>CM046443.1:89119780-89452280 GCA_025506515.1 Flaveria trinervia
TGATCATAAATGTCCAAGTATCATTTCATGATTACCCAAAACATCCCTTACAACTATTTTAACATGTTTCATCACCTTAGAATTCATCCATGATCATACTAACATGCTCCTAACATCCAACCATGTTCAAACTATCATCCTTCACATTTTGTATAAATAAAGTTTTCTTTTCGGGAAAGCACATTCCAAAATCCATCAACCAATCAATGTATTCATGAATTCATCATAATTATACCATCTCAAGCTCATAACAATGTTTAGACATGATCAACAATACCTAATCACCATAATCTAACAATCTTCATAAACAAAAGTTTCTACTTTTGGCAAGCTATGAATCAATAACATCCATTCAAAGATTTCTAGCATTCATAACAACAATCTAGCATCTAATCATCATCATGAACACATCCATAACATCAATCCATCACTAGATCATCATTACATGCAAAATAAAGTTACTATTATTAGTAACTATGAACACCAACTTCAATTCACCAATTTCTTGCAAAATCAATGTATCCTAACATTCATACAACCTACTAATCATCATACATTCATCAAACAATCATCCATCATGCATAATCATGGCATTTTCGAACTAGGGTTTGCTTCATACTCAAAGTTCATGTTCAATCCACTAAAAATATAGAATTCATACATAATCGACGTTAACTAACATGTATTCAATCTAACTAACATACTAACATCATCAACCAACATCAAATTCGACCCCATGAAGGCCAATTCACGAATTAGGGTTCGGCCCTAACAAGAACACCATAAAAAAACACCAAAACTAACTTGATTCTTGCCAAAGAACACGACTTGATGTTGCTAACTTGTTGTATTGCCTGTAATCAAACCAAAATCGCAGCTACTAGCTTGTTCTTGGTCGAATTCGCAAGGGAGAGGGGTTGAGATGGGAATCGCGGCCGAAGGGGTGGGTGTGGGGCTAGGGTTTTGTTTTATTTAATTTTAATTTACATATTTACCCTTTTAGCCCTTGTAATTTATATTTTATAAAAACTAGGCTTTAAACTCTTTGTAACGTGTTTTAACTTAATAATACAAAGATATAAACAAATGAAAATCATTATATATTTTATCTTAATAAAACACAAGACATACGAATAAATAGGCACGTTTCCGCGTTACGCGATAATTTTCTAATTAACATTTTAAAAACATGTAAACACACAAACATAATCCAATAATCACATAATCAATTAGATTCACATTAAATTAACATTATCCATTATTATTAGGTCACCAACATTAAACGACAACTAGTGTGTGCTCACGACACGTGTATACAAGACTTAACGGAACTAACGGAGTTTGGTAACGAAAATTTACCGGATGTCACATTATCCCCATGTTGAAAGAATTTTCGTCCCGAAAATTGCGTTATATGGTGAGAGTGTTCCATCACTGGTCTACTGCATTGGCACACAGAAATCGAAATCGAGTGAGTTTTGGATAAGTTGTCACATCATCCCCATGTTGAAAGAAATTTCGTCCCGAAATTTAAATCAATACCTTCGTCTGCTGGCATCGTCCTTCGAATAGTTGAGGGTACTTAAGCTTCATTTGATCTTCCTGTTCCCATATGAATTCCGGTCCACGTCGTGAATTCCAACAGATTTTAACAATAGGTATATTTCTTTGCTTAAGTGTTTTCACCTCACGGTCCATCACCTCAACTGGTTCTTCAATAAAACACAATTGTTCATCCACTTGAATTTCTTCTAGTGGTACGACCATTGTTTCATCAGTTATGCACTTCTTCAGGTTTGACACGTGAAATACATCATGGATTCCACTTAACGAATCAGGTAGGGCTAATCGATAGGCTACTGGACCTATTCTTTGCACTATTTCAAATGGTCCAACATACCTCGGATTTAGTTTCCCTCGTTTGCCAAACCGAACTACACCTTTCCATGGTGAGACTTTCAACAAAACCTTGTCACCAACCCGAAACTCTAAAGGTTTCCGTCTCTTGTCAGCATAACTCTTTTGTCTGTCTCGCGCTGCAGCCATACGGTTCCGTATCTGTATAATCTTCTCAGTCGTCTCATGAATCAACTCGGGACCTATTATCTGACTATCTCCAATTTCTGCCCAGCAAACTGGTGATCGACATTTTCTCCCATACAGCGCCTCGAAAGGTGCTGCCTATATGCTAGTATGATAACTGTTGTTATAAGAAAACTCCACCAATGGTAGGTGAATTTCCCAGTTATTCCCGAAGTCAATCACACAAGCACGTAGCATATCTTCCAACGTCTGTATAGTACAGTCACTCTGACCATCCGTCTGTGGATGATATGCAGTACTCATATCAAACCGTGTACCCAAAGATTTCTGCAATGATTGCCAGAAATGTGACATGAAACGAGCGTCACGATCGGAAATAATTGAGATCGGTACTCCATGTCTCGAAATGATCTCTTTAAGGTACAATCGGGTTAATTTCTCCATCTTATCAGTTTCCTTAATTGCAAGGAAGTGAGCAGACTTTGTCAATCGATCCACAATAACCCATATCGTGTCACAACCAGTACTAGTCCGGGGTAGCTTAGTAATAAAATCCATAGAGATCTATTCCTATTTCCACATTGGAATCTCGGGTTGTTGTAACAGTCTGGATGATTTTTGATATTCCACTTTTACCTTCGAGCAAGTCAAACACTTGCTCACATACGTAGCTACATCCGCTTTCATGTTAGGCCACCAATAGTGAGCCTTTAGGTCATGATACATCTTGTCGGATCCAGGATGTATAGAATACTTAGATTTGTGTGCCTCGCTCATAACTAAATCTCTCAGATTTCCATGAACAGGCACCCAAAGTCTATCCATGAAATACCGAATTCCATCCTCTTTCACCACTAGCTGTTTATCCATTCCCCTTAACAACTCAGAACCAATATTTTCTACTTTTAAAGCTTCTATCTGTGCCTCCTTAACTTGTTTGGGCAGTTGGGTACTCATAGTAAGCTGTAAAGCTCGCACCCGTCAGGGTTTAGCTGTTTCCTTCCTGCTTAGGGCATCGGCAACTACGTTCGCCTTTCCCGGATGATACTTAATTGCGCAATCATAATCATTTAGTAGTTCCACCCAACGTCGCTGCCTCATATTCAACTCTTTTTGCTCAAAGATATGTTGAAGACTCTTGTGATCGGTGTAGATAGTGCACTTGGTACCGTACAAGTAATGTCTCCAGATCTTTAAGGCAAAAACCACTGCACACAATTCTAAGTCATGGGTGGTATAGTTCTTCTCATGAACCTTTAGTTGTCTCGAGGCGTAGGCTATCACCTTATCTCGTTGCATCAAGACACAACCCAATCCTTGAATGGATGCATCGCAATACACCACAAAGTCATCTGTTCCCTCTGGTAATGCTAATATCGGGGCAGTACAGAGTTTTTGTTTTAATAAATGGAAAGCTGATTCTTGACTCTCACTCCATTTGTATGTCGTTCCTTTGTGAGTCAAGGCTATGAGAGGTTGTGTGATCTTAGAAAATCCTTCTATGAATCGTCGGTAATATCCTGCTAATCCTAGAAATTGTCTTATCTCGCTCAGCATTTTGGGTGTAGTCCAATTCTTTATCGCCTCAATTTTGGCAGGATCAACATGTATCCCTCCTCATTAACAATATGACCTAGGAATTGTACTTCTCTTATCCAAAAGGCACACTTTGAGAATTTAGCATACAGCTGCTCATTTTTCAATAGTTCTAAGATCATTCGTAAGTGCTCTTCATGCTCCTCCTTGGTCCTAGAATATATCAGTATATCATCGATGAACATAATGACAAACTGATCAAGATAAGGTTTGCACACGCGGTTCATGAGGTCCATGAACACAGCAGGTGCATTAGTCAACCCAAAAGGCATGACCAAGAACTCATAATGACCATAACGAGTACGAAACGCAGTCTTGGGAATGTCTTCTTCTCGAACTCTGAGTTGATGATAACCAGACCTCAAGTCAATCTTCGAATAATAGCTTGATCCTTGAAGTTGATCGAATAAGTCATCGATACGAGGTAAAGGGTATCGGTTCTTGATTGTTACCTTGTTTAACTCTCTATAATCGATGCACATCCGGAATGTGCCATCCTTCTTCTTAACAAAGAGATCAGGAGCTCCCCAAGGTGATGTACTAGGTCGAATAAATCCCTTATCCAAAAGCTCTTGAAGTTGTGACGACAACTCCTGTAGTTCGTTCGGTGCTAATCGATAAGGTGCCCTAGCAATCGGAGCTGCGCCGGGAGTCAACTCAATCTGGAATTCCACTTGGCAGTGAGGTGGTAATCCAGGAAGATCCTCTGGGAACACCTCTGGAAAGTCGCGTACTATGGGAATATCCTCCATTCTCTTTTCTTCTGTCTGCTTATCGGTTACAAGGGCTAGGATAGCCACACGGCCCTTTCGTAACAACTTTTGAGCTTTCATGAATGAGATGATGCCTATCACAGCACCACTCCTATCACCTCTGACGGTAAGAATTTGGTCACCAACCGGAATCCGTATGATCTTCTCATGACATATGACTTCCGCTTGCTTTCTAGAGAGCCAATCCATGCCTATCACAACATCAAAACTCCCCAGCGTAACAGGCATGAGATCTATAGTGAAAGTATGACCAGCAAGTTCTATCTTACAGTCTTTAAGGATATGCATTACATGGATTTGTTTACCGTCGGCTAATTCTACAGTGTATTTAGATTCTAAAGCAGAGGGTATATCACTTAAAAGACTACAGAACTTTAAGGAAACAAAACTCCTATCGGCTCCAGTATCAAATAGTACCGTAGCAAAACAACCATTAACAGAGAATCTATCGATAACAATTATGGGATCATTTAGAGCCTCACCTGAGCCAATGACGAAGGTTATCCCCTTGGCTCCATCTTTATTGCCGCCATTTCCAGTACCATTTCCACCATTGTTGTTATTATTACCATTGTTGTTGTTGTTACCATGGTTGTTGGTGTTGTTGTTATTGTTGCCATTTCCGTTCCTCCTTAGTTGTGGGCAGTTTCGCCTGTAATACCCTTATTTCCCACATTCAAAACAACCCTTGGGAGTTTCTTGAGGTTGTTGTGGCCTCCTTACCAGTTCACCACGACAATCCTTTGCAGCGTGTCCAATTTTTCCACAACGTTGACACTTGAAACTATCACACCTTCCCACATGATGGTAATTACACCGAGTGCACTTCGGATGCCTACCACCATAACCACTGGGTCCTTGATTATTTGCAGGCGTCTGGTTGGAGTTACAGTTATTGTCAAACCTCCGTTGCTGCTGAACCGGCTATTGTTGCTGTTGAGATTGAGGTTGACACTGGAAGATGATGATGCTTTGGTGTTGTTAGCATTATCCCACTTCCTTTTGTTGTCGGGCACGCTTACCACATCGCCCCGTTTGGGTAGACGTCCTTGCTCCACGGCTTGGTCAGTTAGCCTGTGTGCTAGCTGGATGGCTTGCTGAACTGTGGCTGAATTGGAAGCAGTTACCATACTTTGGATTTCAGGAACCAATCCCCGTATGTAATGCTCTATCCTTTTATGCACCTCATTCACCATTCCCGGGCACAAAGTTGCTAATTCATGGGTTCTGGTGGTGTAAGCCTCAATTTCCGAGCCCTGCATATTCAGTTGCCAGAACTCCATCTCTAACTTCTATACTTCACTGCGAGGACAGTACTCCTTGGTCATCATTGCTTTGAACTCATCCCATGGTAGTCCATTCGCCATCGCTTGTCCAAGCATCTGGACTTGCGCGTTCCACCAAGACAGAGCAACACCCTCTAAAGTCCCGGTGGCATACTTTATTTGATCGACAGTTACATTTGGAGAAAACAGACTCAGTCTTCTCGAACCAGCATACAAGCCCTACAACACCCTCTGTACCGCTGTAGGTGTGTGGTTTACAGTCCATGAAGGACTTGTAGGTACACACTGGTGGTCTGTTTTAACACAACACACATTAATCAGACATCCCCAACAGTTATGAAGGATATCAGATTTATCTTTCTATCATTGTTTACCTGCTGGCTGACCCGTGTGGGCAGCAACCACTGCTGCCTGAACATGCTCATTAATTAGAGCAGCCAATTCTGCGAGAGTCATGTTAATAACACCACCACCCTGTTCTCCGTTCCACGTCCACGTCCGCGTCCACGACCACGTCCACGTCCACGGGCGTCCATTCTTTTCACTTTACATTCACAAATACAATAATGAGTAACATCAAACATATTTAACTCATTGAAGCATAGTAAATAGTAAAAAAAAGAAATAACGAATCATCACAACCACAACATTCATAACAAAAATAATAACCAAAGTAAATAAATTGCAAATGAGTCACAATGTATTTAGCAATGTCAAAATTGAAGTTTACGTTCGTCTGGGGAAACAACCCTTCCCACATAGGTTTCAAAAAAGAAAACACTACGTAGTCTAAGTCATATAAAGAAGTCAATCGACAACATCTGACCATCACTATCATCCTCCATCTCTTCGGTTCCTCTTCCTCGGGTCCCTCCTCGGGATCCTCCTCATCCTCAGGGTCTGCTGCAGGAGCAGGAGCTATAGCAATCTGAAGTGCCGCTAGTTGGGCTTCTAAAATGGCAATCCTATTATCGGTTACGACGTCCTGCTGTTCACGAGCAGTCACGCGCCCGTGGAGTGCCATAAGACCATCTTGCATATGGTGACAATCGTTCAGGGTCTTCCCGTGTTGTTCCTCGAGTTCATCCAATTGATGTCTCAGGTTGTACACCTCTTGCTGTAGTGTACAGACATCACCGTGAGCCGCCTTACTCGATGCTGTTATGTATCCAGTGCAGCCATTAGTGCAGCAATCAGTTGCTCGTTGGACTGCGCCGTTCGTGGGAGTGAAGGCATGGGTTGATTGGCATTGTTCCTAGTCCTTGGCTTTGAGACAGGTGCGCTCCCTAAACATGATATGATCAACAAATCTAGGATATGAACGCCAGTCTCGCGGAGGGTCACGCTTATCAATGCAATTGGTTGATCCCAGTCAATCTCCTCTCGGGGATAAGCCAGTCGAGGCCAATCGAATCCATCATCAGGTACAGGTGCGGGAGGTGGGGATTTAGATCGTGTAGGTGATTTAGGTCGTTTACCCGGAGCTCTCGAAGATGATGCCATGCTGCAGAGAGTGTGACGTGTATGCCAATGAGTATACAGTAGATGAGAATAAGGCACATGTAACTAATTACTGTGTGCGTTATAGTCTAGTGTGTATGCAACCTAGTTCCCTATAACCAATGGCTCTGATACCAATCTGTCACACCCTCAAAATCCACTTGCGGAGTTTTACCGCGAGGCGTGTGAACAAACCAGGATCACAGTCAATAGTTACTCAGAACGACTCTATATGCCATAATTTAAATGAAATCAACCAAGTAAAAAATTAAACAGTGCGGAAGTGTTTTGAAAACAACCCAAAGAAATAAAAGTATAATGTGGCAAAACACGTGCCAATCCCAAATAGTAATCATTAATTATTAAAATGATAAAATTTGTCTTCAAGACCGTGTCATAGAATGCAATGGACCATGCAGTGCTCCTATGGCAAGCAAGCTAATGACCTGAGAATAGCATACTAAAAAAGTAAACACAATGGTTGGTGAGTTCAAGAGATATTCAAACAAGAAGTTTAATAATAGAGATGTACAAGTAGCGTATTGTAACAGATAGCTAGTCCATTAACAATAAATATTATTTCATAGTGATTTCGCAATTGAAGCTGACTGTGTTACGTTGTTGCCTCCTGCCACGACTTAACAGGTCGTGACAATGTTCATTAGGACAACTTGCACCGGTTGACCTCGAGTCACACAGGTGGGGCTCGTCAGACCCAGTAGTACTACCCAAATTTCCCCGCTATTCAATATTAACAATTCGAAAGTGTGAGGACTTTTCCATGATATCAACACTATATAATATTGTATACAACTTGAATACATAAAGCGTTCGTGATTTACCAGTATGCTATCTCCCCCAAAGAGAGTAAATAAAAAGTGGGGCATGAACTCACCTGATATGCGTATAGATACACAGAGTTTGACTTGTCAAACAGAATAGACAGACAACCTTCAGAGGTTACCTAGATCATATAAGTGCATGAGTACGTGTAATCAAAGAACATGTGAAACCCTAAGTACACTACAACCAAGGACTCAAGATTTCAAACAAAACATACATGTTTGACCTAGTTGATCCGTTTGACCCGTGGTGACTTTATGTGTTGTAAACCATTCAAGTAATCATACACATATATCATACATAGTTAACATTCAAATAGATCATATGTATGCTATATCATCCAGGTGTAAGACTTAGATCATCATACAACCAAGTATCATACAAGTCATGCGAATCTACAACATTAACATATTCACTAGTTATAACACAACTAACATGTCACACAAAGATCAAACCACATCACCACATGCCATGTGAAGCCACTCTGACTTCACATCCTAAACGCTACCAATCCTACTAAGTAGGGGCCTCAGATTCGCACGCGTGTATGATGATTATAACCATAATCATTAATCATATGCATTGCATCACAACAATCAATCACCAATCCCAAACATGATGTCCTACTACTAATCAACATCCAAATCATACATGATCATAAATGTCCAAGTATCATTTCATGATTACCCAAAACATCCCTTACAACTATTTAACATGTTTCATCACCTTAGAATTCATCCATGATCATACTAACATGCTCCTAACATCCAACCATGTTCAAACTATCATCTTTCACATTTTGTATAAATAAAGTTTTCTTTTCGGGAAAGCACATTCCAAAATCCATCAACAATCAATGTATTCATGAATTCATCATAATTATACCATCTCAAGCTCATAACAATGTTTAGACATGATCAACAATACCTAATCACCATAATCTAACAATCTTCATAAACAAAAGTTTCTACTTTTGGCAAGCTATGAATCAATAACATCCATTCAAAGTTTTCTAGCATTCATACAACAATCTAGCATCTAATCATCATCATGAACACATCCATAACATCAATCCATCACTAGATCATCATTACATGCAAAATAAAGTTACTATTATTAGTACCTATGAACACCAACTTCAATTCACCAATTTCTTGCAAAATCAATGTATCCTAACATTCATACAACCTACTAATCATCATACATTCATCAAAAAATCATCCATCATGCATAATCTGGCATTTTCGAACTAGGGTTGGCTTCATACTCAAAGTTCATGTTCAATCCACTAAAAATATAGAATCATGCATAATCGACGTTAACTAACATGTATTCAATCTAACTAACATACTAACATCATCAACCAACATCAATTTCGACCCCATGAAGGCCATTCACGAATTAGGGTTCGGCCCTAACAAGAACACCATAAAAAACACCAAAACTAACCTTATTCTTGCCAAAGAACACGACTTGATGTTGCTAACTGTTGTATTGCTTGTAATCGAACCAAAATCGCAGCTACTAGCTTGTTCTTGGTCGAATTCGCAAGGGAGAGGGTTGAGATGGGAATCGCGGCCGAAGGGGTGGGTGTGGGCTAGGGTTTTGTTTTATTTAATTTTAATTTACATATTACCCTTTTAGCCCTTGTAATTTATATTTTATAAAACTAGGCTTTAAACTCTTGTAAAGTGTTTTTAACTTAATAATACAAAGATATAAACAATGAAAATCATTATATATTTTATCTTAATAAAACACAAGACATACGAATAAATAGGCACGTTTCCGCGTTACGCGATTAATTTTCTAATTAACATTTTAAAAACATGTAACCACAACATAATCCAATAATCACATAATCAATTAGATTCACATTAATTTACATTATCCATTATTATTAGGTCACCAACGTTAAACGGCAACTAGTGTTGCTCACGACACGTGTATACAAGACTTAAACAGAACTAACGGAGTTTGGTAACGGAAATTTACCGGATGTCACATAACATAAATGTAAAAATGTGTAACATAGAATTTAAGAATATGCATCAATGAACCTAGATCGAATAATAACAAAAAATGAAAAAACCTAGACACATAAAACAAATTAATGTACCCAGATCTTTATGTACTATATTTGATGCACTTTTGCACCTTCTTCTTTAACTCGTTCCCTCCTCCATACAACCTAAGATGGTTGATGAATCAAAATTCGAAACATAGTATGAACCCCAGATCGGAACCCAGATTTGAACCCAGATCTAAACTTCAGAGTGGTGGCGGCAGTAGTACGGTAGCGGTGGTAGTGCGGTGGCGGTGGTAGTGCGATGGTCGTGGTAATGTAGTCCTGGTGATGGGATTTACGATGGAGAAAGAGAACCAAGATAAGAGGTGGTACCTTCATTTGGCTTCTAACAGACCTTCAATCGGCTTGTATCCGACCTCTCATCAGTTTCTATCGTGGTGAGGTAGTGGAGTGACGATGGAACAAGATTGGAGATCAAATGGAGATTTAGGTTTAAAAGAAGAAAGAAAAAGGTAGTGTGGTATAAAGAAAGGAAAAGGAGAAATAAAGAAAGATAAGAAGAGAATAAATGGTAGGTGAGTGCTGACACTCAAAAATCAAAAGTTGTACAAAACCAAAATTACAATTTTACCCTTGATATAATGACAACCATTCAAATGGAATATTCTATCTTTGATGGCAAATGAAAGGATGTGATTTAGTTAATGGGTTCTTACAATTCATTGGGTTTTCAAAAGACCCATTCCTATATATATATATATATATATATAACATACATACATACATACATACATACATACTACATATATATATAGTAACGCCCTAAATAAAGTCGAAACGAGCCAATTAATAATAATGGGCTTAGCCAAGATTATTTAAAAAAAATTAGCGGTAATGGAGTATGGACCGAGTAGACCTCGCAGGATATGTGTTTGGCAAGTTTAAGGTCCCGGGAACGCCCGGTATATATAAACGGATCAGCTTGAGCAACTTTCATTTGCAACTCAACACCCGATTTTTAAAGAGAGAGTGTAGAGAGAGAAAGTGGAGAAGAGGTGAAGATTTAAGGCTCGATTGATCACGGGATTGAAGATCGATTTTTGTGGGCATCCAAACAACAAGAAAACACCAGGAATCCAGGTAAGAAACGTCATTTAATCGTTCCTTTTGATGTAAACCCGGATTCTAGGGCTTGGGTTTTTAAAAGTGGAAAAGATTCGCCCAAAACTCATGTTTTTGTTTAAGAAAACATGTAAGAAACTTAGATTTAGCTTATTAGGTGATAAACCAAGGTTTTGGATGTAAAAGATTGAAGTTTTGAGTCAAAAATGGGTTGGTTCGTAATTTTCAGCCTGTTCTGCAAAATTACAGGTTCATCCACCGAAATTGCGTAGTCGTCCGGTGAAATTATGAAGATTTCCTGCGAACTATAGTTTCGCAGGTAGTTTCGTAGACATGGTTATCCAACGAAATTTGGGTGAAACTGGCAGCGAAACTGGCAGCGAAGATGCCAGCAAAACTACCAACGAAGATGCAAGCGAAACTTCAAGTGAAGATGCCAGCGAAACTGCCAGCGAAGATGCTAGTGAAACTAGCAGTGAAACTGCCGGCGAAATTAGCAACGAAAGTAGGTAGAAATTAACTCCTTTGAGTGTTAACTTAGCTGCAGCTGTGTAGTGCAACCCTTGCTTTGAAAGCTTGATTGAGAAGCTACTCATCGAGTCCAGGTGATTTCTAGATCCTATATTTAAGGTTTTGAACTAGTTTGGGGCTCGAAATGCATACTAAATATATAATTTAAATGGCCAAGATTTTAAGAGGTTTTAACGGAAGATCGATTTTTCTATAAGGGAATGTGCTATATAAAAGTGTTAAAATAAAAAATTTTCACGCTGACCTGGCAGCACGAACCCAGCCAAGGGTGTTGCCACTTGGACGCCACTACGGGCTGCTGCCCCTAGGACCCCGCTGTTAGGGGCTGCCGCCCCCAAACCGCCGCTGTCTCGCGGAGGATCAATTATGTTTTATGATGACTTATGCTTGTTGTGCATATGTTTATGGATGTGAATGTATGATGCATGATGTTATGATGATGTATGATGGTATATGTTATGTATGATGATGTGTGATGATGTTATGCTTATGTATGATATGTTTTCTTATGTTCCTTACTACATATTATGATATGAATTTATGTGGTGTGATTTTGATAATGAACGTAAAGTATTATCTGAACAAAGTGGAAGATTTAAGGTAATGAAAATGGAACATATGAACGAATGAAAAGTCTTGCAAGCAAATGAAAGAAGGTTCACAACTCATTGAGAGTTATTAGCTCAACTGTGTGTTTACAGCGTGCGATTTTGGCTAACTCATAAGGGTTCATACACTGTAGGATTTAGTCTTGGTGACTGCTCCAATACGTGGGATTTGGTAATTACTGTGTGTTATGTAGCGTGCGATTTTGGCTAACCCATAAGAGTTCACACACTAGGGGAGTTAGTCTTAGTGACTACTCTATACGTGCGATATGGGGTCCTTGTCACCTAACCCTAGATGATATGGCTTTGTGCTCAAGAGGGGGGTTAAGCATATGACAGGACCTAGATAGAAGTGAAAAGATAATAAATATACGAAAAGTGCGATAAGTACAAAATGTGCGAAACATGCGAAATGTACAGAACTAACAATGAAAGAAGATAATAATTATTACCTTGATGTACGTATGATCTGTGATCAGGTGTGGTAGTAAAGAAAATGTTTTAACGAATGAAAGGTAATATGATGTTTTTGTAAAACTAGAACTCACTCAGCAACGCTGACTTTTATACATTTTACAGTTGGCAGGTAAATGTAGTTGAGGATGGCATGGGGTAGCTACTTGGCTTTTTTTGGATGGCATTTTTTTGTATAACATTTTTGCATTGTAATACGAATGAACGATATTTTTGTTAGGATCGTGTATTGAACGAAATACTAACTCATTATGTGTATACCGAATCAAATAGTGCGGAATCCTATTTGATTGGCTATCCATCAGTGAGAACGCACGTAGAACAATTATGGATTGAATCTAAACGTTAAGAACGATTGGGAATCGATCTAGCGCGATCTATGAACTTGGAACAGGTTCTTAGAGGTCTCTAGACGGCTAGGGTACGATTTAGTATGTAGGTATTCGAAGTGTTATGTTTTTTCCATGATTTAAGTTGTATTTATAGGTTAGGGTTTCTCATTCGGGCGACTGAACCATTAGCATGGTTCAATCGTGCGATTGAGTCATGCGGTTGATCCATTCGCATGACTGAGTGTTCAGTCGTGCGACTGAGTCAATCTCATGTTACAATCATGCGACTGCTCCAGTCTCCTGGTTCAGTCGTGCGACTGGTTCATTAGCATGAAGTTGTTCATGCGTATAGTCCATTAGCATGGGCCAATCGCATGAGAACTTCATATGATTTAGTTTGAATATGTTTCACAATCATTATTTGGCTTAGTTCTATTCAAACATCCACAAACCTATATATTAAGTTCAATAAGCGTTATTACATACTAAGAAATGAAATATTCAAAATTATAAGCACAACCACACATTGTATTTCATTAAGTACCAATTCAATTACATATGTGTAAGACAATAAAGTCATTTTACATTAAGTTTAGAAACTACGAACACATGTATCTACAACTCCCCCTTGGACCTAGTTTCATCTATTGTCTTACATCCTTCATAAGCTCCTCATACTTCTTGTACTTCTCCTCTCTTGTGACTCCTGCATGTATTTTAAATGCAAAGTAGAGTCGTATTACATTCTGAAATTGGAGAGCTTGTACAATATCCTACGAGTCATAGAACAGTGGCCACTTGTATAAGGTGTAAACATCATCGGATGACAAGTTAGTGAGCCACATGGGGTCAAACACCCTGATAGTTTCCATAATACCATTTCTGTTCAATACTATGACTGCCTCTCCTGTTCTCCAATCGTAGTACCACAACTTGAAGTGTGGAGTGAAGTCCTATGGCATTTCCCGTAGAGGGAATCTAGACATCGTGCGTGGAGGACTCCACTTCAGCACTATTTTCGGTTTCCCAGTTATGGCATCAACTTTAGATCTCCTCATATACCTTGTTGGTTGTTGAGGCTTGAAGTTGACCCACCGGGTGTGGTACTCTCTCTTTAACACTGCTTCAAACCAGCATGACATCTTACGAGGGTCAGCATATAGCAATTTTAATTTTGCTAACTGGTTAAGCTCAAAACCTAGAAGAGTCTTCAGATCATGTGGGAATCTAAAGTACTCAATCCCTTTCTCTCTTTTTACATCATAGATGTTAAGATCTTCAAAATAGGCCCCGATATAATTTTTCCTAACACCTTGTGATGCTTCTTCACTTTATAGAGTTTGGTGTAGGCATTTGACTTTGGAGCACTGCGCTGGGCTCTACCTTCTGCAAAACACGCTGCCCATTCAGCCTTTCTGATATTGACGTCAACGTCTGAGGCTTGGGCCTTGTCTTCCTTCTTTTCCGACTCTTGCTCCATTTTATCCAGAGTTTCAAAAGTATCACTAACAAGGAGTCACCCAGATTGGAGACTACATTTCCCTTCTTGTCAGTGTTCTCTGGATAATATTGAGCAGTGGCATCTTCAATCTCGATTTCATCGACATCATCAAGCTCATCGTCGCTGTCAATGTCCACCGTAGGAGCATCCTTCACTATCTCGTTGGGATTCAGTCTGAACATCTCAGCAAGTTGCTCATGAGTAAGGTCGTGCATTATTTCTCCTTCTTCAGGAGTGTAACTCGCAGACCTCCTGACTATCCCTTTCAGATCAAGCATCATTGTGAGTTGAGACTTGATCTGTTGAAGGGGAGCAACGTCATATTGATCTTGCTGAGATGCGTGATCTGCTTGATTTGAACATATAAATACATCATACATCAGTCAATAATCAAAAACAGAAACACATTAAAAAATATAAACATTATGTACATTAATTTGATACAATATTCAAATACCCAAGATTTTAAATAACATAAACAACTATGCATTACTCTTGTCTTGAATCATGTGTTCCTCTGCTGACAGGGCTGATGTAGAGGCACCTTTGTCTTGAGCTTTCTTGGTCCTCCTTTCACTTGCTGATGTGGCACCTGTAGCAGATATATCTCCTTCTCCGTCATCATCATCATCATCACTGCATCAACATCATCACCACCTCCCTCTATCATCACCTTGATCATCCCCATCATCATCTTCATCATCACTGTCATATCATCACATCATCTGCATCTCCTTCTCTGATCTTTAGTGGCTCATCCTTCGATCCTTTGAGCCTCAACATGATGGTCTTGTTAGTAGCCTCCAACTCCTTTATCCTCTTTGCTGAGTGGACATTTTGCTCCTGGAGTTGGAACATCTCGAGGCTCTGAGCAGCCATCTATTGTGCCTGCTGCTCAATCAGTTGCGCCTGCTGAGATGTCTACTGAGATTGTGTAGCAGTAAGCTCTACTAGCTGACGAATCTGGGCAGTCTTCTCGGCATCGGCTGCCAACAGCTTCAGCACCATGCGGTTCAGTGCTAAGAGCTGTTCCTCTACCCCACTGAGGGGTAGAAATGATCCTGATGGAAATGAGGAGTATGATGACGGTCCTGCTAGGTCTAGAGGTGGTGGTGGTGGCAGTGGTGAAGATTGGGTGTATATAGATGTGGGTGGTGGTGGATGAGCTGTAATGGTGGTGGATGGGATGTGGGTAACTGGTGGAGTGGGTGTGGTAGTGGTGTGTGAGGTAGTAGAGGTGGTGGCAGGTGGTGTGGTAGTAGTGGTGGTGGTAGTAGTGGAAGGTGTGGCTGAGGTAGTGGTTGTGGTGGTAGATGAGGTCAAGGTGAACTTCAATCTCTTCCCTTTCTTGCCATGGGTTTGTGCCATCCTCTTCTTCCTTGAGCCTCTAGGCACAGAGGCTCCCCCTTGGTTGCTGGGCGGGTCCGAGGCATATGTGGGATCTGGATCAGCAGCAGCATCCCCGGACTCCCTTGGGCGTCGACCAACTTCCCTCAACCTCTCTCTATGGCAAACACCCGGCTGCCCACAGTCCTCGTGAGAGGCTCTTCATCACTCTCTGCCTCCTCATCTGGAGGACGAAAGTCCTGGTGAAAGCTGGCAGTAGTGGCATCAGTAGGAGTGGAGATGTAACATGAGTAGTGGGGCCCCTAGTAGGAGCGGGCCTAGAGTCTCCGCCGGTATCACCATCATCGTCGGAGTCGTCACATGGTAGAGCAATTTGCTCAACATCTGAGTCACTCTCCTCATGGCGCCACTTTCGCCTACTTGGCGCCACATAATCAGCCTGGGCCAGATGCCCGAAGAGTCTCTTCACTAGGGTTTGACCTGCTTTCCCTGGTAGACCTTCATGCGGCCTAGTGTCGTGTCATCTATTACCTCCAACGACACCGCATCTTGGCTCTCCTTAGGTAGAGATGGCAGCTTCTCATCAATGATCATTTGGAGAAATAGTACACGCAAAAACCCTCTTTACCTTTAGCCCCAGATTCTCTATCAGGTAAGAGAATATCATACTCGAGAAGCTAAAAGAGGGTTCAGCACCAATGCCACGTAGGCATTTTGAATCTGGTCTGAAAGATCATCAAACCCACCCCTACTTGAAGCCAGGCACTTAAGGATGACATGTGCTAAGTACTTGTACCTGGGACACAGGTCGCTCTTGTTGAGCACACCTGCATTAATATCCCCAGCGTACTTCATCCTTCGGAAGCACCCTCTCACTGTCAGAGGGTGAAGTCTAGTCGGGTGATCAGTATCATCACCAAAGCAAGTACACGTCGTATATCCTCAGCAGTCACCTCAATAGCCTGACCCAAAATCGTACTACGGATGGTGTAGGGCTCATGTGTACGATCAACCGAAGCCCCCTCCCAGAAGGCCTGCTGAATAGACCTACAGGGAGTGCATGGTGTGGATATAGCCCTGTAGATCCTGGATCTCTTAAGGAATGCAATGATCCCCACAAACTCGGCACCATTACAAGTAGTGGCATCTAAATGAGCACATATGTTGTGCTTGGGGTTGATGGACCACCTGTCAGCCATAGATCTGTAATACAAAGCACATAGACGTTAGATCACCACACAACAATCATCAATTCAAATTAGCCTGGTTGAACTCATTCTGGTTCAATCATGCGATTGAACCATGCGACTGTGTTCAGTCGGTTGACCTAGCATGCGACTGGGTTCAATCGGGTGACTGAGCAGGCGACTTAGTTCAATCGGGTAACTGAGCCTGTGATTGGTTCAGTCGACCGACTGAGCTCATTCGTGTTATCCATTCGGCCGATTGAGTCATTCGTCCAACTCCGTCGCGTGATTGGAGCTCATCCAGGTGTCCAGTCGCATGACCCATTGTTCCTTCAACTGAGATTCGAATTTGGACCAAATCTTGAAATTAGACGTCGTGTTTTGGTTCCTTAGACTCGTAATCATTATTCTAATAACCTAATAACCTTGATTTTAACATTTTACGTAGTTTAGTTAGGTTACTTTTCATTTCTCAGTTTCGGTTCTTGTAAGGGCCGAAAATCACAAATTAGGATTCAAAACACACGAACTTTGGTTAGATAACACCGCATTGTACCTGTATAACAACTGAAGATCATCAGTATATCGAAATAATGTGAGAAAATCGGTCAATGAAAATTTCGGCAGAGTAATGGTACAATATGCCATTTTAGGGCGATTAGGGGTGATGAGTTTATGCGATCGACTATGGCCCTATTTATACTGAATCTGATTTCAATCAGGCGACTGGACCCATTTGCTCTGTTCATTCGGGCGATTAGACCTCAGTCGTGCCATTGGTTCAGTCGATCACATTCAGTCGGCTGATTGGATTTCAGTCAAGCGACTGACTCATTCACTCAACTCATTCGGGTTGCTCCATTCGGGTGAATGGTTCATACTCATGCTCCATTCGGTTATCTAGGGCATGAATATGGTCTATTCGTACGATTGGATCATACTCATGATTTTGACTTTATGGCCATTTGACATTTTACACCCTTTAACTATTGATTAACCATTTTGAGCATATGATCATCTCAGACATGATCCTTTTAACTTGGAAACATTTTGATCACCACAGACGTGATTCTTTTTAAAACAATTTGTCACCTCAGACGTGACTTATTTACATTTGAAAACACGTGTGGTCACCTCAGACGTGACCTTTTTAGTTAATTAAATCCTCGATTGAGTTCCATGGCATAGTCTGATGTTAACAAACTAAATTGACTAAATTTAGAAAATTAAGAGAACTAAAACTGAATTACAAAGCTAACACTTGTTTTTGTGGTTTTGAGTGAGGTACAAATCCTAAGATGGAAATCTAATAGATTCATTTTTAGAAAAGGCAACTTCAATTCATTTTGACCATAAATGCCCGATTCAGTTTGGAATCATACAGGTAAGTCAAATCATTTGGGACATCTTATCAAACCTTTTGATGCTCTGTTCTTGTTTCTCATCTAATTCGTTAGCAAATTTAGGAAATCATACTAGTACTATTAGATCCCCATATTGATTTGGACTTTCAAGAATTATAGGCACGATGATTGTAAGTATACTTGTCCTCTTAAATCCATACACAGACTTTTGACACAGATTGGTGACAGTTTAAGGTTTGATTATTTCAACAAGCATTTGTGGATCCCACACTTATCTGGTAATCAACATTCCTTAGGAGATTTTTGAGCGGTCTCAGGGTATATCAAGAAGAAACTATTCTTAGAGCTTTCAAAGAGAAGCAAGCCTCAGGTCAGTGCCACCGCACAATAGAGATGTGGCAAACAACAATGAATTCTAGAATATCTAGGTTATGCTTATCCTCAGGTCAGTGCCATAACACAGTAGAGAGGCACATAACCTATCTTCTTTTTTGAGCAATTGTATTCTTTTTGCACAGATCTCACCAACAACATATGTTGTTAGTTTGATTGCTTTTGCAATTTTTTTCATCACTTGCTTTTGCTCATATTTTGGTCATACGCACACATTTGTGGCTTTTATTATGCTCGTCACCCCTTATTGGAATTTTATAGATTTTGTTAACCAGGGATGAGATGATAACCCATAGCTTGTCAAACAACTTAGTTTAATCTTGAGATCACCAACAAGGTCTAATCATCTATTGTGTTGAATCCCAACATATCATCAGTGGTCTAGCAACCTCTAGGTCTACTTTCTTTGTGTTATCTTGATAGCAGCTAGTTTTACTATAATTTTTCCTTTTCTATATTGCTCAGACTACACAGACTTATACCTTGAACTTCGTATTTTATTCAATTTAAACTTTTAAAGTCCCATGGTTTGTTCCTGTGTACTATCATTTTCCAAAGTTTGAATCGGTATCATAAATACGATCTAAAGCTTACCTCTCCTCCTCCCTCATCTTTTTTCTTTTGTAATGTTACTTCCTAAACCTATTCTCCCCTAAAATTCTAAAACCGTAAACGATTTACATTTTTAGGATTTTACTAGGCAAAGAAATAACATCAATTTAATTAACTACTAAAAATAAATTCGATAAATAAAGAAAATAAAAAATAAAAAATAAATGGACTATACGCATCGGACTACACATGGTCATCTTCAGGAATTACATCACTTTTCTCTTTAACGGCGTTGACCTCTAACAAATATAGGAAACGTGGTTTATCAAAAGCCTTTGTGTAGAGGTCAGCGCGTTGAAAATCAATATTTATTTTAACCACATCGATTAGGTTCTTTTCAAAATAGTCACGTATAAAGTGATATTTTATTCCGATGTGTTTGGTCTTAGGATGTTGGACCGGATTTTTAGTTACTGTAATTGCAGCAGAGTTATCAATAAAAATAGGAGTAGAAGAGAAATTCAAACCGTAGTCCCGCATTTGCTGTTGAATCCATATGATTTGTGAATAGCAACTTGCAGCAGCAAAGTATTCGGCTTCGCAGGTTGACAAAGCAACCGATGTCTGCTTCTTACACTGCCAGGTCACTAATCTCCTCCCAAAGAATTGACATCCTGCTGATGTAGACTTGTAGTTCATCTTACAGCGACCGTAATCCGAGTCGCTATACACCGTAAGCTCGAAGTCATCATCATGAGGATACCACAACCCTAGTGTTGGTGTATCCTTCAGATAACGGAAGATCCTTTTGACCCCTATCAGATGGTTACTTTTGGCTTTGCCTGATATCTTGAACATAGACATGTAGCATACATGATATCAGGTCTTGAGGCTATGAGGTACATTAGAGATCCAATCATTCCTTAGTACATGGTGACATCTACTAGAATATCTCCATGTCAAACCGACTGAGAATATCTCCTACATACTTGGTCTGATGTAGAAAGATTCCCTTAGGTGTCTAATCCACCTGTAACCCGAGAAAGAACTTCATCTCTCCCATGGCACTCATTTCAAATTCAGACTTCATTACTACTTCAAACTCTTTACATAATTCTTTGTTTTTGGAACCGAAGATTATGTCATCTACATAAATTTGGACCAGCAATAAATCACCATCCTTTTCTTTGATAAACAGTGTGCAGTCAATACCACCTCTGCGAAACCTATGTTTCACAAGGTGCGTGGAGAGTTTCTCATACCAGGCTCTAGGAGCTTGATGAAGCCCGTATAAAGCCTTGTCGAGTTTGTAAACTCTGTCCCGATGATATGGATCCTCAAATCCCTCGGGTTGACTAACGTACACTGTCTCGGATTTCACCGTGAAGGAATGCACTATTCACATCCAGTTGATAAACTTTAATCTTCATATACGATGCATAGGCAAGGAAGATGCGGATGGCTTCCATTCTTGCCATGGGTGCAAACACTTCATTGTAATCTATTCCCTCAACTTGTCGAAATTCTTGAGCTACAAGACGAGCCTTGTTCCTGATGATGACACCTTGGTCATCTTTCTTACATTTCAAGACCCATTTGGTGCCAATGACCTTAGCACCTTAGGTCTATCTACCAGTGTCCATACACCTAACTTCTTGAACTAAAGAAGTTCTTCTTGCATGGAACTGACCCATGCCTCATCATTTAGGGCTTCACTCACGTATTTTGGCTCGAATTAAGACACAAAACAATGATAAGCACCATTGTGAAGGTACCCTTTCTCCATTACTAAGGCATAATCAGCTGAATACAGCTGATTTCTTGTCTGAACTCCTGATCTTACATCCCCAATGACATTGTCAAGAGGATGACATACGTTTAGGCGTGATCCATGAGTGGTGGGAACAACTACCTCATGATGAAGATTATGAACATTTGGTTCAGTATCTGAGGCAGTAGGGGTGTGAGGATCTGAAGACTCAGAGGCATCAATGGCAGATGCTTATGGACTTGCAGTAGGAGGAACCTGTTGCTCCTGAGTGTCCTGATGCTTCTCCACGGCTTCATCATCAGAGGAAGAGTCACTTGCCTTGAGTGCTCCCCTTGAGTTGGTAAATGAATCACCTTGTGAGCCAGATGATGTAGATTCCTGAGATGGTGTGTTTAGAACATCATACATCATCTTTGCTACTAACTCATCATCAAACGTGGAGAGAGGGATGTTAAAGGACTTGAAGAGTCCATCATAGTCGAAAAAGAAGGCGGGTCCTTTTCCAGCAGGTGGTGTGGTGTATCTCTGAACGTCCACATTACACCACACTTCTACTTGACCAGTCGAGTTGTTGTAAACTCTTTTGTTCGGTATGTTGTATCCTAGAAAGATACCTTCTTCAGCCTTCTCGCTAAATTTTCCCTCTTGAGTCTTCTTCAGTACGGTGCACGGTGCGCCAAACAGCTCGAGATACTCTAGATTAGGTTTACGTCGTTGTAGTAACTCGTAACACGTCTTGCCATGGCGTTTAACTATCAGAACTCGATTTAACGTGTAACACGCATTTGCAACCGCGTCATTCCAGAATTGGATAGGCAGTTTCGAGTCTGCTAGCATAGTCCGTGCAATCTCTATCAAACTCCAATTCTTTCTTTCAGCAACGTCGTTCATCTGAGGAGTGTAGGAAGAAGTGAACTGATGCACAATTCCCTTTTCCTTGCAGTATGCCTCCATCCATTGGTTCTTGAACTCGGTTCCGTTGTCTGAGCTTACTTGTCGTACCTTCAGCTTGTATAGGGACTCCAATGTAGTTGCTAATTCCTTGAATGACTCAAATGTTTCGGATTTAGATTTCAGAAACATTACCGAAGAGAATCTTGAGTAGTCATAGTAACTATATAGCAATACAAGTCGCCTGCAATGCTTCTTGTACTGACTGGACCAAACAGATCCATGTGAAGAAGTTCAAGAGGAAGTTGATGGAATGAACTTTTTTTCCTTATGAGACTTCTTTGTTTGTTTGCCCTTCTTGCATGCAACACAGAAATCAGGAAGTTGGAAGTTTTTGACATTAACTCCTCTCACGAGATCATTCTGGATCACGTGATTCATATTCCGGGGATTAATGTGTCCCATTCTCCTATGCCAGGAGATGGAATCCTTCTCAGTAGCTTTTGACAAAAAGCACTAAACTTCATGATCTGTTATGGAGGCCTTTGATAGATCCAAGACATAAATGTCCTTATATCTTAAGGCAAACATTAAGACTTGGTCCTCCGGGATCACATAGTCCTTTTTCAGGACATAGCACTTCTTGTTGTCAAATACTACCTTAAAACCTTTATCACAAATTTAGGATACAAAAAGCAGGTTATTCTGAAGTTGTTGAACATAGTTTACCTTGTCGAACTTCACTTTCTGATTTCCCACTTCCCCTTAAGTTGTGATATACCCTCCTTTGTTTCCAGCGAATGAAACATGGTCTCCTTTTATTTTTTTGACATTTGATAAGAGTGCCTTGTTCCCTATCATGTGCCTGGATACTCCGTTATCTATAATCCACGTGTTGGTCTCTTCACTATAGTGAACACCTGCACATTCAATTGAAACATTTGTTTAGGTGAGGGACCCAAGCCTTTACTGGCTTGGGTGTCCCAGAGGCATCACACATCATAACTGTAACCCATTGACCTTTAGAGGGTGAGGGAAGCTCAGTTGTCTTCTTGTTCTCATTATCATACATTGAGGTAGATTTTTCTTTCCATAAGCCTGTGTTGTGTAAGGCCTGTTTGTGATAAACAGACGACTGGCTAATGGATTGAACTTTAGGTTCACTAGCGCTTCTAGGTGGAGTCACTGAGTTCCTCTTAGAAGAACTAGGTTTTGGGTCCTGAAGTTCAACTTTCCTCCTCGGTGTCTCATAGTAAGGACATTTAGACGCAATATGTCCATACTCTCCACAGTTGTAGCATGATCTGCTTTTGACTTTTCGATTTAACTGTTTGTGTGGAGAAGTGTGTGACACACGTGTGACATTAACCTTTTTGGGTTGACACTCTTCTTGTTTAGATGTTTTATCTTGTTAAAAAGTTAATTGTTTTACAATTTTAACATCTTTTCCATTTTGTTTACCTGGACTTAGACTTGACACACGTGGGTAGTTAACATGTTTGGTCTTTTTGGGATCAGAATTAGACTTGATTGACCCAGACTTTATATTAACCTTTTCAAACTCTTTTTCTAGATTAACATAAGGCATTTTACCTTTTGCCTTTAAAGCGGCCTCCTTTTGTTTAGTACCAGATTCATTTGATTTACATGTGGAATCTAGATCACTTACAAGAGGAATGGACACCACATGATCCTTGATTGGTTTACATTTTGTGTTCATCAAGATCTCATGTGGTGGTGGAACCACTTTATAACCCAATCCTTCCCCGTTGTTTCGCTCTCTCACTAAGTTTTGAACAATATGAGATGAACTTGTCCAACTATGTAGTTTTTGCTTTAATGAATTAACTTCTACTTCTAAAACTGCCTTTTGTTTCTTAGTGTCTCTAGGGACTTAAGATAGAACTTGATGTCATTTGACTGGTTAAAAGCTACAACGTCGGTTTCCCTAAGTGTTTGTTCAACAGTTCTATCTTTTCTTTATAACTGCGCTCATTTTGTTTAAGAATTTTGTTAGCTTCAGTGCACAGTTGCAAGTCCTTTACTAAGCTATCATTATGGTCTAATAACCTAGCAAATTTTAATCTATGCTTTCCCTAAATTTATTACAATCAGAACAAGCATGGTTATTGAAAAGTTGTCAGTAGTACTTACCTGAGAGGGTTCTAATGAATCAGCCATCAAAGCAAAGTCTGGTGTTTCTGGTTCTGGTGATTCTGACGTTGTTGTAGATTTTCCTTCTGCAGACATGTAATTGACCATTGTTGCAGTCTCTTCGATACTTGACATCGCGAGTTCCACTGCAATATCTCCTTCATTAGCTGTATCGTCATCTAAATCTTCCACACTAGTGATGTTGGATTCTCCCGGTGAAACAAACCGAAAGCTCCAGTCCCGTCCTTCATCATCATGAGCAGTCAAGGCTTTAGGATCCTTGCTTGACGAAGTAGGATTACTAGTTGGTTTATCTTGATGATTGAAGGATGAGAATGGATTCCTGTTTCTAGTTTTCTCGGGCTTCACACACTCACGTTTGAAGTGCCCCTTTTCACCACAGTTGAAACAGGTCACCTTGGTCTTGTCAAAACCAAAGGTAATGTCCTTAGTTGCAACCAAGTTCTGTTCGGTTTTCTTGACAAACTTCTTAGCTCTTTGAACAACACTTGCTAAGGCCCACATTATATCCATCCTCTCCAGCTCTATCTCGTCCACCTGGCTCGTAGTCCTCATCAGCCAGATGGCAGTTCCCTATTTTCCTAGCAATTAATCCATCGTAGGACTGGACTACAGCTGCTAAGAGATCCATGTGCTCTCTTGCCACTTCTAGTGTCATATTACCGAGATTCTCGGTCTTCAGTTTCGTAGCATTTGCTTCAGGTGCAATGTATTGGGTACCAGACGACCCTGACGTTAGTAGAGGTTTGAGTGGGACCAGTTGAAGTTGACACAAAAGCCGTCTGAAGTGGTGCTCCAGATGTTTTGGCTTGTGGAATCGTGTTGTACAGTGCTGGATTTTGATCATAGGAAGACTTTTGGGCTCTACATTTCATCCTTAATTCTTCTTCTCTCAGCTTCAGAATGAAATCATTTATATCTAACTTCGTTAGCATACCATTATGTCTGAGATTGGAGACAAAGGAAACCCATTTCTCCGGAAACCCATCTACAAAGTTCGACACTTTGTCTTCCATAGACGTTGTTACTCCATGAGTGTGCATCTCACTCATCAAGTGGTAGAATCTGTCAATGACGTCATCCAGGCTTTCTTTACCCATTGAAGAGAAGTTATCAAACTCTTTCTTCAAAGCTTTAGCCTTTATCGCCTTTAATGATGCATTTCCATCATACCTTTTCTCCAATGCATCCCATAGCTTCTTTGCTTGTCGTATACTCAGAAAATTGGTGAAAAATATCCTTGGGGATCGACTGAGTAAGCAGAGCATAGACTTTCTTCTCAGCATTGTATTTGACCTTTTGTCCATCATTCATGCCACCTAGTGTAAGTTTGACACCATCAGCACCTACTGGCATGCTGTAACCCGTCTCTATAGATTCCCATAGATTAGGATCTACTCTATTTAAGTAGATCTCAAAACGTTGCTTCCATTGTGGGTATTCGTCTAAAGTGAGTAGCTTAGGGGGTTTGTTGTGATTCCCAACTTCATTCTCCAGAAGCAGTAGGTTTTGAATCCTTGAATCTCTCCCTGCTGTGAACGCCGAGTATTGGTCCGCCGTTGCTATCAACTTTAAACTTTTGAACAAACTGTTTCACTTGTGCGAATGAAGGTGTGCGATTGAACAATGCGGATGGTTCAATTGTGCGACTAAACTAATGCGGATGGCTCAGTCGGGCGAATGAACAGATGCGGTTGGACAATGTGAATAAGCTGCTCAGTCGTACGAATGAAGGTACGGATGAGTCCAATCGTGCGTATGAGGGATGCGTATGGATTCAGTCGGCCGGTTGAGTCAATCGTGCGACTGAAGCTGCTGAAACTTGAAAATTCATAGGTATAAGGTGTTTTGGACGCAAAAACTTGAATTTTCACTAACCCTAATTCCCGTATGCTGGAAAAACTAAACTTTACGATCAGGAGACGTCTAAGACACCATTTTACACAAAAATATTGCGTTTTTAGTGAAAAGGCACAATTTTTGTATCAAAAACGATTGAATCACACGTATATCAAGAGGCAAAGCTTTGATACCACTTGTTAGGATAGTGTATTGAACGAAATACTAACTGATATACGTGTATACCGAATCAAATAGTGCGGAATCCTATTTGATCAGCGATCCAATCAGTGAGAACGCACATAGAAACAATTATGGATTGAATCTAAATGTTAAGAACGATTGGGAATCGATCTAGTGCGATCTATGAACTTGGAACAGGTTCTTAGAGGTCTCTCGACGGCTAGGGTACGATTTAGTACATAGGTATTCGAAGTGTTATGTTTTTCCACGATTAAGTGGTATTTATAGGTTAGGGGTTCTCATTCAGGCGACTGAACCATTAGCATGGTTCAGTCCTGTGGTTGAGTCATGCGGTTGATCCATTCGCACGACTGAGTGTTCAGTCGTGCGACTGAGTCAATCTCATGTTACTATCATTCGACTGATCCAGTCTCCTAGTTCAGTCATGTGACTAGTTCATTAGCATGAAGTTGTTCATGCGTATGGTCCATTAGCATGGGTCAATCGCATGAGAACTTCATATGATTTAGTTGAATATGTTTCACAATCATTATTTGACTTAGTTCTATTCAAACAACCACAAACCTATATAGTAAGTTCAATAAGCGTTATTACATACTAAGCAATGAAATATTCAACATTATAAGCACAAGCACCCATTGTATTTCATTAAGTACCCATTCAATTACATATGTGTAAGACAATAAAGACATTTTACATTAAGTTTAGAAACTAGGGACACATGTATCTACAATTTGTAATGAACGATGTATTATTTGCAAAAGTGTTTATTTAATGGAAATGAAATGTTTCTTTAAAGTGTTTCCGTTGCATGATTTTAGTAAAGTTAATGTAATTATATGTTTTATGTGTGATGATTGACCAGTTGTGAGCATCCTGGGAATGGGGCCTTACAAGTTGGTATCAGAGTCAAAGTTTAAGTGAAACGGGTAACTTTCCAAAAGAAACCTAAACTTAAACTAAGAATAGGATGGAAAGGGAAGGGATGCAGCCCGAGTAGCTGCATGCCATCAAATATTTTCTTAATGTTAACTGGTATTACGTGCGCATTTATATGGTTTATGTGCCTTTAGTAGATTTAGATACTGATGTAGTCAGGATAGGAAATGCTTGGGGTATGAAAGAGTAAGTAAGCGGCTAATCACAACTGGCCATTGTAATTAGGTACTTACTATACTTGACACAAACTGAGCTATTACCTTGAATGACCGTGTTGGTGTTTGAATCTATAGCGTGCTTAGAAGATGGCCGGGGGTAGATCATCGAAGGCTTCACGTGGTGGAGGTGGTGGTGAACGTGGTGCTGAACCACAGGTCACGAGAGGAAGGCCTAGGGCTGAAGAGATGGTTCATGAAGAACTCGAGACCCCTCATCCGGAGGCTGGGGATGAGAGTGCTAACTTGAGATCCTCAGTGAAGGAGGCTATCGTTAAGGAGGTGCATCAGGTCATGCAGACGATCCTACCGTTTGTGGTGACCGAAGTGATAAAGGTTGTATGGGAAGGAGAACGAAGAGAGAGGTACAGGTCCTCGGGAGGATGGGAGCGACCGGAGACTAAGACGGTTTTCTCAAAGGATGAGGAGGAGCAGGAAGAGCCTGCGCCGAAGGCGGCACGCGACTATAACTACGGGGCATTTCAAAGATGCAAGCCCCCTACCTTTAATGGTAATGGCACTGCTGCTGCTACTCACCGATGGGTAAGAGAGATGGAGGTTGTACTTGATATCAGCGAGTGTCGAGAAGACCAGAAGTTGAAGTTGTTGCCCACTCTTTGTGGACTCGGCTCTGTGTTGGTGGAAAAATATTATCCAAGCTGAGGGTAGTCGGGTAATTGGGAGAATGAGGTGGTCTGAGTTGAAGAAGCTAGTAATTAAGGAGTTTTGTCCTCATAGAGAGATGGATAAGGTAGAAAGGGAGTTCCTGCAGCTGGAGGTGGGAATAATGACACATTAGCAATACACCCCCAAGTTTAATGAGATCGCACAACTGGTGCTAGATCAGGTGACGCCTCTGTCACTAAAGATTAAAAGGTATATCTAGGGCTTGCCGGAGGACATTTGCAGGCATATGATCACCGCTCGGCCGAGTACGTTTAGGTCGGCGGTTGATTTGGCTGGAAGGTTGTATGACGAGCGAGAGGTGGTGGTCGCTGGGGTGAACAAGAAGGGTTGTGGTGACTGCAATTGGAATGGGAAATGGTTTGGACGTGGCGGAGCCACTCCAAACAACAAGGTGGAGAAGGTGGGTGACCGGCGTGTGATTACATCTAGTGCAGGATCGAAGAAATGTGGTAAATGTAGGAAGGAGCATTCGGGAGAATGCAAATGGGGATCAAACATTAGCTTCAAATGTAGGAAGCCTGGTCATATGGCTAGAGATTGTGGAGTTATAAGATGCTATAATTATGGAGGAACGACCATCTGAGCAGGGATTGCAAGAAGCCGAGGGCAGAGAGTTCCAGGGCAGGGAAGAAGACGGAACTGAAAGGCAGAAGGCAAAAGCCCGAACTTTCATGATGACTCGGGAGGAGGCTAGGACGGACCCCGATGTGGTGTTAGGTATGTTTTTAGTAAACCAAACTCTTGCATATGTGTTATTTGATTCCGGTGCTAGTAGGAGTTTCATTTCTGCTGCCTTTTATGCCAAGTTGCACATTAGGAGTAGAAGTATTGATGAGCCCTATGATGTAGAAATTGCAATAGGTAAGTCTACCAGGATTTCTAAGATGATAGAAGGCTGTGACATTGAATTAGAAGGTCATGAGTTTCCTGTTAGACCATTCATGATAACCTTAGGCAGTTTCGATGTAGTCCTTGGAATGGATTGGTTAATGGACTACGAGGCGAACATTGTGTGTCATAAAAAGATGGTCAGATTGACAGCACCTAATGGGAGTTCGATGATGGTTTATAGTGATCGAGTCACGACGATCCCGAAAGTGATTCGATGGCGGTGGCGGGAAAGTACATGAGGCGTGGATGTAGTGCCTACTTGGCCTACCTAAAGGACGTGGACGCACCAACACCACGAGTGTCCAATGTACTGGTTGTGTGTGACTTTCCAGACGTGTTTCCTAAAGCCTTACTAGGAGTGCCACCTGACCGCGAGATTGAGTTCAAGATTGAATTGATACCGGGTGCCCAACCAATTGTTAAGGTGCCGTATCGGTTGGCTCCAACTAAGATGAAGGAGTTGATAAGCAACTATAGGAGTTGCATGATAAGGGGTTCATTAGACCGAGTATCTCTCCTTGGGTTTCTCCGATCTTATTTGTAAAGAAGAAAGACGGTAGCATGAGGATGTGTATAGACTACCGTGAGTTGAATAAGTTAACAGTAAGAATTGGTACCCCTTACCAAGAATCGATGACCTGTCCGATAAGCTACAAGGTGCCATTTGGTTCTCGAGGATAGATCTTCGATCTGGCTACCATCAACTGAGGGTTAAGGAGCAAGATATCCCTAAAACCGCTTTTCTCACGCGATATAGACACTACGAGTTACTCGTTATGTCTTTTCGTTTGACCAACGCGCCAGCTGCTTTTATGGACTTCATGAATCGAGTGTGTCGGCCGATGTTAGATAAATCAGTGATTGTGTTTATTGATGATATCCTAATTTATTCGAAGAGCGAGGAAGAGCATGTCGGTCACATTCGAGAAGTGTTAGGGACGCTAAGAAAAGAGAAGCGGTATGCCAAGTTTTCCAAGTGCGCATTCTAGTTGCGCGAGGTTTAGTTCTTGGGTCGCATGGTGAATCCCGAGGGGATTGTGGTGGACCCGGCAAAGGTGGAGGTGGTGATGCAATGGAAGTCACCAAAGACGCCATACAAGATTCGTAGTTTCTTGGGTCTGGTGGGCAATTATAGAAGATTCATTCAAGACTTCTCTAAGATAGCTTCTCTATTGACTAAGTTGACCTATAAGGATGTAAAGTTTGTATGGGGTCAAGCTCAAGAGAAGGTATTTGAGGTGTTAAAGGCGAGGTTGACTAAAGCTCCTATCTTGTCGTTACCCGATGGAAGCGAAGATTTGGTGGTTTATTCAGATGCTTCTTACTAGGGGTTGGGATGTGTCTTGTTGCAGCGAGGACAGGTTATAGCTTACACAATCCGACAGTTGAAAGTTCACGAGGTTAATTATCCTACTCATGACTTGGAGCTAGCAGCTGTGTTCTTCGCACTAAAGATTTGGAGGCACTACCTATACGGGGTGAAGTGCACAATCTTCACGGACCACAAAAGCTTGAAGTACATCCTCGAGCAGAAAGACTTGAATATGAGGTAGAGGAGATGGTTGGAGCACATAAAGGATTATGATTGCGAGATCCATTACCATCCGGGCAAGGCCAATGTGGTGGCAAATGCCCTTAGCCGAAAGGAGAGACCCGAGCCGATTCGGGTGAAAGGTTACCGGTTGATTATGACCTCTGATGTGATGAAGCAGGTCAAGGAGTTTCAAGATGAGGCATTGAAGGAAGATCATCTTAACTCCAAAAGGATGAGAGGTGTAATCGTGGAGCTGGGTGAAAACACTATCGGTGTTAGAACCCGATTCGACGAATGTGGATTCCTTTGTTACGGGGATTTACGTGGGAGGATTATGGACGAAGCTCATAAGACTCGATACTCCATTCATCCCGGTGCTACGAAGATGTATCAAGATATGAAGAAAGATTTTGGTGGCCGAGTATGAAGCGTGACGTAGTGGAGTACGTGAGTAAGTGCCTTACTTTCTTGCAGGTGAAGGCGGAGCATCAGAAGCCATACGGGAAGATCCAACCTTTGGACATACCCAAGTGGAAGTGGGATCATATCACCATGGACTTTATTACGAAGTTTCCGCGTACCGTGAAAGGGTATGATGCCATATGGGTGATAGTTGATCGTTTGACGAAGAGTGCTCAGTTCCTACCGATCCGCGAGATGTATTCTTCCGAAAGATTAGCAGATCCATTCATCAAGGAGATTATAAGTTGCCATGCTGTACCAGTGTCTATGGTGTCGGATCGTGACACTCGGTTTACATCCAAGTTTTGGAAGAGATTTCACGATGCTATGGGGACAAGGTTACATATCAGATGGCTTATCACCACCAGACAGATGGTCAGTCAGAAAGGACCATTCAGATGCTAGAAGATATGCTTCGGGCATGCGTCATTGATTTTGGAGGAAGTTGGGATGACCACTTAGCTGAGTTCTCATATAACAATAGTTCTCATGCCAACATTCGCATGCCTCCTTATGACATGTTGTATGGTAGGAGATGTAGAACACCCGCTTGTTAGGGTGATATTGCCATGTCTATAAAACTACCTGTGAAACTATAGTTTCGTATGAAATCTTCATAGTTTCGCTGGACGACTATGCAATCCGGGTTTACATCAAAAGGAATGATTAAATGATGTTTTTTACCTGGATTCTTACCGGGTTTACATCTTCATAGTTTTACAGAAACTGGCAGCGAAGATGCCAGTGAAACTGCCAGCGAAGATGCCAACGAAACTGCCAACGAAGATGCTAGTGAAACTAGTAGTGAAACTGCTGGCGAAGTTAGTAGCGAAATTAAGCAGAATTAACTCCTTTTAGTGTTAACTTATATGTAGGCTGTGTACTGCAACCCTTGCTTTGAAAGATTGATTGAGAAGCTACTCATCGAGTCTAGGTGAGTACTAGATCCCATATTTAAAGGTTTTGAACTAGTTTGGGGCTGGAAATACATACTAAATATATTATTTAAATGACTAAGATTTCAAGAGGTTTTAACAGGAAGATCAATTTTTCTATAAGGAAATGTGCTATCTAAAAGTGTGAAATAAAAAATTTTCACACTGACCTAGCAGCACGAACCCAGCCAGGGGCGTTGCCCCTTGGACCCCACTAGGGGCTGCTGCCCCTAGGAACCCGCTGTCAGGGGCCGCAGCCCCCAAACCCCCGCTGTCCCGCGGAGGATTAGTTATGTTTTATGATGACTTATGCTTGTTGTGCATATGTTTATGGATGTGAACATATGATGCTTGATGTTATGATGATGTATGATGGTATATGTTATGTATGATGATGCGTGATGATGTTATCCTATGTATGATATGTTTTCTTATGTTCCTTACTACGTATTATGAAGTGACTTTACGTGGTGTGATTATGATAATGAACGTATAGTATTATCTTAACAAAGTGGAAGATTTATGGTAATGAAAGTGGAACATAATGAATGAATGAAAAGTCTTACAAGCAAATGAAAGGAGGTTCACAACTCATTGAGAGTTGTCAGCTTAACTGTGTGTTTACAGCGTAACGATTTTAGCTAACTCATAAGGGTGCATACACACAGTAGGAGTTAATCTTGGTGACTGCTCCAATACGTGGGATTTGGTAATTACTATATGTTATGTAGTGTGTGATTTTGGCTAACCCATAAGAGTTCACACACACAGGGGAGTTAGTCTTAGTGACTACTCTATACGTGCGATACGGGGTCCTTGTCGCTTAACCTTAGATGATATGGCTTTGTGCTCAAGAGGGGGTTTAAGCATATGACAGGATCTAAATAGAAGTGAAAAGATAACAAATGTACGAAAAATGCGAAATGTACGAAACAAACGATGAAAGAAGATAATAATTTTTAGCTTGATGTACGTATGATGTGTGATCACGTGCGATAGTAAAGAAAATTTTTTAACGAATGAAAGGTAATATAATGTTTTTGTAAAACTAGAACTCACCCAACAACGCTGACTTTTATGTATTTTCCAGTTGACAGTTAAATGTTGCTAAGGATGGCATAGGGCAACTATTTTGGATGTCATTCTTTTGTATAACGTTTTTGCATTTTAATACGAATGAACAATATTTTGTAATGAATGATGTATTATTTTGCAAAACTGTTTATTTAGAGGAAATGAAATGTTTTTTTATATATATGTATGTATATATATATGTATATATATATATGTAGGTATATATATATACACACACATAGATACATATATATATATATACATATACATATAATATACATATATATATATGTACATATATATGTAGGTATATATATATACATAGATACATATACATAACATATACATATATATATATATATATATATATATATATATATATTAATATATATATATATATAATATATATATATATGTAGGTATATATATATATTACATAGATACATATATGTATATATATATATATATATGTATATATGTATATATACATACACACACACACACACACACACACACACACACACACATATATATATATATATATATATATATATATATATATATGTGGTGTGTGTGTGTGTGTGTGGTGTGTGTTTGTGTGTATATATATAGATATGTATACATATATATATATATATATATATGTGTGTGTGTGTGTGTGTGTGTGTCTATATATAGATATGTATACATATATATATATATATATATATATATATATATTATAATATATATATATATATATATTATATATATATATATATATATATATATATATATAATATATATATTATATATATATATATATATATACATACATATATATACATATATATATATATATATATATATATATATATATGTGTGTGTGTGTGTGTGTGTGTGTGTGTGTGTGTGTGTGTATAGATATGTTATATACATATATATACGTATATACACATATACTTATATATATACACACACACATATATATATACACATGTAGATACATATATATACACATATACATACATATATACATACATATACATATACATATATATACATACATATACATATACATATATATATATATATACATATACATATATATACATATACCTATACATATACATATTTACATACATATATAATATATATTATATATATATATATAGATATATATATATATATATATATATATATATAATATATATATATATATATATATATATATTAATATATATATATATAAAATTTAATCAACTTGAAGAAACATCGCAGCGGAAACATTAACAACATCTCATTTCATCATAAGAGTTTTTGCAAAATAATACATCGTTAATACATTACAAAATATTTGTTGCATTACATCACATAAACATTATAAAAATGGTTGTCATCCAAAAGAGCTGAGAAGCCGCCCCGTGCCATCCTCAGGAACATTACCTGCCAACTGGAAACACATAAAAGTCAGCGTTGGTCAGTGAGTTCAAGTTTTAATTTAAAACATACTTTACTTTCATTATAACCGTTCTTTACTTTTGCATGTGAACACACATCATACGTACACCGTAAAAAAACCATGAACTTTACCCTACCGTTATGCATAAAGCTAGTACTGGGCCGGGGTCTATCATAGACCCCCCTTCATGGCGCACAACAGCCTGGCCACAGTACCTAGGGTAAGTTCAGGTGTACCATTGTCATGTGCTATACCCGTCGTCATGCATAAAGCTAATACTGGATCGGGGTCCATCATAGACCCCCCATCATGGCACACAACAGCTTGACCATAGTATCTAGGGTAAGCGACAAAAGTTCTATACAAATGGTCGGTCATAAAGACGGACCTCGGCATGCATCCTTCTGGGGTAGCTAACCTGCACACCGTTGGACTAACACCCTTCATTAGGCGTGTTCCCACATTTAAGGCTTGCAAGACTTACTTTACTTGCCATCGTTCATTAATGTATGCATTCATTCATCATGTTCCTATTTTCATTATCTTCCACTTAACGTTACATAATACATTCATTTCATTCATCAACATTCAACGTAAAGCCACATGAAAATAATCGTACATAACAAGGAACATCAACATAAGCATGCAACATTGCCATACACGGCACCATCATACATACATAATGTACATCATACATACCCCCGAAAGTCATGCCTATCATCATCTATAACCTCAAAAGTCAAAATCTACATCTGCACTTTCCCCCGAAATTCAGATAATAAACTATGTTCATTCGGGCGTATGGACCCTATTCAGTCGCATGGTCCTCCATGCGTATGAGAACACTTAGGCGTATGGGTACTATGGGCTAATGAACACTTAGGCGTATGGACTCCCAGTCGCATAGCCTTCAGTCGCATAGCGTTGAGTCGCATAGCCTTCAATCGTATGACCCCAATGCATATGAACCTCAGTCGCATGGTATTCGGGCGTATGGGCTTCGGTCCTATGACCTTCATTCGCATTTCCCCCAGTCGCATGACCCTCATCCATATTTCTTTCAGTCGCATGACCATCATGCGTATGACTCTCAGTCGCATGGCTCCTATGTGCATGGAATTCAGTCGCATGCCTTTCGGCCGTATGGCATCCAATCGCATGCCATTCTGTCGCATGGCTTCTAGTCGCATAGCCCTAGATGGGTGCAGAATGCAGTTCTTCCCAAACCTAATCTGCAATTTTCGGCCTCCAACCCTCTCACACCTATTCTAAGCTCAATCAACCATCCTAAACCTTAGAAACACATACCACAACACCATTCAAGCACAACCAAGCCCAAAATCAAACCCCACCCAAATCATACACATACACATACACATACACATACAAACGGGTTTTCACCCAACACAACCAAAAATGATTTGCCATGTGTTCCAACCCCAAAATTAGTAGAAAACGTGTAAAAGAGGGGTCCTAGAAGTCACCTTGAAAGCCTCTTCGAGTAGAGCTTCTCACAAACCCGCTTGCCTTTGACTTTTGCACCTCGATTCTTCAAAAACCCTAGCCTTTGCCCTTTCTCCTTTCTCTTTCTCTCTCTAGCCAAATGAAGAGGGGATAATGAGGGGATAATGGGCTACCATGCCCCTTTTATACCTCCAATCCTCCAAAGATTCTCTTGTTTTGGCAAGTTTGGTTCCTCGACTTTGGGCTTTATTTCTTTTCTTTTTTTTTCTTCTTTCTTTGCCTTCAAAGGAAATAACCGGGTGTTACAAGTCCACCTCCCTTAAATAGGTTTCGTCCTCGAAACCTATTATTCCTCGAACAGGCATGGGTAATGCTGTCTCATCTCTTCTTCAGTCTCCCACGTAGACTCGGATCCCTTTCTGTGCTTCCATTGTACGCGCACAAGTGGGACCACTTTATTCCTCAATCTTTTCTCTTTACAGTCGATGATTGCCACCGGTTGCTCCACATAATTGAGCCGTTCATATACCTTGATATCCTCCAGTGGAACAATCATATCTTCGTCTGCCAAACATTTCCTCAGATGAGATACGTGGAATGTCGGGTGAATTCCACTTAACTCCTTTGGTAATTTTAGTCTATAGGCCATCTCTCCTACACGTGCAATGATTCGGAAAGGCCCTATGTATCTCGGGCTCAACTTGCCCGCTTTCTAAAGCGAATGATACCCTTCCAAGGTGAGACCTTCAACATAACCTTGTCACCCACCTGGAACTCAATCGGTCTACGTCCTTTATTAGCATACAACTTCTCTCTATCTTTGGCTGCCTACATGAAGGCCTTGATCTTTTCAAGCTTCTCAGTCATAGCCTCGATCACCTCGACACTTTTTAACTCTTTCTGACCAATATCACCCAACAGACGGGCATCATGCATCTCCTACCGTATAGCATCTCATAAGGGGGCATACCAATGCTGGCATGATAACTATTGTTATACAAGAACTCAACTAACGGTAAGTCGTCATCCCAACTTCCTCTAAAATCAATGTCGCATGCCCGGAGCATATCCTCCAGCGTCTGAATCGTCCTTTCTGACTGACCATCCGCTTGGGGATGATAAGCCGTGCTAATATGTAACCTCGTCCCCATAGCATCGTGGAATTTCTTTCAAAATTTGGATGTAAACCGAGTGTTGCTTTCATACACAATAGACACTGGTAGACCATGACGAGTTACAATGTATTTGATGAACAGATCTGCTAACCTCTCCGATGAATATGTCTCGTGGATCGGTAGGAAGTGAGCACTCTTCGTCAAACGGTCAACTATCACCCGTATGGCATCATACCCCTTCGGGGTACGCGGTAGCTTCATAATGAAATCCATGGTGATGTGCTCCCACTTCCACTCCGTTATATCCAGCGGTTGGATCTTCCCATATGGATTTTGGGGCTCGGCCTTCACTTGTAAACAAGTAAGGCATTTACTCGCATACTCCTCCACATCACGCTTCATACCCGGCCACCAATAGTCTTTCTTCATGTCTTGTTATATCTTTGTAGCATCGGGATAGATAGAGTATCGAGTCTTATGAGCTTCGTCCATAATTTTCATGTGTAGATCCCCAAAACGAGGAATCCACATCCGTCCGAATCAGGTTCTAACAACGAGTGTGTTTTCACCCAATTCTATAATCAGACCTTTCATTCTTTCGGAGTTAAGATGACCCTCTTTCAATGCCTCATCTTGGAACTCTTTGACTTGCTTCATCACATCAGAGGTCATGATCAGCTGGTAAGCTTTCACCCGAATCGGTTCGGGTCTCTCTTTTCGACTAAGGGCATCCGCCACCACGTTGGCTTGGCCTGGATGGTAATGGATCTCACAATCATAGTCTTTTATGAGCTCCAACCATCTCCTTTGCCTTATGTTTAGGTCCTTCTGGCTCTAAGATGTATTCAAGCTCCTGTGGTCAGTGAATATGGTGCACTTCGTCCCGTAAAGATAGTGCCTCCAAATCTTTAACGCAAAGACCACGACTGCTAATTCCAAGTCATGAGTAGGATAATTGACCTCATGAACCTTCAACTATGGGGATGCATAGGCTATAACCTTTCCTCTCTGCATTAACACACATCCCAACCCCGAGTAGGAAGCATCAAAATAAACTACCAGATCTTCACTTCCATTGGGTAATGACAGAACAGGAGCTTGAGTCAGCCTTGCCTTTAATTGCTTGAATGCCTTCTCTTGAGCTTCACCCCGTACAAACTTTACATCTTTCCAGGTCAACTTGGTTAGTGGAGAAGCGATCTTAGAAGAGTCTTTAATGAATCTTCTGTAATAGCCCGCCAAACCCAAGAAACTACGAATCTCGGATGGCGTCTTTAGAGACTTCCACTGCATCACCGCCTCCACCTTTGCCGGGTCCACCATAATCCCCTAGAGATTCACCACGTGACCCAAGAACAAAACTTCGTGCAACCAGAACGCACACTTGGAGAACTTGGCGTACAATTTTCTAGTTTCTCAACATCTCTAGAACCTCCCGAATGTGACCGGCATGCTCTATCTCGCTCTTCGAATAAATTAGGATATCATCAATAAACACAATCACTGATTTATCCAACATCAGCCGACACACTCGATTCATCAGATCCATAAAAGCAGCTGGCGCATTGGTCAAACCAAAAGACATGACAAGAAACTCGTAATGTCCACAGCGCATGCGAAAAGCTGTTTTAGGAACATCCTGCTCCTTCACTTTCAATTGATGGTAACCAGATCGAAAGTGTATCCTTGAAAACCAGCTGGCACCTTGAAACTGATCAAACAAATCATCAATTCTTGGTAATGGGTATCGGTTCTTTATCGTCAACTTATTCAGCTGACGGTAGTCAATACACATCCTCATGCTACCGTCTTTCTTCTTCACAAACAGGACCGGAGCACCCCGAGGAGAGATACTCGGTCTAATAAACCCCTTGTCAAGCAACTCTTGCAATTGCTCCATCAAATCTTTCATCTCAGTCGGAGCCAACCGATACGGTGCCTTGGCAACATGTTGGGCACCCGGGATCAAATCAATTTGAAACTCGATCTCTCGGTTAGGTGGCACTCCTGGCAAGTCTTCTGGGAACACATTTGGAAAGTCACACACAACCGGTACATCGGACAGTTTGGTGTTAGTGTATCCACATCCTTTACATAAGCCAAGTAGGCACTACATCCATGCCTCATGCACTTTCCCGCCACCGCCATTGAGATTACTTTCGGGATCGTCGTGACCCGATCCCCAAAAACCGTCACCATACTCCCGTCAGGCACTGTTAAACGAATCATCTTCCTGCGACACACAATGTTCGCCTCGTAGTCCGCTAACCAATCTATCCCAAGACCTACATCGAAACCACCTAAGGTCATCACGAACGGTCTAATAGAATATTTACGACCGTCTAATTCCACATCACAGCCTTCTATCATCTCACAAATCCGGGTAGACTTACCTATGCCAGTTTCTACATCAAAGGGCGCATCACCACTCCTACAACTAACAGGCAGTTTAGCATAGAAAGCGGCAGAAATAAAACTTTTACTAGCACCAGAATCAAATAACACAGAGGCTAAAGTTTGGTTTACTAGAAACGTACCTGACACAACATCAGGGTCCGTCCTAGCCTCCTCCTGTGTCAACGTAAACGCTCTGGCGCTCGCCCTCGGTCCTTCACCTCCAGTCTTCTTCACCCCAGAACCCTCAGCCCTCGGCTTCTTATAGTCTCTACTCATGTGGCCCTCCGCGCCACAATTAAAATATCGAACCGTATGACAGTCCCTTGCTATATGCCCCGTCTTCCCACATTTGAAGCATAAGTTCGATCCTAGCCTACATTCTCCAATATGCTCCTTTCCACATCTACCATACTTCTTCAACCCCGTATTAGATGGGACCACACGACGGTCATCTACCCATGCCTTCTTGTTACTCGTCGGAGCACCACCTCGACCAAACCTTTTCCCACTCCAATTCCAGTCACTACCACCTTTCTTGCTACCTTCGGTCACCACCACAGTTCTCTCATCATACAATCTCCCTGCCAAATCAACCGCTGACCTAAACATGCTTGGTCGGGCAGCGATCATGTGCCTGCGGATATCGCTGGCAAGCCCTGGATGTACCTCTTGATTTTTCGTGACAGAGGTGTCACCTGATCAGGCACCAGCCGTGCCATCTCGTAAAACTTGCTGGTGTACTGCTAAATGTGTCATCGTCCCCACCTCCAACTACAGGAACTCTCTCTCAACCTTATCCATTTCCCTATGAGGACAGAATTCCTCAATCACCAACTTCTTCAGTTTAGGCCATCTCATCCTTCCAATAGCCCAACTACCCTCAGCTTAGACGATATTGTCCCACTAGCATAAAGTTGAGTCCACAAAAGAGTGGGTAGCAAACTTCACTTTCTGATCTTCGCGACACTCGTTGATGTTCATAACAACTTCCATTTCTCTCACCTATCGGTGATCAGCAACAGCAGTGCTATTACAATCAAAAGTAAGCGGCTTACACCTTTGAAATGCCCCAAAGTTACAACATTGTGCCGCCTCCAGTGCAGGCTCTTCTTCTTCCTCCTCTTCATCGTCATCAGATAGAACCGTCTCAGTCTCAGGTTGTCTTCTTTCATCCGTAGGTCTACTCTTTCCTTCCTTTCTCCTTCCCTCACAGCCTTGATAACTTCAGTCAGCATAGATGGTAAGATTGTCTGCATGACCTCATGAACTTCTTCCACAACAACCTCTTTTACTGAGGCTCTTAGATTAGCGCTCTCATTACCACCCTCCAGATGAGGGGTCTCGGGTTCTTCATGAACCACCTTTTCAACTCTAGGCCTTCCTCTTTTGGGTCGCGGTTCAGCACCACGACCTCCACCACATGAAGCTTTTGAAGATCTACCACCGGCCAACCACACACACACTGAAAGATTCAAACACCAACACGGTCATTCAAGGAAATAGCTCAGTTTATGTCAAGTATAGTAAGTCCCTAATTACAGTGGCTAGTTGTGATTATCCACTTACTTTACTCTTCATATCCAAGCATTACCCATCTTGACTACATCAGTATCTAAATCTACATACAACACATAAACCACATAACATGCGCACGTAATACCGATTAACATTAGGAAAATACTTGATGGCACCCAGCTACTCAGACGGGCATCCCTTTCCTTCCGTCCCATTTTAAGTTTAAGTTTAGGTTTATTTTGAAAATTTACCCGTTTCACTTAAACTTTGGCTCTGATACCAACTTGTAAGGCCCCGTCCCCGGACGCTTACAGCTGGTCAATCATTGCACATAAAACATATAATTTTCTCAACTTGAAGAAACATCGCATCAGAAACATTAAACAACATTCTATTGATACATATATGTACCTAGATCCTGATTTGAATGTAATAAGTCTTACACTAGTGTAATTGTAAGTGTACGGGTACTTAATGAAATACAAATGTTTGGTTGTGTTTATAATGTTTAATATTCTAATTAATGAGTTGGTCAACGCATATTGACTTGATTATATAGGTTTGTGATTGTTTGAAGTGTTATGCATAATGTTATAATATTGAATACACTCAAACTTGGTGAAGTGAAGTTCTCATGCGTCCGAATGGACCATGCGCCCCAACAGTGGTCATGCATCCGAATGGACCATGCGCCCCAACAGTGGTCATGCATCCGAATGGCCATGCGACTGAGTGTCCATGCGCCTAAATAGTTCATACGCCTGAACAACTTCATGCGTCTGACTCAGTCGCACGACTGAACACTCAGCCATGCGAATGGATCAACCGCATGTCTCAATCGCATGAATGAACCATGCCAATGGTTCAGTCACCCGAATGAGCAACCCTAACCTATAAATACCACCTAATTCGTGGAAAAAAGTAAGCATTGAATCCACTTGGACTCCAAACGTACCCTAGCCGTCCAGAACCTCTAAGTTCGTACTCCAAGTTCATAGAACGCTGTACATCGATTGCTAATTGATTCTTGACGTTAGATTCAATTCGTTATTGGATCTACGTGAATTCTCACTAATTGGATCGCCAATCAAATAGGATTCCGCACTATTTGGTTTGTCTAACACGTTAATCAGTTGATGTTTGGTCAAATACCAGATCCTAACAAGTGTATCAGAGCTATAGGCTCTTGATTACGTGTTGATTCAATCGTTTTGATACAAAATTGTGTTTTGCATCATAAACGCAATCCTTTTGTGTCTAACAGAGTCTTGGAAGTTTCCTGATCGAAAACTGTAGTTTTTCTCGCATGTGGCTATTAGTGTTTGATAAAATTCGAGTTTTTATGGCCAAAACAAGTTTAACCTACAAATTATCAAACTTCAGCAGGTTCAATTGCACGATTGGCTCAATCGCACGTCTAAGTTCATACGCATCCCTCACCGCACGATTGAACTCATTCGTACCCTTATTCGTACGACTGAGATCTTCATTCGGACCACTCAACCGCATTAGTTTATTCGGACGACAGACTCATCCGCATTTGCTTAGTCGCACGATTAACCCATCCGCACTTGTTCAATCGCCCGAATAAGCCCAATCGCATACCTTTATTCGCACCTATCAACAGCTTGTCAAATAGTAAAGTCAAGTGTAATGGAGGATCAGTTTTTAGCATACACAACAAGTAGAGATACACGTATTCAGAATCTACTGCGATTGGAGAACGAAGTGGGGATTCATAATAAACCCCAAAACTTATTACGTTAGACGACTACCCATAATGGAAGCAACATTTTGAAATCTACTTGAATGGAGTGGATACAAATTAGTGGGAGGCAATAGATTCGGGGTACAACATGCTAGTTGGAGCTGACGGAGTAAAACTTACTCTAAGTGGCATGTTGGATGCACAGAAGGTAAAACACAATGCTGAGAAGAAAGTCTACGCCTTGCTTACTCAGTCTATTCCGAAGGATATTTTCCATCAGTATTTGGAGTATACTCAAGCTAAGAAACTTTAGGATGCGTTGGAGAAGAGGTATGACGGGAATGCCTCTCCGAAGGCTATCAAGGCAAAAGCATTGAAGAAGGAGTTTGACAACTTCTCTTCAATGGGAAAAGAAGGCCTTGATGATGTGATCGATAGATTATACCACTTGATGAGTGAAATGCACACTCATGGAGTGGTTACTTCGATGGAAGATAAGGTATCCAACTTTGCTGATGGATTACCAGAAAAATGGGGTTCGTTTGTTTCTAATCTCAGACAGAATGGAATGCTCTCGAAGTAGATATAAATGACTTCATTCTGAAACTGAGAGAAGAGGAGCTGAGAATGAAGTATCGAGCCAAAAGGCCACTACGATCAGAATCCTGCACTCTACAATGCTACTCCTTCAGTCAAGACATCTGGAGCACCACTGCAAACCGCCTTCATCTCAAGCGCAGGAGTTCCAGCACAACCCTCAACTTCAGGATCTGAAATGTCAGGGTCGTCTAGCACCCAATATATAATACCTGAAGCTAATGCAGCAAAGCTGAAAACCGACAACCTCAGGAATGTATCTGTGGAGGTGGCCAGAGAACATATGGACCTTTTAGCTGCAGTGGTTCAATCCTACGATGGATTAGTTGCCGGAAAGATAGGTAACTGCCACCTGGCAGATGAAGATTATGAGCAGGTGGATGAAATTGAGTTGGAACGAATGGACATGTTGGACCAAAACAACCAATGAGCCGGATCAGAAAAACCTCTAAGTCCAACAGACATCACAACAACTGCTGAAGACTTGACCAGCTATTTTATAAAGTCTAAAACAACAGTTGAAGTACAAGTACTGAAGACTTCAACAACTGAAGATCAAATTCTGAAGATCAACAGCTGAAGAACTAAAGTACTGAAAGTCAATAACTAAAGATCAAAGTCTGAAGATCAACAGCTGAAGAACTAAAGTACTGAACGTCAACAACTGAAGATCAAAGTCTGAAGATCAACAGCTGAAGACAACAGCTAAACACAACAGTTGAGACAACAGCTGAAGGCAACAGCTGAAGACAACAGCTGAAGACAACAGCTGAAGACAACAGCTGAAGACATCAGCTGAAAGACATCAGCTGATGACAACAGCTGACGTTCAAGTACAAGTACTGAAGCCTTCAGAGTTTGTTACAACAGCTGAAGAAGCATTCTTCAGTTGTTGTGATGGTTTCCTTTCAGTAGTTTTCTTTTTGTTTCAGTATTGTAAAACGACTGAAGAGCATGTTCTTCAGTCGTTGTAGTTTCAGTAGTTTTCTTTTCAGTATTGTAGTAACTGATAACACTTAGTATTTTTGTAAGAAGATGTCAGCTGTTTTGACATCTTCAGTAGTTGTGTTTTAGTTGTTTAAATATTCTGTTAGATGTCACTATCGAGTGAGATCAGCACAGACGTCACATCTCCTATATAAGGAATGTTCCACCACGACATTCCTATATAAGGGATGATTGACCTGATTGTAAGTGTGACATTTTGCCACCACGAAGGGCGTTTTGAATGAAATCCTTGATTCGCATAATTTCTTCTATAACCGTTTGCTCTTGCGTTGAATATCCATTATTATCTTGTGAATTGGCTAAACGTTTTGTTAACTTCCGCTGTAATAATATCTAATCAATCAAACATAGATTGATGATCCTAACAATTGGTATCAGAGCCGGTTAATCATTGATCGATCTAACAGTTGATCATTGAAACTGCTAATCGATATCTGCATTTGATTGAATTAGCTTATTTGCAAGAACTGGTTATTGATTTTCTGTCGCTTTCGTTTTATTGCTCTCTTGCTCTCTTGGTTCAAATTGGTCTGTTGTGTTTTGTTCTAAACCGATTAAAACTTAATTGATTTTGGTTGATTCTGAGAATGACTACTCCTTCTAATGACCCTCACAATACCGGTTCCTCAACCAAGCCTCCGATGCTGGTTAGGACTGAGTATAACATATGGCAACGAAGAATGCTTCATCACCTGTCTGTTATAGTTTAGGTTGTTGGACATCAGTGGTACATGGTCCACACAAGCCTATGGTGAACAATCCGGAAACCAATCAAATGGTTCCGAAGAGAAGGAGCAATACTCAGATGAAGATCGGAAACTGTTTGAGATTGATGCAAAAGCCCATGGAATTCTGGCCATGGCACTGCCTAATGAATTTATTCAGGGCTTATGCATCATGAAACTGCTCATGACCTCTGGAATGCACTGAAGGAACAATTCGTGGAACTGATGAGGTCTTAGCAAACAATAGAGAAATTCATGCCCAACAATATGAAACATTCTCTCATAAGAAGGGTGAGACACTGACTCAACAGTTTGAGCGTTTTTCTTGTTTGATCTCTGAGCTAAAGATGGTCAAACATGAGTATACCAATAGCCAGATGAATAACAGATTCCTCAGATCACTGCCTGAGAGATGGACACATACTATTGTTTTCTATGCTCCAGTGCAAATCTGGATAACTATCTCTTACCCAACTTCATGGGAACTGCTTACATTTGAAAGAGAGATAGAGCAGAAAAGGAAACTGTCATCATCAGGAAAGCTCACCGATGACTTTGTACCAGGGAACACTGCCTTGGTTGGTCATGAGTCAGAATATGCTGCATCTGAAAGCAATTATGAGCATATTGATTTCTCTTCAAACAGTCCTGATCACGCTTTTGTTGGTATTGACAGTCATTCTGGCAGAAATAGTGACAATCTATGCTTCATTATGGATGATCTGAAGGGAATTGCTGATGATGATTTAGAAGAGATGGATATTCTGAGCCAAATGGCCTTGATTAATATCAGATCTCAGAAATTCTACAAGAGAACTGGCAGGAAATTCCCTGGACTCTCTGGCAAAACCAAAGTTGGTTTTGACAAGAGTAAGTTGAGGTGTCACAAATGCCAAAGGCCTGGACACTTTGCAAGAGAATGTAGATCAACAGGATCTAATTCCTCAGCACCCTTTGTGACTTTCCTAGCACTAGTCTACAAAACAGAGGGCAACATCTGGCTGGTTCTGGTCATCACTCACACCCTGTATCTCCTGCATATTTTGTCCCCCAGGGTCAAATGTCATATCCTTTTCCCTGCTATTACATGCCTCAGCCAAATACGGTTCAAGCTCCAATTGCATAACAACCACATGCATTACCTGAACCTCAGCCTTCCCAATCTCATCAAAAACCTCAACCTCAACACACACACAGCTTTTTCACCCTAGGAGTTGTTGGCTAGAGCAGTTTACCAGATGATCTGTCTGGTCATGAACAACTGTTCTCTGGTGCAGGTCAACATGGTGGTGACAGTCCCTTTGGAAATCTAGCCCTCATGGCTTTGTCTGCTGATACTTTATCCTCCAATGCCTCTACACACACAGGTATCATAGTATCCTCTGAGGCAAAAGCCAAACTATGTTCTGAAACATGCATAAGCGCATTTGCATCTATTAGAGAAGCAATGTAGCTTTAATTAACAAGAACATTGAGCTAGAACAAACAATTTTCAAAAGCAAAGCTGATTTTGAGTATGTGATTAATGATAAGAATGATGAAATCTACAAACTTAAATGTCAAATCACTGATGTTAAGGCTAGGAAGAGATACTTCTAGAGAAGTACAGAGACCTCAAAGAAACACTTGCAACTACCCAGGTAGAGTGTGATCGATGGGTAAATTCTTGCAAGGGTTTTGAAATGCTTCTTAGTAAGCAATCTGCTTCCAATGTGAAGTTTGGCATTGGTTATAATCACACTGCTCCTCCTACAGACTTTACTCCCAGAGCAGAGGTAAATCTGATGGTTAAAGCAATAACCAATCCTCTTCATCATGTGATCTACTTTCTGATACAGCACCATCAGAAGTAGAAGTCAGCATTATTCCTCACATGCTGATGTTGTTGGCTCAAATGCTGACAATCACATGATCACAAAGTTGATCACTCCAGGTGATATTTTACAATGTACTGAAAGTACTAAAAGAATGTCATAACACCTAAAGAACAAGCCCAAACTACTACATGCACTAAAGGAAAGAATACTGCAAGTAGAAAGGGTGGGAAAACTACTGAAAGATATCAAGAAAGCAGGTACTAAAGCAAGAAAACTGCTAGTACTGATAGCAAACTGCTGAAGAACAAGTCTTCAGTAGTTTCATCTTCTTCAGCAGATGATCAACTTAAGATGAAGAAAAAGCCATGTGAAATATGTGGCTTATTCAATCATCTTACTGATGATTGCTGGTATAAAAAGGGCTCCAAACTCAAACATAATGAAAACATTAAAGAGAAAATTGACAAAATGAAAACTGAGTTTGAAATCAAGTTTGTACCAGCAACATCAAAACCTGTAACCCCTAAATCCAAAAGGAAATCCACAAAGAAAGGGGTCAAACAGGTAACAGCTGAGGTTGCTCAAAGAGAGATGGTACAACACAGGAATCCATCAAACTCAAGCACTAATGTGTCTGATGAGCTGAAGGCTTTATCACAAAATCAGACACAACTTGTTATGATGGTTCAACATCTATTGGGGAGAGTTAACCAATTAGATGCTCCTGTGTTAAACCACAGAGAAGAAAATCCAAGTCAAAGGTTTCCTCTTCTTCACCGTCTCCAACTCCTCAGGCTGTTATTTACACAAGTCTGTTAGTTTACCATCTGATGATATGAACACCCAAAACCAAAAAGGTTTGGGTCTCAAAAACTAACTAAGTGTTTATGATTGCAGGATTCTTCAACATGCCATAGTAGCATCTGGTATGTAGACAGTGGGGGATCTATGCATATGACAGGGAATAGCTCTCTTCTTCATGACTACTCTCAAGGAAAGAAGGGTTTGTTTCTTTTGGCAATGATGCTAAAGGTTACATCATTGGAAAAGGTTTTGTCTCCAATGGAGAAATAAAGTTTGATGATGTTAATCATGTGGAAAATCTCAAGTACAATCTCTTGAGTGTTAGTCAAATGTGTGATAAAGGACATGCTGCTCTTTTCACCAGTCAGAACTGCAGGATTCTGTCATCTAAAGTTCTGAACTTGATTGATAAGGTGTTGGATGATCACACTCTCTAAGGGCCAACAGGACAGGAAGAGTGTATGCCTTAGATCTTTCCAAGAAAATAGATCTCAGAGGCTATCCTTGCCTATTTTCCAAAGCCTCTTCTCAGGAATCTAAACTGTGGTCATGTTAATTTCAAAAACATGAATCAGCTGATCCACAATAGATTAGTGAGAGGCTTACCAACAAAAGAGTTCCACTGTGATGAAACCTGTACTGCTTGTTTAACAGGAAAACAACACAAAGTCTCATTCCCTCCTATTGAAGAGCCTAAGTCCACTGCCTGCTTGCAATTACTGCATATGGATCTATTTGGTCCTGTGAGAGTGAAGAGCATGGCAAAGAAGAAATACTATCTGGTAATTATGGATGATTACTCCAGATTTGTATGGACTTTCTTTCTGTATTCAAAAGATGAGGTTGCTCAGAAGATTATCAACTTTGTGCTGTATGTTGAGAAGCAGTATTCCCTATCAGTCAAGTAAGGAGTGACAATGGTACTGAATTCAGAAACCATACACTTGATGAATTTTATCTTTCAAAAGGAATCAAAAGGCAGTTTAGCATCCTAAGGACTCCTGAGCAAAATGGAGTAGTGGAGAGAAAGAACAGGACTTTAATTGAAGCTGCAAGGTCCATGTTGGCTGACTCTGGTCTGCCACTGACCTTTTGGGCTGAAGCTGTTAACACAGCTTGCTATGTGCAGAATAGAGCCTTAGTAAATCAAAGTTGATGAAGACTCCATATGAGGCTCTACACCATTTGGCTCCTTTTATTTCATTTTTCAGAGCCTTTGGATGTCCTTGTTTCATTCTCAACACAAAGGATCAACTCCACAATTTGATCCTAAGGTGGATGCAGGGTACTTTGTTGGTTATTCAACCACTTGCAAGGCCTACAGAGTCTTCAACTGTAGAACAAAAATAGTTGAAGAAACCCTGCATGTGAAATTTAATGAATCACCTAAGGATAAAATTCCACAAAACCTGTGGAGTTGTTTGATCTGGACATACTGCAATATGCTCCTTATCAAACTCCAACTGTTGCAGATCATGTGGATAATCATCCTCTGCAACAAGTCTTCCACCTGGTGGTACTGAAGATGATGATGATGTCAGTACTCACCTTTTCAAGTTTAGTGACCAACTGCCTGAGTCTGCTAAACTTGGTGTTCCTGTACCTTCCGCAACTCCATCCACAACAAATGCTGATGAGATTTCTGATTCCTCCACATCATTTTATTTGCCATCCAATACTGGTTTCAAGAATCTGAATCAACATCTGTGCTGCTGAACCGGCTACAAACACTTGCACTATCTTATTATGCACCAGAGCTGAAAGATCACCCTATATCTCAAATCATTGGGTATCAATGCTGGCGTCTCAACTAGAAGCAATTGTCTAACCTGTGCTTCTATGCTCTCTTCATCAGTCAGCAAGAGCCAAAGAACTATCATTTTGCTTTGAGAGATAATGGATGGGTGGATGCTATGCAGCTTGAGCTACTTCAGTTCAAGAAGCAGCAAGTGTGGGAACTGGTTCCTCTACCCCCAGGTAAGTGTGCAATAGGCACTAAATGGGTATTTAGGAACAAAACAGATGAAAATGGGCTTATTGTTAAGAACAAGGCTAGACTGGTTGTACAGGGGTTTTCACAAGAAGGTATTGATTATGATGAACGTTTGCCCCTGTAGCCAGACTAGAGGCAATTAGATTGTTTTTAGCTTACGCTGCATTCCACCATCTTAGAGTTTTTCAAATGGATGTCAAAAGTGCATTTTTATATGGTAAAATAAAAGAGGAGTTTTTGTGTGTCAACCACCAGGTTTAGGATAATAAACATCCTGAATGGGTGTATAACTTGATAAGGCTCTTTATGGTTGAAACAAGCTCCTAGAGCCTGGTATGAGACACTTTCCACTTTTCTTCTTAAGAATAATTTCACTAGAGGCTCCATTGATAAAACTTTGTTTATTAAGAAGGTGGATCAGCATAAGCTACTTGTTCAAATTTACGTTGATGATATATTTTTGCATCCTCTGATCCCTAGTTGTGTGATGATTTACCAAATTAATGAAAAAGAGGTTTGAAATAAGTGCAATGGGAGAATTACAGTTCTTTCTAGGCTTGAAAATCAAACAAAAGGCTGATGGCACCTTTATTCATCAGTCCAATATATACAAAAGATCTTTTGAATAAGTTTGATTTACAAAATAGTAAGCCCTGTTCTACTCCCATGTGCAACACCACACACTGGATGCGGATCAGAAAGGTAAAGTTGTTGATGAAACACTTTACAGATGTATGATTGGGTCCTTGATGTACTTAACAGCTTCTAGACCAGATATCATGTTTGCTACTTGTGTCTGTGCTAGATTTCAGGCTGCTCCTAAAGAGTCTCATTTGATTGCAGTCAAGAGGATCTTTAGATATTTGCAAGGTACACATCTCTAGGATTATGGTATTCCACTGGACACTTTTGCAAATTAGTTGCTTTTTCAGATAGTAACTATGCAGGGTGCAAGTTAACTAGAAAGTCAACTTCTGGTGGATGTCAATTCCTAGGCAACTGTTTGATTTCTTGGCAGAGTAAGAAACAACATCTGTTGCTACATCCACTGTTGAAGCAGAGTACATTGCAGCTGCAAGTTGTACTTCTCAGGTACTCTGGCTTCAGAACCAACTTTTGGATTATGGCATTACAAGAGACTAAGACTCCATTATTAATGGATAGTGCTTCAGCTCTATGCATTGTCAAAAATCCAGTCCAGCACTCTAGGACCAAACATATAGAATCAGACATCATTTTATTCGGGATTGTTTTGAAAAAGGTCTGATTGATCCTAAGTTTGTGCCTAGTGCTGATGAGCTTGCAAACATTTTTACTAAGCCTTTGGATAGTTCAACTTTCCAAAACCTTGTGTTAAGGCTTGGTATGTTGCAGCTAGAATAAGTGATAACTACTGCTGATCTCAGTAAATAAGTACTGATGCTCATGAGTAATCATATCACATATAAGTACTATTTCTGTTCAACTGATAAAGTTACAACTACTGATGTAGTTATCACTACTGATGTTAGTAACATCATATAAGTACTGATGTCCTATGAAACAACTGAAAACAGCAAAAAGTCTGATGAGTAAGTGTTGAGGACAGTATGAAACAGCTGGAAAGCTATGAATGACGAAAACTACTGATGAATAATTTTCTTTTCAGTCGTTTCTAACACACGCTGCTTTCATCCTAAACAACTAGACAAAACCATGTCTTCAGTAGTTTCACAACTACTGATGAGTAACACCACGTCGTCAGCTGTTTACAACAACTGATGACAAAACCATGTCTTCAGTAGTTTCACAACTACTTATGACTAAAACCAAGTCTTCAGTTGTTTTCAAACATCTGCACTCAAAACCATAGTTTTCAGTAGTTTTATAACTACTGATGCCTAAAACCAAGACTTGAGCTATTTCAACCTCTGAAGGTTTCTGCCACGTCATCAATCTGTTATAACTACTGATGACTCACATTAAACCTTTCATTGCTCTATGAACCGTACCCTATAAATACCCAATACCTAAGCCTTCAGCATTTCATCCTTTCCAAACCTAATGTTCAAATCTCCAAAACTTCTCTCTCACTAATGGCGACCATGCAACTCAAACAACGACATAACTGTGTAGCCTACATCACCAAATCGCCTTTCTGGACAAAGTTTGATAACGCCATTGATCTTATGGTCCAGTCACCCTACAAAACGGCATTTCTTCTAAATCCCATCATTCATGCCAATCCCTTCACCAGTTTTGGACGAACATTACCGTTACCACTGGGGAGAACAACACCGAGTCTCTCCGGTCGGTAGTTAACAACCTTCAAGTGGTCATCACTCCGGAAATCATTCGACAAACCCTCAACTTGGATGATGCCACTTTTCCTGCAGGATATCCAAAGGGCACAATTGATTTATCCTTTGCCAACCATGGATATCAGGGAAACCTTAGTGCCTCTACTATTCTGAAGAAACATTTCCATGATGCAGAACGTCTTATCTTTCACATGGTAAATGTGTGTTTAGCTCCTAAGACATCCTCTTGGATCAACTGTCCACCAGATGGCAGCAGGTACTATTCTCTATCCTTGAGCAATAGAACTTAAACTTCTCTGAAATCATTTTTCTTGAACTTAAGGATATGGCCTCAAAATCTATTTCTAACTATTGGATATTATATCCTCGGTTCATTATGGCTATAATAGAGAATCAGCTGAAAGCTAAGGGACTTGTTGGCTTGGAGTCCCTGCAACGGCTGTATTGCCTGAAGTATACTCCAGGCACAACTCTGACCACACACTGAAACAGCTGCCAAACTGCGAAAACCCACGCAGTTGGACCCACAGCCACCAACTCCAGAACCAGAGTCCCCACCAAACCCAAATCCAAAAAGCCAAAAACGGCTACTCAGGGAGATGAGTCCCCTGAGGATGCCCCTGTACCACAAACGCAGGAAACACATACTGGTATTAACCCCCCAGTTGTGTCCAAGACTCAACCAGCCACAGCCGCACAAGTATCCTCTCAACAGGATCCTCTGCAACCTTTATTGGGAAACCACACTACTGGAACCTGTCTCACTTGAGAGGGTTACCATTGAAGCGCACCATTCACCCCCGGGTGCAATCCGCTTCTATCCACTCTCCACAGGCAACCGCCCCCCAAAGCCCTACATTAATTGTTGCACAAGTGCTGAGCCAGTTGCCTCCTCACCCCCTCCCCAGATACCAATTACAACTGGGCATACCTCTACCATTGAGGGGGAGGATCAAAGTGCATCTGATAACCCACAGCATAGGGGTTACAATGTTTCATTTCCTAGTGTAGAAAAGGAGATTGGAACTTCTGGTAAGGCTGCCACTCATCCTGCTTCAGCATATTGATCAGGATGTAGTTGGTACCAATACTAAGACCTTACCAGAGGCACTGCTGATGAAGGACCTAGTTCTGAGGCAGGCAGTCCCCAGTTCCAAGACAAAGGGGCACATGCAATAACTGATCTACACTCAGTGCATGTTCATCCTGATTACATCAGGAGGTCAGGTGATTCAGTAACCACTGATGATGACCTGGGCTTTTTCTACGATGTGTTAGCCCAAAACACTATCCTGGAAGAGGGGTGAGCAGACTCAAAGAGCTGCTTGCCAAAACTTCTGAGGATCAAAGACCATATGCCTCTCAAACCCCACAGATGGCACCTTCATCTGAAGGTCTCCCAAACACAGAGCCCTCCCACATATTTAGCCACCAGCCTCTATTTCTGGCACTATTTCTCAGGAACAAAACCCCCCCTGAGCAAATAGCTGCTATCTTTCAACATGCCCTACCTCTCATCACACCTATAATCACTGATATAGTGATCAAAACCATTGATGAGAGGCTTCCTTCAGTAATACAACCCTTGGTTGACGAAGTTGTGAGCAAGAAGCTTTCTGACAATCAAACCCTTGCAACCAATGCAACCAAAAAGGGGGAGATTCAGTCAGTGAAAGCAAAGAGGAAGAGGAGTGCAGAAAAAGAGAAAGAAATAGAAGTGGTAAAGGAGAAGGAGTTGGATGGGGGGAAGGAAAAAGAGAAGGAAAAAGAAGCTGACAAGGAAAAATCTAAGAAAAGAAAGAATGAAAAAGAGAAAGCCTTGGAGATAATGGTAAAAGAGGCTGATGCCGAACATAGCAGATCAATGGACAACATCATTGATCAGTTGTTTAGGCAAGGCCATGACACTGATAAACTTGACTTTGAGATTAGAAGATTAGAGATTGAAGAAATCCAGAATAGATGGGCAAGTTATGACGTGTTAGAAAGAGAAAGCTGGAGATCATGATTAGATTTATTGCACAATATCTTGGAAGATCAATGATCGAAATTAAAGCTTGGTCCAGGGACAGCATCTTGGCAATAACCACCAAGATCTGTTCATCTGAAGTATACACAAAGGGACTAGTTATTGAAGCTTTGAATGAAGCTGGTGCTGGGAGCAGACTGAGCTAGCCAAGCAATCTAAAGCCACTCACCTCAAAAATGCTAGAACAGCCTGTCAACATTTCCACCACCCAAAACCACCAAAACAACCACCCACTAAAACAATCTTACCCCCCCCAAAACCAACAGCCGATGATGTACCCCAAAAGAAGAAGAGAAGGTATTGAAGCTAGAAGATGATAAAGAAGATGATGATGAGGAAGAAGCTAGGCTGCCAATCTCAGCTGTTATTCAGTTGTCAAAGGCCACAAGTCACCCTCCAACAATTACTCCTGAATCTCAGAGACAAACTGTGAAGGTGAAGCTAGAAGAAGAAGGACTTCACCAACAACATGATGAGGAGTTATTGAGAAGGGTTGATAAAGCTTATGCAGCCACATCTTCTATCATCAACATGAAGAAGCATGCACTCAGATTATACACTCTCAGGCAAACTTTTCAATATCAGAAGGAGAGAGTGAGGATTTGGCCTGATCCCAGGGTGTCTCACAAAATTCACAAGAATAACATTCCACAGAGATACATGGGCCAGGTGAAAAGGATTGTAGACGAAGTGATCTCCCTGGTCTTTGTAGTGTCACCCTGGAAATCCTGGAAGACTTCAAGAAAGCTTATAAAGCCAACCAACCCCACAGAAGATGCTTGAAAATAAAATGGTGAAAAGGGGTTGGTTTATAAGAGGCTTGAAGAAGTCAGGAAAAATGAGCTCCAGTTGTTCCTTGAGGGTAATCACCCTGATGAGTTTGCTTAGAATAATAACAACTGTGGAGCTAAAGAATGGGAAACAGACCAAATACCTATCTGAGTACTATGGGCCGGAATTTTTATTTGAAGGAGGTGCTGAAGAGCTGACCATGGAGGAACAGATCACCTTCCTAGACGCCTATACCAGGGAGTCATACAGACTCGTTGTTGGGAAGTAGATCTCATGAATGGGGTAACAACTCTGTGTCTAGTTCCCTAAAACAGAGTTCCCATTCATACTTTGCCAATCAAATTTTTGAGACTACTTCCAGGCCGGTGCTTACAAGGGTCACTTCTGAGTTGATCTAGAAGACAAAAAGACCAATCATTCTGCCATAATAAGTGGGACATCTTCAATAAGTTTAGAGGTTTTGGCTGCATTGGTTCAGGGGGAGTTTGTTGGACCAAAAGAACCAATGAGCCGGATCAGAAAAACCTCTAAGTCCCACAGACATCACAACCTGCTGAAGACTTGATCAGCTGTTTTATAAAGTCTGAAGAACAACAGTTGAAGTACAAGTACTGAAGACTTCAACAACTGAAGATCAAAGTCTGAAGATCAACAGCTGAAGAACTAAAGTACTGAAAGTCAACAACTGAAAATCAAAGTCTGAAGATCAACAGCTGAAGAACTAAAGTACTGAAGGTCAACAACTGAAGATCAAAGTCTGAAGATCAACAGCTGAAGACAACAGCTGAAGACAACAGCTGAAGACAACAGCTGAAGACAACAGCTGAAGATATCAGCTGAAGACATCAGCTGATGACAACAGCTGATGTTCAAGTACAAGTACTGAAGCCTTCAGAGTTTGTTACAACAGCTGAAGAAGCATTCTTCAGTTGTTGTGATGGTTTCCTTTCAGTAGTTTTCTTTTTGTTTCAGTATTTGTAAAACGACTGAAGAGCATGTTCTTCAGTCGTTGTAGTTTCAGTAGTTTTCTTTTCAGTAGTTGTAGTAACTAATAACACTTAGTATTTTTGTAAGAAGATGTCAGTTGTTTTGACATCTTCAGTAGTTGTGTTTCAGTTGTTTAAATAATTCTGTTAGATGTCATTATCGAGTGACGTCAGCATACGTCACATCTCCTATATAAGGAATGTTCCACCACGACATTCCTATATAAGGGATGATTGACCTGATTGTAAGTGTGACATTTTGCCACCAGGAAAGCACGTTTTGAATGAAATCCTTGATTCGCAGAATTTCTTCTATAACTGTTTGCTCTTGCGTTGAATATCCATTATTATCTTGTGAATTGGCTAAATGTTTTGTTAAGCTTCCGCTGTAATAACTCTAATCAATCAAACGTAGATTGCTGATCCTAACAGGACATAATGTGGGATCTGGCAAGTGCTGTCCGACGAGCTAAAAAGTTTGTCAAAAAGACCAGACAGAACCTGGTTGCAACAAAAGACACAACCTTTGGGTTTGATAAGTCAAAGGTTACATGTTTCAACTGCGGTGAGAAGGGACACTTCTAGAGGGAGTGTATAAAACCAAAGAAGACAGGTAATGGAAATCCCTTCTCGTCATTTAACCGTCAAGATAAGTCCACAGCTAGTAATGCTGACTCATCAAGTAAGGATCCAAAAGCCTTGACTGCTAATGAAGATGAAGGACAGGACTGGAGCTTTCGGTTCGTCTCACCAGGAGAGTCAAATATAGCTAGTGTGGAGGATATTGATGACGATTCTGCAAGTGAAGGAGATATAGCAGTAGAGCTCGCAATGTCAAATTCTGAAGATACTACAAATGTGGTCAACTACCTGCCTGAAGAAGGAAAATCTGCATCATCATCTGAATCACCAGAACCAGAGACAACCGAGCCAGCACTCATGGCTGATTCTTCTTCAACATCCCAGGTAAGTACTACTGACTAACTGTTTAATAATCATGCTTGCTTAGAATGTAATAAATTTAGAGAAGTTATAGATTCGAAATTTGCGAGGCTATTAGATCATAATGATAACTTAGTGAAGGATCTAGAACTGTGCACAGAAGCAAATAGAGTATTGAAACAAACGAGCAGAGTTACAAGGAAAACATAGACCTATTAAATAAACAGCTTAGGGAAACTGAGGTAGTTGCCTTTAACCAAGCAAATGACATTAGGTACTATCCGAACTCTCTTGAGGACACTAAGAAGCAAAAAGCAGTTTTAGAAGTAAAAGTCAATTCATTAAAACAAAAACTGCATAGTTGGACAAGCTCATCACACATTGTCCAACACTTAGTAAGAGAGAGAAATAATGGGGAGGGACTGGGATACAAAGTGGTTCCACCACCACCTGAGACCTTGATGAACACCAAAGTAAACCAATTAACAATAACCCCATCAAGGATCACGTGGTGTCTACTCCTCTTGTTAGCGATCCGGATTCCGTAAGTAAATCAAGTGAATCCGACCCTAAACAAAAGGAGGCCACTTCAAAAGCAATAGGAAAGATGTCTTGTGTTAACCTGGAAAAAGAATTCGAAAGGGTAGTTTAAAGTCAAGGTCAAAAAAGTCAAACAAGAATCTAAAAAGACTATAAAATCTACTCAATCATGTGCATCATGTCACAGTCCAGGGAAACAAGAGATTAAAGATGTAAAACCAGGTAAACCAATTAATTTTGTAAAAAACTCATACATCTAACAAAGTAGTGCCTCAGTCCAAACACACTAAGGTTGACCGTGTGACAAGTATATCTCCACCAAACAAATAAACCGTAAAGTTGAAAGGAGATCTTGCTATAATTGTGGAGAGTATGGTCACATGGCGTCTCACTGTCCTTATTATCAGACACCAAGGAAGAAAGTTGAACTTTTTGCATCTACATCTAGATCTTTTAAGAGGAACTTAGTAACGCCTCCTAAAAGGGATTGTGAACCCAAAGTTCATCTATCTGACAAGTCATCTGTTTATCACAAACAGGCCTTACACAAATCTGGATTATGGAAAGAAAAAACCTCCTCAGTGCCTGAAAATATGAACACACAGAATTCTGATCAATCCTTAACCTCAAAGGGTCAATGGATTGAGTTTATGATATGTGATGCCTCAGGGAAACCCAAGCCGGTTAAGGCTTGGGTTCCTAACATGAACTAATGTTTTCATTAAATGTGCAGGGTGTTCGCTATAGTTCTAAGACTAACACGTGGATTGTTGATAGCGGAGCATCCAGGTACATGACAAGGAACAGAGCTCTCTTATCAAATGTCAAATTAAAGGAGGGCATGTTTCATTTGCAGGAAACAAAGGCGGGTACATCACAACCCAAGGAGAAGTGGGAAATGAGAAAGTTATGTTTGATAAGGTAAACTATGTCCAACAATTATAAAATAACTTACTTTTTGTTTCTCAAATCTGTGATAAAGGATTCAAGGTAGTTTTTTACATCAAGAAGTGTTATGTTCTAAAGAAGGACTACGTGATTCCGGAGGATCAGATCTTAATGTCAGCTTCAAGATATAATGATCTTTATGTCTTGGATCTCTCAAAGGCATCCATAACGGATAGTGAAGTCCAATGCTTATTGTCCAAAGCTACTGAGAAGGAATCCATCTCCTGGCATAGGAGAATGGGACACATAAATCCGAGAAAATGAATCACTTGATCCAGAATGATCTTGTGAGAGGAGTAAATGTCAAAAACTTCCAACCCTGGATTTTTGTGTTGCGTGCAAAAAGGGAAAAAGACGAAGAATCTCATAAGGAAAAGAAAGTTCATTCTATAGAACTTCCACTTGAGATTCTTCACATGGATCTCTTTGGTCCAGTCAGTACAAGAAGCATCATAGGTGACTTGTATTGCTATGTAGTTACTGATGACTACTCAAGGTTCTCTTGGGTAATGTTTCTGAAATCCAAATCAGAAACATTTGAATCCTTCAAGGAATTGCTAACTACACTGGAATCCCTATACAAGCTGAAGGTAAGACAGGTGCGCTCAGACAACGGAACCAAGTTCAAGAATCAGATGATGGAGGACTATTGCAAGGAAAAGGGAATTGTACATCAATTTACCTCGGCTTATACACCTCAGATAAACGGCGTTGCTAAACGGAAGAACCGCAGCTTGATAGAGACGGCACGGACAATGCTTGCAGACTCGAAACTACCTATACAATTTTGGAATGAAGCAGTGGCAAATGCATGTTATACTCTCAATCGAGTTCTGGCAGTAAAACGCCATGGAAAAACGTACTATGAGTTATTACAGTGACGTAAACCTAACTTGGAATATCTCGAGCCGTTTGGCGCTCCGTGCACCCTGCTAAAAAAGACTCAGGAGGGAAAACTCAGTGAGAAGGTTGATGAAGGGATCTTCTTAGGATACAACATACCGAACAAGAGAGTTTACAACAACTCAACGGGTCAAGTAGAGGTGTGTTGTAATGTTGATGTTCAGAGATATATCACACTGCCTGCTAGAAAAGGGCCTGTTTACTTCTTTGACTATGATGGATTCTTCAAGTCCTTCAACATATCTCTTTCTTCTTCAGAAGACGAGTGGCAAACAAGATGATGTGCGATGTCTTGAACACACCGTCTCAAGATTTAACAAGTCATGATCCTACCAACTCAGGGGGAGCAGTTGAAATGCGTGACTCCTCCTCTGATGAAGAAAATGAAGAAAATGATCAGATCAACTAGGATGTACAGGTTCCAACTACCACAAATTCACAAGCATCGGCTAGTGATGCTTCTGAACTTTCTGAACCTTAGACTCCTATCGCCTCAGATCCTGAACCAAATGGTCATAATCTTGACTCTGAGGTGGTTGTTCTGACAACCCCTGGCTCACGTCTAAACCTATCATCCTTTGGATAATATTATAGAAGATGTGAGATCAGGGGTTCAGACTAGAAATCAGTTGTACTCCGTTGATTATGCCTCTGTGATGGAAAAGGATACCTTCACGATGGTGCATACCACTGCTTTGTGTCTCAGTTTGAGCCAAAGTATGTTAGTGAAGCACTAAATGATGAGGCTTGGGTTAGTGCCATGCAGGAAGAACTTCTTCAGTTTAAGAAGTTAGGTGTATGGACACTAGTGGATAGACCTAAAGGTGCTAAAGTCATTGGTACCAAATGGGTCTTGAAATGTAAGAAAGATGATCAGGGAGTGATCATCAGAAACAAGGCTGGCTTGTTGTTCAGGGTTTTCGACAAGTTGAAGGTATCGACTACAATGAAGTATGTGCACCAGTGGCAAGGATGGAAGCCATCCGCATCTTCCTTGCCTATGCATCTTATATGAAAATCAAAGTCTATCAGCTAGATGTTAAGAGTGCATTCCTTCACGGTGAAATCAGAGAAACAGTGTATGTCAGTCAACCCGAGGGATTTGAAGATCCATATCATCGGGATAGAGTTTACAAACTCGACAAGGCTCTATACGGGCTTCATCAAGCTCCACAGGCTTGGTATGAGAAACTCTCGACTCATCTTGTAAAACACGGATTTCGCAGGGAGTCATTGACTGCACACTATTTATCAAAGAAAAATATGGAGACTTACTGCTAGTACAGATCTATGTAGATGACATAATCTTTGGTTCAAAGAACGAAGAATTATGCAAAGAATTCGAAGCAGTAATGAAGGCTGAGTTTGAGATGAGTGCCATGGGGGAGATGAAGTTCTTTCTCAGGTTACAAGTAGATCAGACACCAAATGGAATCTTCTTACATCAGACAAGTATGTAGGAGATATTCTCAGTCGGTTTGACATGAAGAATGCTTCCATAGCTGGCACTCCACTGGCTACAAACCATGATGTAGCACCCGATGAGAACGGTGATCCGGTAGATGCCACTATGTACCGCGGGCTGATGGATCTCTCATGTATCTCACTGCCTCCAGACCAGATATCATGTATGCGACATGTTTATGCTCGCGATATCAGGCAAAGCCTAAGGTGAATCATCTAATTGGGGTCAAAAGGATATTTCGTTATCTGAAGGGCACACCCCCACTTGGGTTGTGGTATCCTCATGATGATGACTTTGAAAATACAGCAATAGTGACTCGGATTACGGTGGCTGCAAGATGAACTACAAATCTACATCAGCAGGGTGTCAGTTCTTTGGGAGAAGATTAGTAACATGGCAGTGTAAGAAGCAGACCCCGGTTGCTTTGTCAACCTGTGAAGCCAAATACGTTGCTGCTGCAAGCTGCTGTTCCCAAATCATATGGATTCAATAGCAAATGCGGGATTACGGTTTGCATTTCACTTAACTTCGATATTTGTTGATAACTCTGCTGTGATTGCAGTCACTAAAAACCCAGTCCAACATCCTAAGACCAAACACATCGGAATCAAATCTCACTTCATACGTGACTGTTTTGAAAAGAACTTAATCGATATGATAAAAATAAACACTGATTTTCAACGCGCTGACCTTTATACAAAGGCTTTTGATAAACCACGTTTTCTATATCTGTTAGAGGTCAATGGTGTTAAAAAGAAAAGTGAGGTCATTCCTAAAGATGACCATGTATAGTCCAATGTGTCGCGTCTAGTTTCTCTTAAAATTTCTTCAATTATAGTGTTCTTTAATTTTAATTCTCTTTTTTCATTTAATGTTATTTCATTAATTACACTTAGTGTCGGTTCTTGCTCATTAAAATTCTAAATGAAAATCCTTAGAGGTTTTAGTATTTTAGGGGGAGAATAGGTATGAAAAAAAAAGGGAAAAGGAAGGCAAGCCAATAAAAATAAGATCGTACGTGTGATACCGATTTAACGTGTGGAATATGATAGTACACAGGTACAAACCATTTGGGACTTTAAAAAATCAAACTGAAAAAGATGCAAAGTTAAAGTCTGAGTAGTCTGAGCAATATAAAAGGAAATATGATAGTTAAGCTAGCTACTACTAAGGTAACACAAAGAAAGTAGACCTAGAGGTTGCTAGACCACAGCTGATATGTTGGTAGATTCAACACAATAGATGACTAGACCGTTTGGTGATCTCAAGATTAAACTAAAATGTTTGACTAGCTGTGGGAAACACCTTATCCCTGGTTAACACATCAACAGGATTCCAATAATGGGTGACGAGCAAAATAAACGCCACAAAAGTGTGCGTAAGACCAAAGCATGAGCTAAACACATGAATGCTAAAAGAAGAAGAATTGCTCAAACAAAAGATAGATTATGTGCCTCTCTGCCGTGCAGTGGCACTGACCTGAGGATAAGCATAACCTATATATTCTAGAACTCATTGTTGTTTGCCGCCTCTCTGCTATGCGATGGCACTGACCTGAGGATTGGCTTCTCTTTGAAATTCTATGAATAGTCGCTTCTTGAACACTACCCTAAGACCGCTCAAAAATCTCCTAAGGAATGTTGATTACCATATGAGTGTGGGATCCACAAATGCTTGTTGAAATAAACAAACCTTAAAACGATCACCAATCTGTGTTGAAAGTCTGTGTATGGATTTAAGAGGACAAGTATACTGACAATCACTGTAGCTACAATTCTTGAAAGTTCAAATCAGTGTGGAGACCTAAGCATACTAGTATGATTTCCTAAATTTGCTAAATGACTCCAGATGAAAACAAGGAAAGAGCATCAAAGTTTTTTTAATAACTTGTCCTGAATGATTTGAATATCCTGTATGATTCCAACTTAAATTGATCCATGTATGGTTTAATTGATTGAGGCTGCTCTCTTAGAATATTTATTCCTTAGAACTACATCTTAGAATTAACTCTCACAAAAACACAAAACATGTCTTAATGTTTTAAGTTTTTAGTATTATTTCTTTTATTTCTGTACAAAGTTTGTCAAATTCTGTAGGTTAGTATCGGACTATATCATGGAAGTTGATAAGGGACCTTATCATCTAAAAGGTCACGTCTGAGGTGACAACAAGTGCTTTGAAACAACAATAGGTCACATCTGAGGTGACTAATCGGTTAAAAGGATCACGTCTGAGGTGCTCAAAGTTTTTCAAGTTAAATGAGCATGTCTGAGATGATCAAATGGTTATAATGTTAATTCAACATTTAAAAGGGTTTAAATGTCAAATGGTCAGAAAGTTAGAGGAATTTCAAGAGCATGACCCATTTGCATGACTGGACCATGAGTATGGACCAACCGTACGAATGAATCATACTCATGCCTTTATAGCCGAATGGACAAGCGTATGACCATGCAACCGAATGGCTGATACGAATGAGCCATTCGGCCACGTGAGAGGAGGCGAATGACCAAGTCACACGACTCAACTCTAGTCGCACGACTGAAGGTGACCGACTGTGCCAGTCGCACGACTGATACTCAGTCGCTCGAACAACATATGCGACTGGACTCAGTCGCACGACTATAGGAAACCCTAGTATATATAGTGGGATAGTCGGTCGCAGTCACTCACCACCCTCAAAATCGCCCCGAGATGCACGAACTATTGTTACGCTGCCAAAATTTTCATTAGATCTTTATATACCACTAATTCTTGTGCATGACGATTTCCACTGACTATATAGGTACAATGCGATTCAATCCAATCATATCTCATTCAATTTGACTGCAAAATCACCAAGTTCGATCCAAACCAAGAACCGAGACTCGTTTGACAAAATAACCCAATTAATTCAAACAATCAACTGAAATTAATGTTATTATGTGCTAAGTATAATGATTGCAAGTCCAATGAACCAAAACACGACATCTAATCATAAGAATTGGTCAAAACTTGAATTTGAATAGAACAGCAGTCTGTCATGCGAATGGACAAGCTGATGAACTTCTGTCGCACGACTGAGTTATGCGAACAGCTAAGTCGCACGACTGAATCATGCGTGTGAGTCCAGGCGCACGACTGGTATACACGGCTGAGTATACATACGGGTGAGCTCAATCGCATGACCAGTCGTACGTATGGAATAATTCGCACGACTAGAACTAAGTCGCACTTCTCATTTGCATGACAGGTCAAAAGGGAAATATTTACAGGTCCAAGTGATTCAAGATATTCTTAATCAACGGATACTAACGTTTTCTTTTGTAACAGATGACGAGTCGGTGGACAATGAGCACCAAGCACAATATATGTGCTTATCTGGATCAGTCATCCAGACATGCACCTGACTTTGCGGAATCATCTCGTTTCTTAGGCGCTCAAGGATCTCTCATGCAATCTCAACTCTATGCACACCGTACCAGTCTATTCAGCAGGCCTTCTGGGAAGGTGCTGTAGTTGATAGAACATCAGAGCCTCATCGAATCTGTAGTTCGATATTTGGAGAGGCCATTGAGATCTTTGAGGAAGATCTCAGGATAGTGCTGCAGCTTGGGGACGATGCTGAATGTCCCACATGACTACACCCCCTGACTATTAGAGGTTTTTTCCTGCGGGCCAAGTACGCTGGGGACATCAATGTAGGGTGCTCAACAAAAGCAACCTGTGTCCCCAGTTCAAGTACCTTGCGCATGTACTGCTTAAGTGCTTAGCGTCTCGGAAGGGAGGTTTTGATGAACTGTCCGATCAGATCCAGAACGCATATGCTGCGCTGGTGCTGAACCATCCTTTCAGCTTCTCCAGGATGATCTTCACCTACTTGGTGGAGAACATTGAAGGTAAAGGGAAGGAGGGCTTCTGCATGTACCCTCGCTTTATGCAGATGATTATAGACCAGAAGCTCCCTTCCTTGCCGAAGGAGAAGGAGGACGCGGTGGTACTCGAGCTGATGGACGATACCACTTTGGGCAGGATGAAGGTTTATAGGGGGAAGCAGGTAAAGCCCCCTATGAGGAGATTATTTGGGCATCTGTCGCGGGAAGACTACGTGGCGCTGGCTAGGCGTAAATGGCGTCACGTTGATAGTGACTCTGAAGAAGAGTAGATACAGCTCCCTGATGATGACTCTGATGATGATAGCGGAGATGCTAGATGAAGGACCCACTCAACAAAGGGGTCCCACTACTGATATTCCATCTCCAGCATCTGCCCCCACTGGAGACGGAGCAGAGACGGCTGGGTTCCACCAGGATTTCATGCCTGGTGAGGAAGAGGAGGAGTCAGAAGAGGAGCCATTGACTCAGACTGTGGGAAGTAAAGTTGTTCCCACAGAATGAGGGCTCCGGGTTTTGGTGAATGCCCGGGGATTGGGAGAGACCACTTATGATCCTACTTATACTCCTGATCTGCTAGGCTGCACTATAGGGGGAGCATCCACTTCGACTGGATCGAGGAAGAAGCGGATGGCTCAGCCCCATGGCTTGAAAAGGAAGAAACGCAGAATCACCTTTATCACCACCACAACCACCACCACAACTACCACCATTCCACCTACCACAACTACCACCATTCCAGCTACCACCACTACCACCATTCCACCTACCACCACGACCACCCTTCCATCCACCACCACATCATTCACACCTACACCACCACCACCATCATCTATACCACCTCCAATCTTCACCACAGTCACCACCACCACTAGCCATCCTACAGCACCATCTTCTTTCTCTCTATATCCATCAGGATTTCCTCTGCCTCCCAGTGGGGTAGAGGAACAGCTCTCAGCACTTAATCGAATGGTGCTGAGACTGTTAGAAGCAGATGAAGAGAAGACCAATCAGATAAGACAGCTGGTAGACCTGACCACTGTCCAATCTCAGCAGCTCACTCATCAGGCTCGATTGATCGATGATCAGGCACATCGGATGTCTCAGCTCCAGGAGCAACAAGCCAAAAGGATTGAGGAGCTGGAGGCTGCAAACATATCTCTGCAGCTAAAACTCAAAGGGTCCAAAGAAGAGCCCTTAAAGATAGGAGAAGGTGATGGAGATGATGACGCTGATGATGATAGTGATAATGTTGATGATGGTGATGATCATTATGGTCATACTCATGGTAGTGATGATGATGATGATGACTCTTCAGCTGCAGGTGCCACATTAGCGAGCGAAAGGAGGACCAAACGTACTCAAGATCCGAGTGCCTCCTCATCCAACCCGGCAGCAGAAGAGCCGATGATCCAGGACAAGAGTAATGCTTAGTTGGTTTATTGTTATTAATATCTTTGTATTCGGATTATGTATGATATTAACGAAATACATGTTTATATGTATGTAAATAGTTATGTTTTTTATTATTATGGTTCTGTCTTGATTGTTAACTAATGATTGATATATTGAATGTTTAAATCAAGCAGATCCAATTATCAAAGGGATGAACACGATATTGCTCCCCTTCAACAGATCAAGACTCACTAACCATGATTCTTGATTTGCAAGGGATTGTCAGAAGATCAGTGAGTTACACCCCTGAAGAAGGGGAAATAATTCATGATCTTACTGATGAGCAACTGGGAGAAATGTTCAAGCTCAATCCTGATGAGATTGTAAAAGATGCTCCAACTGTGCAAACAGAGAGTGACGATGAGCTTCAGGATGTCGATGAATTGAGATAGACGATGTCACTGCTCAACACTATCCTGAGTACACTGACAAGAAGGAACTGCCATTCCCAATCAGGGAGACACTCTTGTCACTGACACTTTTGAGACTCTGGACAGGATGGAGAAAGAGTCAGAAAAGATAAAGAGAAGGCCCAAGCCTCAGACGCCGAAGTCAAAATCAAAAGGCTGAATGGCAGCATGTTTTGAAGAAATCAAAGCCCAACGCAGAGCTACTATATCAACTGCCTACACCAAACTGTATAAGGTCAAGAAACATCAAAAGGTGGCAGGCAGGATCATAGCGTGGGCACATTTTGTAGACCTCAACGTTTACGCGGTTAAACGTGAGAAGGGAGTACCATACCAGATGGGTCAACTTCAAACCTCAACAACCAATGAGGTACATTAGAAGATCTGAAGTTGATTCCATAACTGGTAAACCTAGAGTAGTGCTGAAGTGGAGTCCACCATGCACAATGTCTAAGATCCCACTACGTGAGATGCCACAGGACTTCACTCCACACTTCAAATGGTGGTACTACGATTGGAGAACGGGAGAGGCCGTAATAGTCTTGAACAGGAATGGCTCAATGAAAACCATAAGGGTGTTTGACCCGATGTGGCTCACCAACTTGTCAGCACAAGATGTTTATACTTTATACAAGTGGCCACTGTTCTACGACCCACAGGATATTGTACAAGCTTTACATTCCAGAAAGTTATAAGACTCTGTTTTGCTTTTGAGATAAACACATGAGTCACCAGAGAAGCTAAGTACAAAAAGTTTGAGGAAATCATGAAAGATGTTAGAAAATAGATAGATCTAGGTCCAAGGGGGAGTTTGTTGATACATATATGTACCTAGATCTTGATTTGAATGTAATCTGTCTTACACTAGTGTAATTGTAAGTGTACGAGTACTTAATGAAATACAAATGTTTGGTTGTGTTTATAATGTTTAATATTTCATTAATGAGTTAGTTAATGCATATTGACTTGATTATATAGGTTTGTGATTGTTTGAAGTGTTATGCATAATGTTATAATATTGAATACACTCAAACTTGGTGAAGTGAAGTTCTCATGCGTCCGAATGACCATTCGCGCCCCAACAGTGGTCATGCATCCGAACGGACCATGCACCCAATAGTGGTCATGCGTCCGAATGGCCATGCGACTGAGTGTCCATGCGCCTAAATAGTTCATACGCCTGAACAACTTCATGCGTCTCGCACGACTGAACACTCAGCCGTGCGAATGGATCAACCGCATGTCTCAATCGCACGAATGAACCATGCCAATGGTTCAGTCACCCGAATGAGCAACCCTAACCTATAAATACCACCTAATTCGTGGAAAAACGTAAGCATTGAATCCACTTCCACTCTAGGCGTACCCTAGCCGTCCAGAAGCCTCTAAGTTCATACTCCAAGTTCATAGAACGCTGCAGATCGATTCCTAATCGATTCTTGATGTTAGATTCAATTCGTTATTGGATCTACGTGCGTTCTCATTGATTGGATCGCCAATCAAATAGGATTCCGCATTATTTGGTTTGGTCTAACACGTTAATCAGTTGGTGTTTGGTCAAATACCAGATCCTAACACATTCCATTTCATCATAAAAGCTTTTGAAAAATAATACATCATTAATAAATTACAAAATACTTGTTGCATTACATCACAAAAGTATTATAAAAATGGATGCCATCCAAAAAGAGCTGAGTAGCCGCCTCGTGCCATCCTCAACAACATTACCTGCCAGCTGGAAACACATAAAAGCCAGCGTTGCTCAGTCAATTCTAGTTTTAATTTAATACATACTTTACTTTCATTAAAACCATTCTTTACTTTTTCATGTGAACACATATCATACGTACACATAGATAATATCATTATTATCCTCATCGTTCATTCATTAACCATCATTCATTCATGCTTTCTTGCTTTCATTTATATGTTCATCATTACTTCATTTCATTCCATCAAAAACCATGAACTTTACCCTACCGTCATGCATAAAGCTTGTACTGGGCCAGGGTCTATCATAGACCCCTTGTCATGGCGCACAGCAGCCTGGCCATAGTACCTAGGGTAAGTTCAGGTGTACCATTGTCATGTGCTATACCCACTGTCATACATAAAGCTGATATTGGGTCAGGGTCAATCATAGAACCCCCATCATCTTGCAAGACTTACTTTACTTCCCATCGTTAATGAATGTATGCATTCATTCATCATGTTCCTCTTTTTGTTATCTTCCACTTTACGTTACATAATACTTTCATTTCATTCATTAACATTCAACGTAAGCCATAGGAAAATAATCATACATAACAAGGAACATTAACATAAGCATACAACATCGACATACACGACACCATCAAACATAGATAACATACATCTTACATACCATCGTGCATAAACATATAACATCATACATCATCAGTCATGCCCATCATCATTTATAACCTCAAATGTCAAAACCTACATCTGCACTTTCCCCCGAAAGTCAGATAATAAACTATGTTCATTCGGGCGTATGGACCCTATTCAGTCGCATGGTCCTCCATGCGTATGAGAACACTTAGGCGTATGGATACTATGGGTTAATGACCACTTAGGCGTATGGACTTCTAGTCGCATAGGCTTCGGTCGCATGATCCACATGCGTATGAACCTCTGTCGCATGGTATTCGGGCTTATGGGCTTCACTCGTATGACCTTCATCCGCATTTCCCCAGTCGCATGACCCTCATATGCATTTCCTTCAATCGCATGACCATCATGCGTATGAATCTCAGTCGCATGGCACCCATGTGCATGAACTTCAGTTGCATGCATTTCGGCCGTATGGCCTCCGGTCGCTTGCCATTCAGTCGCCTAGCTTCTGGTCTCATAGCCCTAGCTGGGTGTAGAATGGAGTTCTTCCCGAACCTAATCTGCAAGTTTTAGCCTCCAAACCCTCTCAAACCTGTTCTAAGCTCAAATCAACCATCCTATACCTTAAAAACACATACCACAACACCATTCCAGCACAACCAAGCCTGAAATCAAACCCCACCCGAATCATACACATACACATACACATACAAACGGGTTTTCACCCAACACAACCAAAAACGATTTGCCATGTGTTCCAGCCCTAAAATTAATGGAAAACGTGTAAAAGAGGGGTCCTAGAACTCACCTTGAAAGCCTCTTCAAGTAGATTTTCTCACAAACCCGCTTGCCTTCGACTTTTGCACCTCGATTCTTCAAAAACCCTAGCCTTTGCCCTTTCTCCATTCTCTTTCTCTCTCTAGCCGAATGAGGATATATATATATGTATATATATACATCTATATATATATATGTATATATATGTATATACATATATATATGTATATATATATACATACATATATATATATATATATATGTATATACATACATATATATATATATATACACATATATACTTATATATACATTTATACATATATATATATATATATATATATATATATATATATATATATATATATATATATATATATATGTATATACATATACATATATATATATATATATATACTATATATACATATACATATACATATACATATGTATACATATACATATACATTACATATACATTGTATACATATACATATACATATACATACATATACATATAATATACATATATATATACATATATATACATATATATATATATATGTATATATATTTACATATATATATATATATGTATATAATATATATATATAATCCATGGTTGAGTCATACAATGGCAATATTGTAATTAAATAAGTTCTAGTGATTTAATTATGAGTTAATAAGGGTATAATAGATAAAACACATACATAAGTTATAAGGAAATTTTTATTTAGTTAATCAAATCACTACAAACACTCTCTTCTCTCTCATAAATTATACCAAAATCTAAAACTTTTCTAAAACAAAATTAAACACTAAATCTTGCTAATTATATAATATTAAAGTACCAAATTCAATTGGAATAAGAAAACAAACAAATGAATATCAGTTGTGTTATGTATACGTAATTAAATTATACAACAGTTTATTTCACTATGTAACATTATATCACACACTTATGAAGCAATATCTTACATATACGTAACCCAATTAAACCTAGAACTTTTGTGCTATCTAAGTTATAAGTGCCATTATGATAGCAGCGTAAGCTTTATCATCAAATTCCATTCTCTTCATATTATCTTCATCTTAAAATGCTCATGCTTGGGAACCAGTTCATCCTTTTCTTTCTTGTATACCGAGACATATGGGCCTTGTTTGATCGACCCTATCATCTTAGGTTTCGTATAAATGACATGGTTTTAGAAATGATAAGCCAAATCTAGATAATCTTGTTCATTCCATAAGTAGGGTGGCTTGGTGCTTGTGCTAATGTCTTTATCAAGATTCAAAGTAGCAGTAATGTGCTTTAGATTTTCCATTGACTTTTCTTAAAAAATCAAAAAATTTCTTCAAAGTTCAAAGTTCTCGTGTGAAATAACACCAACTTATCGCACGATCAGTTCAAAAATCGAAATCTTTTTATAAGAAACTTTTAACTGTTTTCGTGCGAAACCTTGTCTTTTCGCGTGTAACACCCGGATATTTTTAAAGACAAGAAAGAAAGAAACGTAGTTTAACCCAAGTTAAGGAGTTAAAAGTGTCAAAAAGGACAAAATGTTTCAAAATTTGGTGTAAAAGTGGGCATGGCCGCCCATGTTGTCCACACACATCATTTTATTCGGGTTTTTAGAGAGAGAAAGCTGTGAAGCTCTCAGATATTGTAAGTAGAACAAGTAGAAGTTCAAACTCAGGTAAGAATTCTTGGTTCCTAGATGTTCTTGACCGGCCTATGCCTCGGTTGTATGTTCATGTGCGTTCGGTTGTGTGTTTGGTGGGTTTCTAGGCGGTTGGACTCAATTTACAATCGGGTTTGAAGCAATTATTAACATATGGAATGGTTTAAGTTAATTCCACTACAATGTTTTTAATAATGTTTAAAAATTACATGAATGTTTTTGTGTGATGATTGACCAACAATGAGCGTCCCGGGAACGGGGCCTTACAAAAGTGCACCATATTCACTGACCACAAGAGCTTGAAGTACTTCTTTGAGTAGAAAGACTTGAACATATGGCAAAGGAGATAGATGGAGCTCATAAAGGAATATGACTGTGAGATCCATTACCATCCAAGCCGATTCGGGTGAAATCCAATCAGTTGATTATGACCTCTAATGTGATGACACAAGTAAAGGAGTTTCAAGATGAGGCATTGAAAGAAGACCACCTTAACTCTAAGAGGATGAGAGGTCTAGTCGTGGCCCGATTTGGACGAATGTGGATTCCTCGTTATGGGGAACTACGTGTGTAGATCATGGATGAAGCTCATAAGACTCGATACTCTATTTATCCCGGTGCCATGAAAATGTATCAAGATATGAAGAAGGCTTATTGGTGGCCTGATATGAAATGCGATGTGGTGGAGTATGTGAGTAATTGTCTTCTTCTTTACAAGTGAAGGCCGAGCATAAGAAGCCGTACGGGAAGATCCAACCATTGGATATACCGGAGTGGAAGTGGGAGCATATTACCATGGACTTTATAATGAAGCTACCGTATACTGCGTGAGGGTATGATGTCATATGCATGATAGTTGATCGTCTGACGAAGAATGATAACTTCCTATCAATTTGCGAGACATATTCATCCCAGAGGTTGGTAGATTTGTTCATCAAGGAGATTGTAACTCGTCATGTGTGTCGGTGTCTATTGTGTCCGACTGTGACACCCGGTTTACATCTAAGTTTTGGAAGAAGTTCCATGATATGATAGAGACGAGATTACATATTAGCACGGCTTATCATCCTTAGATGGATGATCAGTCGGAGAGGATGATTCAAATGCTAGAAGATATGCTTTGGGTATCCGTCATTGATTTCGGAGGAAGTTGGGATGACCATTTACCGTTAGATGAGTTCTCATATAACAATAGTTATCATGTCAGTATTGGTATGCCCCCTTATGAGATGTTGTATGGTAGGAAATGTAGGACCCTCATTTGTTGGGGTGATATTGGTCAGAAAGAGTTGGGAAGTATAAAGGTGATCGAGGCTACGACTGAAAAGCAAGAAAAGATCAAAGCCTTCATGAAGGCAGCCAAAGATAGGAAGAAGTCGTATGCCGATAAGAGACGTAAACCGATTGAGTTCCAGGTGGTGACAAGGTTATGTTAAAAGTCTCGCCTTCGAAGGGTATCATTCAGTTCAGAAAGCGGGGAAAGTTGAGCCCAAGGTACATAGGGCATTTCCAAATCATTGCGCGAGTAGGAAAGGTGGCCTATTGATTGCAGTTATCGGATGAGTTAAGTGCAATTCACCCAACATTCCATGTATCTCATCTGAGAAAGTGTTTGGCTGAAGAAGATATGGTTATACCACTGGAAGATATCGAGGTAGATGAACGGCTCAATTATATGGAGCAACTAGTGGTGATCATTGATCGTAAGGAGAAAAGGTTAAGGAATAAAGTAGTTCTCCTTGTGCGTGTAAAGTGATATACTCCTGTGAGCGTTCAGTTACAGGAATGGCATAATCATCTCTTCATTCTATGTTTACGGAAAAAAGGCCAGTTCATCTTGATTTCCTGCTATTACCTCATGTTTCTTCGTACAAGTGACTCCGAGTTGCTGTGAGTCATGAGAAGGTTATTTAAGAATTACTTGTACCTTACCTTTTACATTATACCTCTTGGAATTGGAAATAATACCATTGGTACCTAACTTGGATGGTTCATTAGGAGCATGTTCTGTCTCCTATTGAATGTGTTTCACAAAATAGGGTTGTGTCTACCAAACCTTCTTTACCTACCTTGCCACTTCTCTGTCTTGTGGAATAGGTAATAGTTGTACTGGTGGCTACCATACACATTACGAAACGACTTATCAAATTTTACTTACAATAATGCTATTTACCCATTTGACCTGAGCGCAATGATGATTCCTTGCCCAAGTGAATATTTCCTCAATCGATTCTTTCGTACAAGTTTGGTTAATTGACCCTTGATTTAATAACTATATCTTTGATACCCTATCATTAATAACACTCTGTACTTGACAATGTATGTTAGCTCGGATAGGAGGAACCAGGGGTGAACATGCAAAGCAAATTACCATCACGGATGCACATGTAAGTGTAATTTGTCATGCATGAGAAATCTGGCGAACTCTATCGGATGATAACAGTCATAGTCAGTACAAAATTTCATTTCTATACTTTAGGGACACGAGTGTCTCAATCTTTATAAAACTTTACTAAGGATATGGAAGTAATGCTTCATCTCCACTCGTTTGAAATTTTACATCCATCTTGAAGCTTAAACGTTTTGTATTATGACAATAGTCAGCGTCTGAATAGTCCATTCTAACTGACCATCCATCTAAGGATGATAAGTCGTGCTAATATGTAACCTCGTCCCCATAGCATCATGAAATTTCTTCAAAAACATAGATGTAAACCTGGTGTCACAATCAGACACAATAGACACCGGCACACCATGACGAGTTACGAAATCTTTAATGAATAGATCCGCCAACCTCTCAGATGAATATGTCTCGCAGATCGATAGGAAGTGAGCACTCTTCGTCAAACGGTCCACTATCACTCATATGGCGTCATGCCCTCGTGCGGTACGCAGTAGCTTCTTAATAAAGTCAAGGGTGATATGTTCCCACTTCCACTCCGGTATCGCGTTTTATGAGCTTCATCCATAATCTTCACACGTAGATCCCCAAAACGAGGAATCCACATTCGCCCGAATCGGGTCCTAACACCGAGTGTGTTTTCCCCAAATTCCACAACTAGGTCTTTCATTCTTTTAGAGTTAAGATGATCTTCTTTCAATGTTTCATCTTGAAACTCTTTGACCTGCTTCAACACATCAGAGGTCATGATCAACCGGTAATCCTTCACCCGAATTGGCTCGGGTCTCTCCTTTCGGCTAAGGGCATCCGCCACCATGTTGGCTTTGCCCGGATGGTAATGGATCTTGCAATCATAATCCTTTATGAGCTCCAACCATCTCCTTTGCCTCATGTTCAAGTCCTTCTGCTCGAAGAAATACTTTAAGCTCCTGTGGTCAGTGAATATGACACACTTCGTCCCATACAGGTAGCGCCTCCAAATCTTTAACGTGAAGACCACGGCTTCTAGCTCCAAGTCGTGAGTAGGATAATTGACCTAATGAACCTTCAGCTGTTGGGATGCGTAGGCTATAACCTTTCCTCTCTGCATCAAGACACATCCTAACCCCGAGTAGGAAGCATCTGAAGAAACCACCAAATCTCCGCTTCCATCGGGTAGCAAAAAGACATGAGCTTGAGTCAACCTCACCTTTAACTCCTTAAAAGGCTTCTCTTGAGCTTGACCCCATACAAATTTTACATCTTTCTGGGTCAACTTGGTCAGTGGAGAAGCGATCTTAGAGAAGTCTTGAATAAACCTTTTGTAATAGTCCGCCAAACCCAAGAAACTACGAATCTCGGATGGCGTCTTTGGAGCCTTCCATTGCATTATAGCCTCCACCTTTGCTGGGTCTACCATAATCCCTTCAGGTTTGACTACATGACCCAAGAACTGGACCTCACGTAACTAGAATGCGCACTTGGAGAATTTAGCATACAACTTCTCCCTTCACAACGTCTTCGACACCTATCGAATATGACCGGCATGCTCCTCCTCACTCTTCGAATAAATCAAGATATCATGGATAAACACAATCACTAATTTATCCAACATCGGTCGACACACTCGATCAGATCCATGAAAGCAGCTGGCACGTTGATCAAACCAATAGACATAATGAGAAACTCATAGTGTCCATAACGCTTGTGAAAAGCTGTTTTAGGAATATCCTGCTCATTCACCTTCAACTGATGGTAACCAGATTGAAGGTCTATCCTTGACAACCAATTGGCACCTTGGAGCTAATCAAAAAAATCATCAATTCTCGGTAAAGGGTACGAATTCTTCACTGTCAGCTTATTCAACTCATGGTAGTCTATACACATTCTCATACTATCGTCTTTCATCTTCAGAAATAAGACCGGAGCACCCCCAAGGTGAGATACTTAGTCTAATGAACCCCTTATCAAGCAACTCCTGCAGTTCCTCCATCAGTTCCTTCATCTTGGTTAGAGCCAACCTATACAGTGCCTTAGCAACAGGTTGGGCACCCGTATCAAGTCGATCTGGAACTCGATCTCGTGGTCAGGTGGCACTCCTGGTAAGTCTTCGGGAAAAAACGTTTGGAAAGTCACACACCACCGATACATCAGTCAGTTGTGGTGTTGGTGTATCGACATCCTTTATGTAAGCCAAGTAGGAACTACATCCACGCCTCATGCACTTTCTCGCCATCGCCATCGAAATCACTTTCGGAATCGTCGTGACTCGATCACCATAAACTGTCACCGAACTCCCGTCAGGTGCTGTTAATCGAATCATCTTCTTGTGACACACAATGTTTGCCTCGTAGTCCGCCAACTAATCCATTCTTAGGACTACATCGAACCTGCCTAAGGTCATTACAAATGGTCTAACAGGAAACTTGTGACCTTCTAATTCTATGTCACATCCTTCTATCATCTTAGTAATCCTAGTAGACATACCTATGATAGTTTCTACATCGAGGGGCGTATCTATATTCTTACTACTAACAGGGAATTTAGCATAGTAACAGCAGAAGTAAAATTTTTACTAGCACCAGAATCAAATAACACAGAGGCTAAACTTTGGTTTACTAGAAACATACCTCACACAACATTGGGGTCCGTCCTAGCCTCCTCCTACTTCATTGTGAACGCTCTGGCACTCGCCCTATGTCCTTCTCCTCCAGCCTTCTTTACTCTCGAACCTTCAGCCCTTGACTTCTTACAGTCTCTACTCATGTGGCCCTCCCCGCCACAGTTAAAACATCTCCCCGCTTTGCATTAACTTGCCATATGGCCTGGCTTCCCACACTTGAAGCACACATTCAATCCCCACCTACACTCTCCGATGTGCTCCTTTCCACACTTGCCACACCTCTTCATCCCGCACCAGACGTGACCACACGTCGGTCATCCAACCGTGCACCTTTATTGCTTGGAGTGGCCCAGCCACTTCCAACCCACTTCCTATTCCAATTCCGCTCACTACCGCCTTTCTTGCTACCTCCAACCACCACCACGGTCCTTTCATCATACAACCTCCCTGCCAAGTCAACTGCCGACCTAAACATGCTCGATCGGGCAGCGATCATGTGCCTACGGATATTCACTGGCAATCCTTGAATGTACCTCTTGATCTTTCATGAGAAGGGTGTCACTTGATCAGGCACCAACCGTTCCATCTCATTAAACTTCATGGTGTATTGTTGATGTGTCATTGTTCCCGCCTCTAGCTGTAGGAACTCTCTCTCAACTTTGTCCATCTCTCAGTGAAGACAAAACTCGTCAATCACCAGCCTTCTCAGCTCTGCCCACTTCATCCTTCAAATTGCCCGACTACCCTCGGCTTGGACAATATGGTCCCACCAACATAGAGCCGAGTCCACAAACGAGTGGGAGGCAAACAAGTGAGCAACATCAGCAGTGTCGTTACCATCGAAGGTAGGGGCTTGCATCTTTGAAATGCCCCATAGTTGCAGCCTTCTGCCGCCTCCGGCGTTGGCTCTTCTTCCTCCTCCTCTTCCTCGTCATCCGAGAAAACCGTCTCAGTCTCGGGCCATCTCCTTTCGCCCGTAGCCTACTCCTTTCCTTCCTCTCCCCCTCCTGTGCAGCCTTTATCACTTCGGTCACCATAGACGGTAGGATCGTCTACATGACCTCATGCACCTCCTCAACTACAGCCTCCTTCACTGAGGCTCTTAAGTTAGCACTCTTGTCTCCGCCCTCTGGACGAGGGGTCTCGTGTTCTTCATGTGTAACACCCGATTACTTATTTATTTTGAAGCCGACGAAGGAAGAAAAGAAATAAAGTCCAAGTTGAGAGACCAAACTCACCAACGAGAGAAAATTGGGTATATGAAGATATATGTAGGGAGAGAGCAGCCATTACCCTCTCCCCAAACTTACGTTTTTAGCCAAAAGAAAGAGGAGAAGAGAGAAAGAAGAGAGAAAGAAGAGAAAAAGGGAGAGAAGTTGGTTCGGGTTGATTCGAGTGGGCAAAATCGTTAAGAAGCGAGTCAAATCGAAGCTCTTCTCGTTGTGGCCATTTTTGTGAGTTCTATGACCCCTCCTTTAAACATTTTTGAATGATTTGGGGCTGGAACACATCTCAAAATTTGATTTTTTGAGTGTGTATGTGTTTGACCCGTGTGTGTTCGTGCTTGTGTGTGTATGATTCATTTGAGCCTTGCTTGTGAGCTTGTGTGTGCTCGAATGGTATTGTGGTATGCATTCCTAAGGTTTAGGATGGTTGATTTGGGCTTAGAATGGGTTTGAATGAGCTTGGAGGTCGAAAATGGCAGATTAGGTTCGGGATGAACTGCATTCTGCACTAGCTAGGGCTAGGCAAACGAATGGAGGCCATACGGCCGAATGAGGGGCGATTGGGGTTCATTCGCACGATTGAGAGTTCATTCGCACGATTGTGGCATGTCACATGGGGAGTCATGTGAATGAGGGTCCATTCGCATAAGTGCTCATCCGCATTAGTTTCATTCGCACGTGGTCCATTCGCATTAGTTCCATTCACTTGGGTGTTCATCTGCATTGGTGTTCATCCGCATGAGGTCCATTCGCATGAGGTTCAGTCGCATGGAGGCCATGCGACTGAAGGGTGTCCATACGCCCGAATAGGGCTGTTGCACCCGAAGAAAAGTGTAGTTTGACTTCTGACTTTCAGGGGAAAATGCAGATGTAAGTTTTGACGTAAAGGTTCTCGTAAGTTCTTGTAAGTGGAGTGTTGTGGCCTTAGAGAGCATATTGGGCATGATGATGATGTTGCATGATTATGCATGTTATGTATGTATGATGTCGCCCTGTATGATGCTGATGATTATGTATGATATGTTCCTTGTTATGATGTATGCCTATCTTTCCTGTGGCTTTACATGTCATGTTAATGAATGAAGTGAAAGTATTATGTAACGTAAAGTGAAAGATAAAGAAAAGAGGAACACGAAGTAAGAATGCATGCATTAAAGAATGATGAAAGTATAGAAAGTCTTACAAGTATAGTATGTCGGGACACGCCATTGAAAGGTGTTAGCCCAACGGTGTGCGGGTTCGCTACCCCGGGAGGATGCACATCAGGGTCTTTCTTTGTGATTGACCATTTGTATTGCCCCATTGCTGCATACCCTAGGTACTACGATCAGAGGTGTGATGCACCGTTATAGCTAGTCTATGATAGACGTAGGTCCAGTACCAAGAATAGCTGGGTATTGCACATAGTAGTGGTACACCTAAACTTTACCCAGGTACTGTGACCAGAGGTGCGATGCACCGTTATAGATGGTCTTTGTTTGACCTAGGTCCAGTATCAGAGAATAGCTGAGTAAAGTTTATGGTGGAAGGAAAAGAAAGAAGTAATGATGAATGAATAAAAGCATGAAAGATTAAAGAAGATAATAATGATATTATCTATGTGTACGTATGATGTATGATCGCATGAAAGTAAAGAACGGTTTTAACAAAAGAAAATTATGTTTTATTTTATAAAACTAGAACTCACTCGGCAACACTGACTCTGATGTGTTTCCAGTTGGCAGGTAATGATTGCTAAGGATGGCATGAGGTGGCTACTCAGCTCTTTTGGGATGGCATTCATTTATATAGTACTTTTGTGATGTAATACAATAATGTATTTTGTAACTTATTAACGATGTATTATTTTGCAAAAGCTTTTATGATGAAATGAGATGTCATTTTTGAATGTTTCCACTACAATATTTTAGTAAGATAAATGAAAATGTACGTTTTGTGCGCAATGAGATGTCGAAAGGGAGTTCTTGCAAGTGGAGGCAGGAACGATGACACACCAACAGTACACCACCAAATTCAACAAGATGGCACGTCTGGTGCCGGATCAAGTGACACCTCTGTCTCGAAAAATCAAGAGGTATATTCAGGGTTTGCCAGCGGATATTCGCAGGAACATGATTGTCACCCGACCGAGCACGTTTAGGTCGGCGGTGGACTTGGCAGGAAGATTATACGATGAGAGGGCTGTGGTGGTGGTGGCCGAAGGTGGCAAGAAGAGTGGTGGTGATCGGAACTGGTAGGGGAAGAGGTTTGGTCGGGGTACTGTCTCAACGATTAATAAGAAGGCACGGGTGGATGACCACTGTGTGGCCACATCGAGTGCGGAGTCAAAAGGTGTGGCAAGTATGGAAGGGAGCATGCGGGAGAAAGTAGGTTGGGATTTAACGGGTGCTTCAAATGTGGGAAGGTGGGGCATATAGCTAAAGACTGTCGTACGATTCGGGCTTTAACTATGGAGAAGAGGGTCATATGAGTAGGGATTGTAAGAAGCCAAGGGCCGAGGATTCCGGGGCGAAGAAGATGGGAGGGGAAGGACCGAGGGCGAGCACAAGGGCATTCACGATGACACAGGAGGAAGCTAGGACGGACCCTGATGTCGTGTCCGGTATGTTTTAGTGAACCAAACATTAGCTTCTGTGTTATTTGAATCAGGTGCCGGTAAAAGTTTTATTTCTGCTGCTTTCTGTGCTAAGCTGCCTGTTAGTAGTAGACGTGTTGATGCGCCCTTCAATGTAGAAACTGTCATAGGTAAGTCTACCAGGATTTCTGAGATGATAGAGAACTGTGATATGGAACTTGAGGGTCATAAGTTTCTTGTTAGACCGTTCGTAATGACCTTAGGTGGTTTTGATTTGGTTCTTGGCATGGATTGGTTGGCGGACTCTGAGGCGAACATTGTGTCGCAAGAAGATGATTCGTTTGACAGCGCCTGATGGGAGTTTGGTAACTGTTTATGGAGATCGGGTCACAACCATCTCGAAAGTGATGTCAATGGCGGTGGTGGGAAAGTGTATGAGGCGTGGATGTAGTGCCTATTTGGCCTATGTAAAGGATGTGGATACGCCAACACCACAACTGTCTGATGTACCGGTTGTGTGTGACGTTCCGGACGTGTTCCCAGAAGACTTACCAGGAGTGCCACCTGACAGAGAGATTGAGTTTCTGATTGATCTGATACCGGGTGACCAGCCTGTTGCCAAGGCACCGTATCGGTTTGCTCCGACGGAGATGAAGGAGTTGATGGAGCAATTGCAAGAGCTGCTTGACAAAGGGTTCATTCGATCGAGTATCTCTCCTTGGGGTGCTCCGGTCTTATTTGTAAAGAAGAAAGACGGTAGCATGAGGATGTGTATAGACTACCGTGAGTTAAACAAGTTGACGGTGAAGAACCGATACCCCTTACCGAGAATAGATGATTTGTTCGATCAGCTTCAAGGTGCCAGTTGGTTTTCAAGAATAGAACTTTGATCTGGTTACCATCAGTTGAAAGTGAAAGAGCACGATGTTCCTAAAACAGCTTTTCGCACGCGCTATGGTCACTACGAGTTTCTTGTCATGTCATTTGGTTTGACCAATGCGCCAGCTGCTTTTATGGATCTGATGAATCGAGTGTGTCGGCCGATGTTGGATACATCAGTGATTGCATTTATTGATGATATCCTGATTTATTCGAAGAGCGAGACTGAGCATGCCGGCCACATTCGGGAGGTTTTGGAGACGTTGAGAAAGGAGAAGTTGTACGCCAAGTTCTCCAAGTGCGTGTTTTGGTTATGTGAGGTTCAATTCTTGGGTCATGTGATGAATCCTGATGGGATTATGGTGGACCCGGCAAAGGTGGAGGCAGTGATGCAATGGAAGTCTCCAAAGACGTTATCCGAGATTCGTAGTTTCTTGTGTTTGGCGGGCTACTATAGAAGATTCATTCAAGACTTTTCCAAGATCGCTTCTCCATTACCCAGTTGACCTGGAAAGATGTAAAGTTTGTATGGGGTCAGGCTCAAGAGAAGGCATTTGTAGAATTGAAGGCAAGATTGACTCAAGCTCCTGTTCTGTCATTACCCGATGGAAGCAAAGATCTGGTGGTTTATTCTAATGCTTCCTACTCAGGGTTGGGGTGCGTGTTAATGCAAAGAAGAAAGGTTATAGCATATGCATCCCAGCAGTTGAAGGTTCATGAGGTCAATTATCCTACTCATGACTTGGAGCTCGCAGTCGTGGTCTTTGCACTAAAGATTTGGAGGCACTATCTTTACGGGATGAAGTGCACCATTTTCACTGACCAAAAGAGCTTGAAGTACTTCTTCCAGCAGAAAAATCTGAACATGAGGCAGAGGTGGTGGTTGGAACTTATAAAGAATTATGATTGTGAGATCCATTACCATCCGGGCAAAGCCAACGTGGTGGCTGATGCCCTTAGCCGAAAAGAGAGGCCTGAGCCGATTCGGGTGAAAGCGTATCAACTAATCATGACCTCTGATGTGATGAAGCAAGTCAAGGAGTTTCATGATGAGGCATTGAAAGAAGATCATCTTAACTCGGAAAGAATGAGAGGTCTGGTTAGGGAATTGGGTGAAAACACACTTGGTGTTAAAACCCGATTTGGACGGGTGTGGATTCCTCGTTTTGGGGATATACGGGTGAAGATCATGGATGAGGCTCACAAGACTCAATACTCCATTCATCCTGGTGCCATAAAGATGTATCAAGACATGAAGAAGGATTATTGGTGGCCGGGTATGAAACGCGATGTGGTGGATAATGTGAGCAAGTGCCTTACTTGTTTACAAGTGAAGGCCGAGCACCAAAAGCCGTATGGAAAGATCCAACCTTTGGATATACCAGAATGGAAGTGGGAGTACATCACCATCGATTTTATTACGAAGTTGCCGCGTACTCCGAAGGGTATGATGCCATATGGTATGCCACCTTATGAGATGCTATACAGTAGGAGATAAAGAACACCCGTCTGTTGGGGTGATATTGGTCAAAAAGAGTTAGGGAGCGTCAAGGTGATTGAGGCTATGACTGAGAAGCTTGAAAGGATCAAAGCCTTCATGAAGGCAGCCAAAGATAAACAGAATTCGTATGCCGATAAACGACGTAGACTGATTGACTTCCAGGTGGGTGACCGGGTTATGTTGAAGGTCTCACCTTGGAAGGGTATTATTCATTTCTGAAAGCGGGGCAAGTTGAGCCCGAGATACGTAGGCCCTTTCCGAATCGTTGCTTGAGTAGGAGAGGTGGCCTATAGACTGGAATTACCAAATGAGTTAAGTGGAATTCACCCGACATTACACATATCTCATCTAAGGAAGTGGTTGGCAGATGAAGATATGATTGTTCCATTGGAAGATATTGAAGTAGACGAACGACTCAATTATGTAGAGCAACCGGTGGCAATCATCGATCGGAAGGAGAAAAGGCTAAGGAATAAAGTGGTTCCCCTGGTGCGTGTACAGTGGAAGCACAGGAAGGGATCCGAGTCAACGTGGAAGACTGAGGAATAAATGAGACAGCATTATCCATGTTTGTTCGAGGAATAACAGGTTTCGGGGACGAAACCTATTTAAGGGGGTGGACTTGTAACACCCGGTTATTTATTTATTTTGAAGCCGACGAAGGAAGAAAAGAAATAAAGTCCAAGTCGAGGGACCAAACTCACCAACAAGAGAAAATTAGGTATATGAAGATATATGTAGGGAGAGGGCAGCCATTACCCTCTCCCCACATGTACATTTTCAGCCAAAAGAAAGAGGAGAAGAGAGAAAGAAGAGAAAAGGGAGAGAAGTTGGTTCGGATTGATTCGAGTGGGCAAAATCATTGAGAAGCAAGTTAAATCCAAGCTCTTCTCGTTGTGGCCGTTTGTGTGAGTTCTAGGACCCCTCCTTTATACGTTTTTTTAAGATTTGGGGCTGGAACACATCTGAAAATCAGGTTTTTTGAGTGTGTATGTGTTTGACCCGTTTGTGTTCATGCATGTGTGTGTAGATTCGTTTGAGCCTTGCTTTTGAGCTTGTGTGTGCTCAAATGGTGTTGTGGTATGCATTCCTAAGGTTTAGGATGGTTGATTTGGGCTTAGAATGGGTTTGAATGAGCATGGAGATCGAAAATGGCAGATTAGGTTCAGGATGAATTGCATTCTGCACCAGCTAGCGCTAGGCGGCCAAATGGAGGCCATACGGTCGAATGAGAGGCGATTATGGTTCATTCGCATGATTGAGAGTTCATTTGCACGATTAGGGCCTGTCGCATGGGGAGTCATGCGACTGAGGGTCCATTCGCATAAGTGCTCATCCGTATTGGTTTCATTCGCATGTGGTCCATTCTCATTAGTTCCATTCGCTTGGGTGTTCATCCGCATTGGTGTTCATCCACATGAGATCCATTCGCATGAGGTTCAGTCGTATGGAGGCCATGCGACTGAAGGGTGTCCATACGCCCAAATAGGGTGTTGCACCCGAAGAAAAGTGTAGTTTGACTTCTGACTTTCGAGGGAAAATGCAGATGTAAGTTTTGATGTAAAGGTTCCCGTAAGTTCTTGTAAGTGGATTGTTGTTGCCTTAGAGAGCATGTTGGGCATGATGATGATGTTGCATGATTATGCATGTTATGTATGTATGATGTTACCCTGTATGATGCTGATGACTGTGTATGATATGTTCTTTGTTATGATGTATGCCTATCTTTCCTGTGGCTTTACGTGTTATGTTAATGAATGAAGCGATGTTTTAGAAGCGTTTCCGAATTTGATGTTTTAGGTTGTCAAGTTTAAGCCCACCTTTGTAAAGGATATACGTAGGCAAGGGAGCCTAATAAGTAAGACAAGCCCAATAAAGGAAATGCGGACCATATAAAGGTAGTTTGACCTAATATTGGCATGGCTAAGGTGGGCGAGATTCGAATTTTATGATCCTAGCAGTTGGAGATGGGTCATCATGGTTGGTTGGGGCCTTAGACGAGGGTTGGAAGCTACCTCTCGCCGTTGTAAAAATGGAATATTGGTTCGGTTATGACAACACCCACAATAGGAATAGGGGTGATGGTCTTATGAACAATTTGGTGTTGCAACTCTAAGATGTAACATGTTGAAAGCATTCTCCCAAAAAGGGAGGATTTGATTAGGTAGGAATCCACACTTTTATACTCTTTAGTGGGAGCACAAATGAGTTAAAGAACCTGTTGTTGTTCATTTTCTTGGCAATCAATGTTAGTGTGGTGATTTGGCAAGTCATTAAGATATTGGCAATATGCTTTAAGAGAGGGCATGGTTCGAAAAGTTAAGTTTGTGAACTCATACGGAAGGGTTAGAGTTCGAAATCCTTTGTTGTTTAAGAAAATATTCTTAATTCATTACCATGCCTCACAAGAAATGGGTTCATTGTTAAGAACCTAGCAAGGAGATCATTCAAAAGAGTCCTATAAATCCATTACGGGTCCATTGCTTTAATCTTCTCCCAAGCAAAATAGATAGACATTCTTTTGGCAGGGTTTGGTGAACCGTCAATGTAATGGAGGACATAGCACCCTCCACCATGGAATGTAAAGAGTTTGACTCGCTAATAGTAGGAAACTTTAACTCCATCGAGCATATGGACCTTTTATTGGATGTTAGTGATGATGTAAATAGGGTGTAAGGTGTGAAAGGAATTATGAGGCTTCTCGATGATGAAGGAATGGTGATGAAGTGAGACTTCAAAACAAACACTCGAAGGAGAAGGATTTTAAGGTTAGGGTGATACCATATGAGAGACTCAAATTCTCATTAACATTTACAAAGGATATTCATCCTATAAATAATACAAACAAAGGAGATAACTAATAGAATACAATTATATGTAACTAACTAGTATTCACAAAAAATGCAAAAAGATAACTACCAATAATATCAATAGATATTATCAGTTAACATAGTAGGCTCTGATCTATGCAATTTCCAAAAGCACAAAAAATGTAAAAGATAACTACCAATAATATCAATAGATATTATAATATGTATAATTCGCTTTGGTCGGTGTGTATAGTGTGACTGTACCAACAACCAAGTCTAATATGCAACTTCCAAAAGCACAAGGCCATGGTCCCCACATAGGTACACGTGACAAACCATGAAGTTCAATTTGGTGATGCAACGATAGAGATTGCAACTCTGTTTACGATGAATTACGGGATAGCTATAGTTGCCATTACCGGAGATATGGCAGTGACCCTCTCACTCCATGTGGCCTTCTCTGTTTTAGTAACTACCATGTAATGTCAATTACATATACAATCATTAACTATTGCTAGCCTGGCGATGTCATAGATCTATCGGCCTGACAAGCCTGCTTGGTTAATCCCAGTACACTTAGCTAAGCGTATATACTTGTAAACGTTTGAGACTTGTAAAACTGTCAACGTTTGATTGTGCATTCTGTCTTACATCCCTAGTTACTTTGTTCACTAATTTCATGACATGAATTTCCATCTTTTATATACTTATGTATTGTAAACTATAGAAATCTCACAACATTATTGTTGACCTTTTATTTTTAACATGTTTCAGATAACGCGCAAGTTTGATTGACATTTTGAAGTGCTTTCATATCTAGGAATGGACCTGGTTAAATAAATGAAATAAATTGGCTTATTACATCTTATGTTATGTTATTTTCTTTATTTGAAACTTATGATTGTAATGTTACCGTTGAAACTTATGATTAATATATTTGGATTTAATAATAGCAGAATGTAAACAATTACAGAGAAAGAAATAGAAGAATAGAATTAATGAACACAAGGTAAATAAACTTCTCTTTTCTATTGCTCTATGAATTCAAATGTTTACAATTGAGTATAAATTCAAGAAAAGTAATCAAAAGCTTAACAATTACAAAAGAAACTAACTATTTATACTAAACAAATAGTTCGCACACGAACGTACTTCTCACGCGACAAGAACTTGTTACGTGATAAGTGAACATTTCGCACGGTAAGTCTGAATTTCTCGCATGCCTTAAATCTTGATCTTTGTCTTGATTTGATTTCTTGGGCCTCTATTTATAGGAAATTTTTGACATATTGCTAGAAATAAAGTGAATAACATGGCCCCTTTTTGTTTATAAATATTTGGGAAAAAAGCATACTATTTGTTATTGAAATTTATGCTAATTTAAATGAGAATTTTAATAAGTTACTGTTATTTTGACACAACCATTAATACCGATTAGGAACCGTCAAATAATATATGTAGCGCTACTTAGGAATATATCATCCTGCATTTTCTGGATGAGGGTAGGTATGTTATATTATTTGATTTGGTGATTTGTATTATGACAGTTTTGAATCACTTGGTATATAAATAGGTTTGGTTGTGAGTTTGTTTATGTTGCATCAATTAAAAGAAAGTATGTTATTGAATAAATCTATGTTCTTACCAACTTTATGTTGACTAGTTGGGTATTCTTTTTCAGGTAATCAGAATGATTTACAATTTCGTTTACACGTTCAACTTGTTCAATGAATGGCATGGCTACATAGGACAGCTGTACATTAGGGTGATGGTAGATCTAATGGATTTCACCTCTTTATTGACGTTCACATCCATTACTAGCTGAACGGTAATATGAAGTGATTATGATGCATCTTTTGATGTAGGAATACTAACTAATGTAAGAGTCTAATAGTTAGACAAATTTTGTAAATTGTAATCCTAATGATATAATTAATGGAAGTTTATGTTTAATTAATTTTGTAATTGTATATTGTTATAATCAATGTATTTTTAACTGAAAAGTCACACTCAAGCATTTCACGCTTCTGCCGGGATGTGACAAAAATGGATACAAGAACAAAACCGGTGTCTATACAATAACAAACAAGCTGAATACGAAGATGACTGTTTGTGAGTTATTTTGCCTTCCGCCATGTCTTATCACAGAACAATGGCAAATGTCTAGGTCAATTAAACACTCGTTCGACCTTCAATCGAGTTAGCGCGACTAATGCGGTTGGGGTTTGTCAAACCCAGTAGTACTACTCAAAATTACTTCTCTAACCTGTTATTAATGGTTCAAGTGTGTAAGGACTTGCATGATAATGTTTGTACTACAGTAACATGTGATATACAAATAATATTAAAACCAATAAATAGAAATAGTTTGTATGCTTCTCCCCAAGAAAAGAAAGTAAGTAAAAGTGGGGTCGTGAAGACTCACCTTAGATGTGTAGAAAAAACATGAAGTGTAAAAGCCAAATGTTAATCGTTACTTGAAATGCTTAGATGATGATCCCTAGTACGCGTTTGATGCAAGAAACGATGAAAATCACCACCGATGTGCAAGAACAAGATCAAAGAAGGTGTGCTTTATGTGTGTGATTTTTTTGTGAAAAATCTGAAAGGGAAAAAAAGACGGCCATAAGGTGATTAGGGTTGGGGGTTGGGTTTTATACTTTTTATTTTATAAGAAAGACACCCGTCTTTTATAAAAATCGTTATAAAGCTAAACGATTGAACTTTTCTATACTAAAACCACCAAACCAATGTTTTCTACGGTTGCTCCTTTGACAATCAAGTCATCCACATAGGTTCGGACCATCAAGGCATTTTAGCTCAAAAGTTAAAGCTACACGATTGAACTTTTTCTATACCGAAACCACCAAATACTCACATAACATCAAACAAACATTAATAAAATGAAATTATATTTATGTTTCTAGTTCAAAGGTATTTTTATAATAATTAGGCGTTAAAAGCCGAAAATGCACGAAAACGCGTAAATGCCAGAAAATTCTCAATTTTCACAACAAAGCTCCATAATTAATCACATAATCATATAAAACACAATTCCACACCAATTATGAATGTTTGAAAACTATTTTGACAAATCACCAACGTTCGGGATAGACGCGCGTATGATTTGGCAATTCTTCGAATTACCGTTACGTGAAAGGTTCGTGAATGTTTGTGCACTAAATGACACATTTAAGTAAACAACATTAAATGCATGAATGTATGATGAGAAGACCATGTTTGTGTTGATTAAAAAAGTGAACGGAAAATGTCAGGTTTCACAAAATGGATGATTATATATACAAAGAAGTGGTTTGGTTTTCGTCGTTTGAAACTTTCGCATGGGGACGTGTCTTGCAACGCCTTTGTTTGTGATCTTTTGAGTAGATAAACCGAGTGATTTAGCACTTCACCCTAAAGGTATTGTGGTAAATCTTTTTCCTTTTGGATGCTTCGGGTGGTACCTAGTATACTCCTATTCCTCCTCTCTACCACCCCATTTGTTTGCGGGGTGTATGGTGTCGTGAATTGATGGACAATTCCTTTCTTTTTGAGATAATCTTCCAACATATTGTATGTGAATAGGTGTTGTTCGGTTGTCTTGAGTTTCAGCCATGTTTTCTGGTCGCCTCATATTGTGTGTGAATAGATTGTTGTTTGGATCTCTTCTCTCGATCTCGAATCCTAGTCAGGCTTGTGATCGATGCTCTTGATCAAAAGATTGACTCGTCAGGTTTCAGTCGTCTCGTCTTCTTTAATCGTTCCCCGAGAACCCATCACAAAGGATCACACCTATCTTTTTAATGAAGCTGGTGAACCTATCCGGACTTAACCCTTGCACGATTAAAGGTCTTCGCTTATGTGATTAAGATCTCTTTTACTGGAATTAACCTGGATGCTCTGATACCAATCAAAAGACAATTGAGTATCAAGAGAATCAAAACTTGTTTCTATATTTCGGAATGAATGAATATGGTTACATATGCCTCCTATTTATAGAGTATCTTAACTAGATAACTATCACATTTAAGATAACTAAAAAGAAACCTTATTTGACTCAATCTCTGATTCTAGGTAAAAAACTAACTAAAAAACCTCCTAGTTAACAAGGTGACAATAATGATCCTCACACTTTGTTTTACAAGATTAATCTAACAACATATGCCTAGGATGTTTAATGTGAGAGGACTTGGAGAAAGAAGAAGACGTCCATGGAGGTGGAAGGAGATGTATGTGGAGGTGTACATAACATGTGCTCAATATGACACGCGCTAGTGCACCATTGTAATCTGTTACAAGATAATGAGTTGGGTGTGTTTGGATGGTATTTGGCTACTTTTGTTTTTAACTTTTTTCGTATTGTTACTCCTTTTTATCTTTACATAAACCACATGTTCATTGTTTTCACATGATCTTACTTTTATTCTATTCTACTCCTTTAAAAAAGGTCTTAGCATCTAACTTAAATTACAAAGTTCATTTAGTAAGTACTTTAGCTACATCTCAAAATCAAATCCTTTAAAACTATCTTTTAATAATAATCGAAGTAGGAAAAGAAAATAAATTTTCAAAAAATGTAAAAAGAATATTAGCGCAAGAAAATGTACCAAAAAAACCAATTATATTGTTTGGTGTTTGATGTTCAACAAATAAATATATTGATATAATGAACGAACAATGAATAGATTCCCTATCTCCAGCTTTTGCTTACGTATCACTTTCAACTTTGTAACAAATGGTCATCTCTAGAACCTCTTATCACCATCTATCACCAACCTAAAACATTCTCTATTCTCCACATATTATCCTCACAAAACCCTATATATATCCTCACACTCACACACACGTCATACAACAAGTCAAATATAGTCTCTTTGATCACTAAATATAAAATTGAACATAATGGATAGAGTGAACATCATGGTTTCTGAGAGACCTGTGGTGATCTTCAGCAAGAGTTCTTGCGTCTTATCCTACGCAATCAAGTCTCTCCTTAATAACTTTGGTGTGAATCCTACAATATATGAGCTTGATGAGATTGTAAGAGGTGGAGAGATCGAGCATGCGTTGTCTACAGTCCCGACTGTCTTCATTGGTGGTGAGTTGGTTGGTGGAGCTAATGAAATTATGAGTCTTCATTTAAAGAGTGATCTGAAGCCAATGTTGATCAGGGCTGGAGCTTTATGGGTTTGATTTGGTTTATAAATTCAGTAACTACATAATAAAGCAGGTTTTAAACGCAAAAGATTAGAGGATAATGATTATGATGATTGATGATCTTTTAGATCATATCGTATGAAGTAATATGTATGACGAATCCACTAATATTAGGTATCCGTAGCAATAATATCGTATTTTTACTTCAAGAAACGACTTTATTATATCCTAGGATGGCTTCTAATACTAAATATTTCTATGCAACATGTTATATTTTGGTTTCCATATACAAAATTTGGCAAAGAAAATAAGCATTTGAGTCGTTTTTTTAACATCCTAGAACGATATTATAGTGTTCTAACAAGCTAAAGAAAAACTAAAGAATGTCAATTAGACACATGACAATCAAGGGTTACAAGAATAAATCTGTTCAACTATATACATCTTTCTTGTACATCTTATTTGAATATTCTTACATTCATCCGGGCATGAGAGACTTAGGTAGATGCGCCATCTAAATTCTCATATACCACCAACGTGTTATTGAACGTTTTTGTAGGTGAAAAGGAGATCTTCAAATTAAGATCGTTCTCATGAGAGTAGTATAATAGTAATTAGTGACCTATTGAAAATCATCAGATGTGTAACTAAAAACAAATTTATGAGCTTCTCGTGGAGTCGTGAGTTTATAAATAGGTTTGACTCGTCAAGTGTTACAATTGGCAAGAGAGTCATGTTTATATATGTCATTTAGAATAAAAGGGCAACGCTCATGTAATACCCACTTTTCCGAACATATTTTGACTGATTTTTAATCGAAAACTTTGTTAATATATAGTAAACTAAATACCCTTCGAGTGGCTTAATCATGAGAAGTTTATGACGTATTAAGATGTGGTTTATATATATGTAACATTAACATGGGATAGTAAATCTCGTAGAACTATAACAAACACTCCAAGCACTAAAATCTATTACCTTGGACCATTCATCAACTATTAATGTCTCTTGTTCATAGCTTTAATATCACCTATCTGCATGCTAAGTTCGTGCATAACAAGACGATCTCAGAATTTACTATGATTCATCCAAACTTAAAAGATAAACGAATCAAGGTCACATAGACCAAGTTTCATCTGAACTAGGTGAGGTACCTTATTAATACTAAATGTTTATTCAGTGAAAAATATGAATTTATCGTGATGTAGCTACCACTACATAGATTATGGGACTTGCAGTCTAGTATGTGAGACACTTAAAATTATCGTTAACATTTACACAGGATATTTATCCTATAAATAATAAAAACAAGGAGATAACAAAGGGAATAAAGTGATTCATGACCAACTGATATACACAAAATAATGCATAAGATAATTACCAGTAATATTAACAGACAATATTGGTTAACAGTCCCCCGTAGTTTGAGCCGGATACTATCGTAGGCATAAACTGGACCTGAAACATTGAAAGATGGAATTGTAGCCCTTTATTTGCATACTAATAATTATCTACAAGAACATGTAGAACTTTAACACCGCCTAGGCAAACCACTTCTCAAATGAAATGAATCCAGCTCAACGTGTTTGGGTCGTTAATATTGAACTGGATCTTCGGATAGATAAACCACGGAAACGTTGTTGCAATATATATGTGTTCCACGACAGACTAGACATAAAGTTCAAGAAGAAGGTTATAGATACGATCTACATCTGAATATGTTGTAAGTTTTGTGGATAGGAAACTAGATATTAGAGAGACCATAAGATAGTGTCCCTTTAATATAACGAAGGATCCATATAAGTAACTGAAAATGTGGTTCTGGTAGTGTATGCATAAAGACAAAAGTTTGTAAAACCGTGTAAGAGGTATTCGGTCGAGTATTAATGAGATATTGATGGAAAAATAGTTAAACTCATGTATAAAGAACCATCAAAGAAGGGAACCAGATATTATAGAGCTGGTTCATCCAATTCAATCAAGTTGACTTTTTTCTCTTTGTCCTTCCGCTTTATACACTCATAAGCAAAGTGTCCAAATGACCCACACTCATAACATCAAAACCCATTTTAAACTCCTTGACCCGAGCACCTTCCATGTACTCTTTCCCTTCTACTGGATCCTCTTCCACGACCTCTTCCCCTTTCATATTGCTTGTCATCATGCTCACAATTGGTCAATAAAAGTTGTCCTTGATCTTCTTCTTTTTCATCATGACTTTTTAACCTTTCTTCATATGCTTTGAGTCTTCCCACCACATCTTCAAAAGGCATTTTCTCAATCTTCGAGTATTGCTCGATGGAAGCAACGATTGGTAATATTTCTTCGGGGTTGTATTGAGAAGCTTTCTCACAAGAACCTTCACTTCAAGATTTTAACCAAGACTTTTAAACTTTGCTACAATACCAGTTATCTTTCCTGAAAATTCATTAATCGTTTTGTTCTCCTTCATCTTTAGCATTTCGAACTCGGTCCTAAGAGTTTGCAATCGTGCTTTTTTTACTCGATCCGCTCCTAAGTATCCAACCCGAATCGACTCCTAAACATCTTTAGCATCCTTATGTTTAGCAACCTGCAAAAGAATATATTCCGCTAACATTGAAAAAATAATAGCTTTTGTAGTATTATCTTTTTTCCGCCACGGTTGCTCCGTTGACCGGCGGTATTGCCTCCCAAAGACCATATGTCTCGAGTATTGTCTAGATTAGGATCGACCATGACGTCTAGTTTGTTTTGGTCAACTTGGGACATTGAAGTGATATATTTTCTTGCTCTCGAAATGTTACTACTCCTGCATTTTCTACCATTTTGATACTTACCACTCCCCACATACAATTGCATAACATTCATGTGCCATTTATTTTGCTTTGTGATTTGTTTGTTTCTTAAAATGTTTTATTTATGTATGCATGATCTCCGTCATCTTAGGTAGTGAGTTTAGTTTCTTTTGCATTAATTTAGGAGCCATGATCATATTTTTTTATATATGTAATCATTGTTTTGGCATTAGAAGTCAAGAAGAAAATTGGATGAAAAGTTTATGTCTTTATTCTCTCATCTTTGTTCTTGGAGCCTAACCCACTCAACGGGTCCATTAGGAGATTGACCATCTCGAATCGGTCTTTATCAAATGGTGCTTCCATTCTCGTCCTCTCCTTTCTACAAGAAAACATCATTGGATGAAACCCTTGCTTGATCACAACTCTTGGATTTTGTATGCATAACATCCATGTTCCATTTATTTTGCTTTATGATTTGTTTGTTTCTTAAAATGTTTTCTTTATGTATGCATGATCTCCGTCATCTTAGGTAGTGAGTTTAGTTTCTTTTGCATTAATTTAGGAGCCATGATCATACTTTTTTTATATATGTAATCGTTGTTTTGGCATTAGAAGTCAAGAAGAAAATTGGATCAAAAGTTTATGTATTATTCTCTCATCTTTGTTCTTGGAGCCTAACCCACTCAACGGGTCCATTGGGAGATTGACCATCTCGAATCGGTCTTTATCAAATGGTGCTTTCATTCTCGTCCTCTCCTTCCTACAAGAAAACATCACTGGATGAAACCCTTGCTCGATCACAACAACTCTTAGATTTTGTTACCGCCAACGCAACCCAAATCGTCGCCAACTTCCATCATCGAGTTGCATCACTCTCTACTGATCAAAAATCTGCAATCAAAGCTAGCCTCGATAGTATGACCATCCAAATAGTCACACTACGTCCCATCTCCATTGATACCAAAACACAGCCACTACTTCCTACTCCACCACCATCACTGCTTCTCCCAAAGACTGTCCCCTGCTGCCATAACACCTTTTCAACCACGCTCATACAAGCCACTAGAGTCACCATTCTATCCAAAATCCTAGCCCCGGCTCTACCAACACTACCCTTGCCACCAACACCTATGCCAACCTGCTACAGCCTTAGACCTGTCTTCAGTTATGTTCCTGTCAATATGTGTACCATCGTTGCTACCAAAATTTACACAACTAACCAAACAAACCCTATTCTCATAAACCCTCCTCTTGGCATTAACATGGGTTCTGCACTTCCAATTTATATTAAAGATTTTGGTATCCTCATGGTGATAGAAGAGAGATTATTAATAGAGCAACCAAGAGATGGTCGATGCGAAAGACGAGAGTGGCGACCACCTTGGCGACCACCGTGGCGGATAGTTGCGACCGCTCTGAATGCTGATGGAAGAGTTGAATGGCAGCCACCGTGGAGAACCAATCCCGTCCTTGAGGACAAGGACGTTTTTTAGGGTGGGAGTATTGATACGTATCACTCCCACGTACAATTGCATAACATCTATGTTCCATTTATCTTTGCTTTATGATTTGTTTTAATATGTTTTATTTATGTATATATGACCTCCATTATCTTAGGTAGTGGGTTTAGTTTCTTTTGCATTAAATTAGGAGCCATGATTATATTTCTTTTGTATATGTAATTGTTGTTTTGGCATTAGAAATCAAGAAGAAAATTGGATCAAAAGCTTGTGTATTTATTCTCTCATCTTTATTCTTGGAGCCTAACCCACTCAACGGGACCATTAGGAGATTGACCATCTCGAATTGGTATTTATCACATTTCTTGCTAAATACTAGCTATCTTGCTATCCACTCTTTTAACTTCTTGCTCTCTTGGCGCCTCTTGCTTTATCTTGCTATGTCTTGCTTCAACTTGCTAATATCGATCGGTTTTTACCTATCGATACTCTTGTTGCATGCTTTCTTTTCCACGGTTTGATTACATGGAATTGCCGCTTTACTTGCTTACGAACACATTTCCAGTATGACCCCGAAAGCTTTGATACCAAATGTTGGAATCACATCCTTCTTATTTTGATTGTAAATATGAGTTTGGTATTAGATTTGTGATAAGGAAAAAAATGGAAGATGATGGAGACTTTTTGTAAAGAGAAAAGCATACTTTCATTTAATACAAGTAAAGCTATAAATAGTCTACATACTCAACGAAAATAAAGAAATTCACTCTACAATTTAGACTCACATTCACCAAAACTAATGGTAGACTTCTTCAACGTGCACTTCTCCACTCACCACTCAACCATGATCTTCTATACTTATTTAATTCAGTAAATAAAACAAACTAAAATTACTAAATTAAACCGACCCGTTAAGAGTAACCAACAGCGGCGCTATGTTTGGAGCTAACCTCGACTGAAGTTCTGACAGGCTTGCAGTGTGTCATTATAGCCTATGCTAATATATCTATAGCATATGTGATGTGGGCCCAAGTATGAATGAACAAACTTTAGTCTTTTTGGAGGTTCAAGATCACTTATCAAAAAGGGCTTCATTAAAATGGGTATAACTTGGGCTAGAAGCCTCCGTTTCAGGCCCGGGACCAGTCAAAACGACCGTTAAACCGAGGAGCACGTTTTCACAAACAGCCATAGGCGGTTTGGGTCATCGTTTCGGCCCAAAAACGGCTTATTTTATGAGTTATTACGTTTTTGTCTTATTTTACATTTTATTGAACTTTACATTTGGCCCAGTTATCGGCCCGTTTATGTTTTGTGGCCCATTCAAATTTGGTTTTGTTTCTTTATATGTTTGTAAGAGATGAGAGAAAGAATTATTGAAGTTTATGAAAAAATCTGTTTTTTCTCTCTATCACAGTGTGTTAGTGTAAACCCTGATTATCGGTATTCTTTGTGAATCAACGATAGTTAGAAGAATTGTTCCTGATATTCTTGTTGAATCAACAAGCTTAATTATCTATCTCTCTGTTTCCGACTGTATCAATATGTAATTAAGAACAATCTTTTGTTTTATTAACTTTAGTACCAAGAAGTTGATGTAAAGTTCCAAGATCTATCAATTTAAACTTAAACTTGGTGAATAAGGAGTTGTTTATTAGACATAGGAGAGAGTCATTAAAGGTTGTGAGTATAATGTCATCCGCGTACAAAAATAAGAAACTAGGTTATTATCATTGTGATATATAGAGGATGGAGTGTCACAAATGCTACTTCAAAATCACTATTTGCATCACTACTACATAAAATAGATCATAGTAAACTATGTTCGAAGCAAATTTATAGGAATATTTGAGCAAATTTGAAAAAAATAAATATATCATAAACAGTTTAATAAAATTTGTAACAAATTCGTAAAAAAAATCAATAAATAAATTTGATAGGGGAAAAAAACTAAAAGTAGTCTAATAGAGAAATTTGTAGCAGGAATATGACATAAATTTAAAAAAGCATAATTTAATGAAAATCTATAGGAAGATTCGTCACAAAAGTGAAAACCTACGAATTTAAATAATAAAAAAATTATATATGAATTCTGTAGTAAATTCAAAATCAAAAGATAATTAATAGTAGACAAAATTACATAAAATGTCCTTTAGATTTATAGAAAACTACATGTATCATTTTTTATTTTCAAAAAATGTTCTAACCATCCTTTATGTATACTTTGTATAACAGATCACGTCCTTTATACTAACGAGCATTAGTTTTCTCCATTAACTCAAGGGCATTTTAGTCTTTCTACCCCTTAAATGACTATTTTTAAAACTTTAAACCTAATTTAAAGGATGTTTTTCATAATTAGCTTTTATTTCAAAATTTGTTATGCATAAAAAATTTTAAATTATTATATTTTAATAAAGATATACAAGTAACATATATTATACAAATTAACAAATTTTATCATCTTTTAATAATACAAATTATAATTAGTTAAGAATTATGTTTTAACAAATTTGAATTTGTATTATAAATTTGTATTAATATTATTATGTAAATATCCACCTTTGGTTTTTTTCTCTATATTTTTTTTACTTTTAACCCTAATACTTTTAAATCATTTACAATTGTACGCTTATAATTTTTCTCTTTCAAGTCTGGTCCCTTATATTTTTCATCTATTATAAACTTTTCGTTTTACACTTCAGAGTTAAAAAGCCGCAACATGTGTGTATGATTCCACGTTTTATGCATAATTTTTAATTTTATCAGCTACATCAAAACACACAGGTCTTAAATCGATTTAGTTATCGTTTTTAATGTTTTACACTTCACATGCGCAGTGGCGAAGCCTGAACACTCCCGTAGGGGGTGGGTGCAAAATTATTTTTTAGAGGGGCGAACTTGATATTTATATAAAAGTTTACACTATCGAGCAAAAAATTTACACCGCTGGAATAAAATTTAATACTACCGAGAAAAACAAAGGGGGTTGCGCCCCCCGGGCCCCACTATCATCTGCCCTTGTACGTGCGTAGTTTAATGTTTTTACGTCTATTTTCTGTTTGGCTTTATTATTTTTTTGTTTTTACTTTAAATTATAATAATTTTTCAGTTAAAAAACACAGAATGAATGATTCATGTAATTTAGCCAAAATTTAATTAAAATAACTAACCATATGTAACCCTCTCTGTTAATCACTATTATATATTAGATTTAAAAAACAATTTTAAAATAATAATTTCTAATTACATAAAAATATCTTGTAAAAAATATTAAAGGTAAAGTATGTAGCGCTAAGGGCTTAAGTATTGAAAATAATAATACTCTTTTACATAATATATATTTATACGTAAAATGTAAAATAATTAAATAATATATGTTTATATGTATAATTGTAAAAATGCATCAATTAATCAAAAGATAAAAGAGTTGCAGAAAATGTCCTTCATGTTTGATTACATAAATAGTTCTTTAGAAGTAAAAAGACTAAACTACCCTCAACTTAACAGAATAACTTAACAACAGTTAGCCTAAAGGACGAAATTTGATATAAAAGATAGATATAAATGATGATTAGAGCATTTTTTTAAAGATAAAGGATAATACTTATAGTTTTTTATAAATCTAACGGACGTTTTCTGTCAATTTATGTTAATAGTATATATCAAGACCGTAGCAAAATTAAGAAATAATTTCTAAAACGATTTAACTAGAATTTGTAGCAAATCATAGTAGAATTAATAAATACATAAATAAAAAACAAATGAAATTATGTAATAAAACCTTTAGTAAAATACATACAAAATCAAAAATAGTAACTTTATAATATAAACATAAGTATTTTCTTAAAACTTAAAAAAAACAATAACAGATATAGCAATTTAACATTGACAAGAATTAATATAATCAATTAATAAAAATTTATGTAAATAGTGAATAATTAATGTCAGTTATGATCAATTAAAGAATATTGGTTAAGGGTCATTATCTAGTTTGAGTGAATGAGTCAATTAGTGAAGTAACTTACAAATGTTAATACCAAGCTTATGGAGTTGTTTTAAGCCATAAAGAGATCTATCAAGTTTGTAGACATATTTAGGATGTGGGAGCTAACAAACCTCGATGGTTGGATCATATGAATGATCTTCTTAGGGTGCCTATGGAGGAAAGCATTCCTCATGTCTAATTGGTGATTAGGACGTTAGAAACTGCTAAACCTAGGACCGTATGTATAGTCATTAGTTTAGTTTGACGATGGGACTAAACATCTTATCAAAATCCATAACCATAGTTTGATTTCTGCCAAATAATAATAAGTTGTTCTTTGTACCATTCCAACGTGCCATTAGCATGGAATTTGTGTTTAAATATCCAAATTCGTTAGCCACATATAACAAACGGTAGCAGCATCATTAGGTCTTGATATAAGTTTCCAATTATCAGTTGCAAATATAACTTCGCATTCATTAGTCATGGCAAGTTTTTAGATTGGATCGGTGAGTGCGGCGAGATGCTATTTAGGTAAAGGTGAAAAAGAAGTAGAGGTTTCAATGTTAAGATTTAGTAAAACTAAGGATTTAGAAATACCAGATTGTGAGCGGGTTGGCATAGTGTGTAAGGAGGCGGTCGTTGGTTGTGGCAGAGCGTTAGTTAAGGTAGTGGTAGAATGTTTGGTGTTGGTGGTGTGGATGAGAGTGTGCAATAAAAGGTTGGGGTGGTAGATTTTTTCTAGTCAGGTGCATAAAGTGGTAAGGGTTGGTTGGAAGGCTAAAAGGTGGGGTTGGGCTAGAGGCTAAAAGGTGTGGGAATTATTACGATAGGTTGGGTAGATGGTGTGGTGGGTGCAATCTTATGTTTAGTGAGATGGGTCTAGGAATCAGTGATCAGGAGTGGTGTTGCTAGGTGAGGTGTATGAGTATTAATTTTCCTTAACATGCCATGCTAAGAAAAAAGTTTCCCTAGTGGATTTTTTGATTCAACAATAGCTCCGAAAGTATGTCGGATAGCTGAGAAAATTCATGGGGTGAAGCAAGTGGCCAGCTAGCGGGACGAGTGGAAGACGACCAAACAAACATGCATAAATGATTATAGGAGCGTGTATTCAATAATAAAGAATGGACATGGGGTTTCGTTTCAAAAGTGTTCCGTAGAAAGAATGTTATAAGGGTATGAAGTCGTGTGTAGTGTTCAACCTAAAAAGAGGATGGGGGAGAGTCATGAGTGAATAGAGTGAACATGATTTTGTTTAAATGACAAATAATTTTGTTTGGATTTCCTGTTTTTTTGGACATTTATGGGCACAAAAAGCGAAAATGTACTCTAAGCTTTGAAGCAAAATTTTTAAAATTGTGGTTATACAAAATTCCTCCACCACCCCTTCTGCATTGTAAAACTAAAATTTTCATGTGAATTGAGGTGCAATGTAATTATGAAAATGATCAAATATGGTTAGTTTCTTCGATTTAAATTTTTAAGGATACATCTGTTTGAATTGGGTGAAGTCATCGCTTAAAGCCATGTAAAATTTATATCAACATGACAATTTGGAGAAGTCCACATGTCACAATAGCAAATGGTAACAATGTTCTACTAATCAAATCAGAAAATAGAAAATGTTTATGCTTAGACAACTAATAAGAATGACAAACAAACGTAGAATTTAAATTATTACAAGAAATGAAATTCTTTGAACGAAAAAAGTCCATGATATGTTGACCTGGGTGTGTAAGTTAATTGTGCCGAAAATTGGAATCTTGAGTAGAGCAAAACAAGTGGTGCCGAAAGTATTAGTAGTGAGTTGGTAAAGGTTGCTTGAGCTATTGTGTCAACTCAGAATCATGTCATTCTTGAAATCTTTTACACATAAACCAAAAGGGTCAACATCAATAGAACTATAATTACAAATATTAAACTAAAGAACAAATATAGATTCTTAATGATATTAGGTTAAAAATTGGATTTAAGTTGTAATGTTTAGATGAGGTGGGAATTGTAGCAGTTCCTAATCCAAGCATAGGGGTTTTGTTGCAATAACATATAAATACTAACACTATTGGTGAATATGAAGAAAATGTAGAAAGTTTACCTTGATCAAAAGTGAGATGAGAAGATGCCTTCGTATGAAAATATCACTTTATATTCTCCATATTTCACGATAAGTGCTTGACCAACATTAGCTAATTATTAAGTGAGTCCCAGTGGATCAACATCAGCGATGTTGCCCAAGCCAAGGTTAAAGGATAGGCTAGAGCATTAGAAGCATTTTCGAATTTGATGTTTTTGGTTGTCAAGTTTGAGCCCACCTTTGTAAAGGAGATATGTAGGAAAGGGAGCCTAATAAGTAAGACAAGCCCAATAAAGGAAATGCGGACAATATAAAGGTAGTTAGGCCTAATATTGGCATGGCTAAGGTGGGCGAGATTCGCATTTTGTGATCCTAGCAGTTGGAGTTGGGTCATCATGGTTAGTTGGGGCCTTAGACGAGGGTTGGAAGCTACCTCTCGCCGTTGTAAAAATGGAATATTGGTTCGGTTATGACAACACCCACAATAGGAATAGGGGTGATGGTCTTATGAATAATTTGGTGTTGCAACTCTAAGATGTAACATGTTGAAAGCATTCTCCCAAAAGGGAGGATTTGATTAAGGTAGGAATCCACACTTTCATACTCTTTAGTGGGAGCACGAATGAGTTAAAGAACCTGTTGTTGTTCATTATCTTGGCAATCAATGTTAGTGTGGTGATTTGGCAAGTCATTAAGATATTGGCAATATTCTTTAAGAGAGGGCATGGTTCGAAGAGTTAAGTTTGTGAACTCATACGGAAGGGTTAGAGTCCGAAAGCCTTTGTTGTTTAAGAAAATATTCTTAATGCATTACCATGCCTCACAAGCAATGGGTTCATTATTAAGAATCTAGCAAGGAGATCATTTGAAAGAGTCTTATAAATCCATTACAGGTCCATTGCATTAATCTTCTCCCAAGCAAAATAGATAGACATTCTTTTGGCAGGGTTTGGTGAACCTTCAATGTAATGGAGGAGATAGCACCCTCCACCATGGAATGTAAAGAGTTTGACTCGCGAATAGTAGGAAACTTTAACTCCATCGAGCATATGGACCTTGTATTGGATGTTAGTGATGATGTAAATGGGGTGTAAGGTATGAAAGGGATTATCAGCCTTCTCGGTGATGAAAGAATGGTGATGAAGTGACGCTTCAAAACAAACACTAGAAGGAGAAGGATTTTAAGGTTAGGGTGATACCATATGAGAGACTCCAATTCTCATTAACATTTACAAAGGATATTCATCCTATAAATAATACAAACAAAGGAGATAACTAATAGAATACAATTATATGTAACTAATAGTATTCACAAAAAATGCAAAAGATAACTACCAATAATATCAATAGATATTATCAGTTAACATAGTAGGCTCTGATCTATGCAACTTCCAAAAGCACAAAAAATGCAAAAGATAACTACCAATAATATCAATAGATAGTATAATATGTATAATTCGATTTGGTCGGTGCGTACAGTGTGACTGTACCAACAACCAAGTCTAATATGCAACTTCCAAAAGCACAAGGCCATGGTCCCCACATAGGTACACGTGATAAACCATGAAGTTCAATTTGGTGATGCAACTATAGAGATTGCAACTCTGTCTACGATGAATTACGGGATAGCTACAGTTGCCATTACCAAAGATATGGCAGTGACCCTCATACTCCATGTGGCCTTCTTTGTTTCAGCACTAAAACCACTTAATATGTTGGATTTTACGCCAGTAGTCTCTAATCACACCGGTAGTAGCTATTGTCATAAGTAATCACCATCGGAAGAGGTAGATCTCTCTTTTGGTCGCCATGATGGCCTTCCTTTACCGCAATTCGTTTTCAGATCTTGGAACTTCTGTCAACAACGTCATTTACATGTTTCTTTCTCGTTGGTAACTCCGATGTGCTTATAACGCTTGAGTTGTCTTAGACTCTGAGTCGCGTTTGATTTAGCGGATCACTTTCAAGGACATGCATGTTGGTCAGGCTTCTACTACCCTGAGTTGTCCGAGTCACATTTGATTAGGATTCAACACACATGAAGAAAATATAATGATCAAATATTTATGAATCCGATTAAAAGAAATTGAAGGAATGATAAGGAATTATGGTAAGATATTGATATTGATAGAATTCAAAAGATGGGAAAGGAAAATAGAAGGGGATGAGGAAAGGGATGATCACTCAGATCTAACAAACTATTATTATATCTCCCCCTCACGCAATAATTACTTTAAAAAGAATTATCAACTAATTCTGTTAGACATTAGCTGAGGTGGCACTCATGATGAAATCCTTGAATTTCTCTAGTTGTCTTCGAATTCTTCCATTTTCTCTTGATTGGGTTGGATCCACCGGTCCATTTGTAACTTTGGTGGGCTGCTCCACTGGGCTCATAACAACACTGCCCCCTTTAAAACCCACTTTGTCCTCAAGGGAAAATTAAGGGTACCGGTGGGCTAACTAAAAGTCATCTTCCCATGTAGCATCCTCCGTCGACATGCCATCCCATTGAATTAGACTTTGAGAAACCAGTTAAGAACCTTTATGAATAGTCTACTTTTGAGAAGCGCTTGTGGTTTCGAATAAGTGTAGAAGAGGAGTCAACCAGGTGTAACGGGGTGATCTGATGGGTCGGTTGACCGATGAATTTGCGGAGCAAGGAAACATGGAAAACCGGGTGTATTTTAGTTGTGGCGGGCAAGTCAAGTTTATAAGCAACCGAACCAACCCTAGAAAGGATATGATAAGGTCCGAAATATCGGTGACCTAACTTGTGATGGAACTACAATCGGACTGATCCTTGTCTATACGGTTGGAGCTTCACAAAGACCCAGTCATCAACCTCAAACCGAACATCTCGATGATGTTTATCAGCTGCCAATTTCATTTGCGTTTGTGCTTTTGAGAGGTTTGTTTTCAACAAGGTTAAAACGTTATCATGTTCTACTAATTGTTCTTCTAACGTTGTATTGGAAGTCGACCCCCGCAATCGAGTAAGAGATTGGGGTTTGCGGCCATATAAAATCTCAAAGGGGGTCATTTGTGAGGACGTTTGGTTTGATGTATTATACCAAAACTCAGCCCATGGTAAGAACTGTAGCCATTTTTGTAACATCTTGTATTTTCTTGTTTAATTAAAAGTTAGCATCGTTATTCTTGTAAGGACTATTGTTGCCTAATACAAAACTCATGAGGTGCTTTTACTTATTGCTTTAATTAGTCTTTAATTCTTTAACTTGAAAGTTGATAATGTAAATTATTACATAATAATTAACTAACAATCTTAATAATGATTTTAATAATAACAATATAAACAAGAAAAGATAAGTAAGTTATGTAATAATAATACTTAAAATAATAATAATAATAATAATAATAATAATAATAATAATAATAATAATAATAATAATAATATTAATTTATAAAAAATTACTAATCTTAAATGTTTAAAAACATAAAACAATTAAGTTAAGGGGAGTTAGTTGTCATTTAAAAAAACAAATCTTTAAATGAAAGTATTAGCATAAAATAATAAAGATTGAAAGTTGAGGAACCAATGATATAAATTACGAAAATTACAAACCAATATCCCCTTTACTCACGTTTTTCCAGTCACCGGCGGCCACCCTCCGGCCGAGCTCCGGTGACCATCGATCAACCATTATTTAAGCATTTTAAGTCTAACCAAGGACACCAATCGAACCACAGCAACATCACAGACTCAAACCCATAGTCAATTGGACCATTACATTCGGTATTAAATGGGTATTTAACCGAAGTTGTAACCCAATCAGTTCATAGTCGTTCGATGTACAGAAGTGTTGGATAATCGGATTAAATGGTTAGAAACGTTCGATATATCACATACAAACTTAATGCAATGTTTAATTGAACTTAAATCATCGGCTAATCAAGTTTTAATAACCTAAACAATCGAAGCATAGGTGAGATCCAACTGGTACCTTAACGTACGAATTGAATCCATTTAACAGAGGGGAAAGTATTCATTGATTCCTTTCAACTCTCTGTGCACACAATTTGTGAAATACACACTCAAGCAATCAAAAATCGAACCTTGTTCATCGCAAGTCAACCGAAGAAAAGAACCAAGTCCAAATCCGCAAATCAATTGTAATCAAGTAAGTTAAATACATGTTTGTGATCATCTAAGCATGGGGAATAAAATCCCCATGGTTAATTGATTATCAACCTCCAATTAACGACCAATTTGGTTCAGGAACAATCTAGGGTTCTTAAATTTGGGGGCACTTTATTAACTTAGCTTAAAACGATTTGGAACCGGGTTATACCACGGTTGAGAGCCTTGGTTCTCCGGTTAAGTCACTACATTTCAACTTAGAGGTCCCGGGTTCGAACCCGGGCACCCTCTTATTATTTTTTAAAGGCTTTTCAGCCATAATTCAAGTATAGAAATTTTATTAAATATAAAAATATGATTTTTACAAACTTTTAATTTTTAAATCACTTAAATTATTTTCTATAAATTTATTTTATTCACATAAAATATTTTTAACATTTTATTATAAAACTATAACTGAGTATGGTTATAAAAATGATTTATATAATAATATAAATTGTTAAGTTATTATTGAATCTTATGTTTTCTTTGATTGGAGATTTATCATGATAATATGATATATTATACAAGTTATTAACAATGGATATAATTCCTTTAAAAATTTTATAAAATGTTACTTCTTTTATTGAACAAAATATAAATAAGAATCACTAATTTTATTTATAAAACCCTCCAATTTTAAACCTTAGTTCGCGTTAAATCGTTTATCTTATTATTATCTATAAACTTGTAAATCTATATATATGGTTAGGTACTTTGTGAAGGTTTTCGTTGGAATGTCGATTATTAATCTTATTAATCATCATTTATATACTTATTGGTCAAGTGAGTATTTCTATACCCCTTTTTCATATTTTCACATTTTGGGGTGAAACATGTTACCTTATAATCGTTGCACTTGTAAAACGTTTGATTCTTGTAAACTTATGGCAATTCACTTGTATGTTATGGTTAGTTGATCTTAGTAACTACCATGTAATGTCAATTATATGTACAATCATTAACTATTGCTAGCCTAGCGATGTTATAGATCTATGGGCCTGACAAGCCTGCTTGGTTAATCCAAGTACACTTAGCTAATCGTATATACTTGTAAACGTTTGAGACTTGTAAAACTGTCAAGGTTTGATTGTGCATTCTGTCTTACATCCCTAGTTACTTTGTTCTCTAATTTCATGACATGAATTGCCATCTTTTATATACTTATGTATTGTAAACTATGGAAATCTCACCAACATTATTGTTTACCTTTTATTTTTAATATGTTTCAGGTAACGTGCAAGTTTGATTGACATTTTGAAGTGCTTTCACATCTAGGAATGGACCTAATCAAATAAATGAAATAAATTAGCTTATTACATCTTATGTTATGTTATTTTTGTTTATTTGAAACTTATGATTGTAATGTTACCGTTGAAACTTATGATTAATATATTTGGATTTAATAATAATGTTATGTGGTTGCGAACGATCTTAGCTCTCAAATCTCGACGTTTCCGCCATCAAGGTTGGGGTGTGACAGATTGATATCAGAGCCCATAACTATAGGGATTTAGGTTATTAGAAATGGGGACCTAGACTATAGTTTATGCATGAACCTTATAGAATAATATTATTATTCTTGTAAAAGTATATTGTTTGCATGCTACATAATGTTATGCCATACTTATGTGCAACTTGATGCCTTAGCATAGGATTGCCTTGTAATTGTTAAAACATTGTTACTTGTCTCCCTAAACTTAACTTTGACTCTTTGACTCTCCCCGAACATAAAACCTCTTAATCTTATTCTTGACGACACGTGGAATCGTATGCTTATGCTTATGACTTGGATCTTTAGACTTTATGTCTAATCTATATAAATCTTATCAAGGTTTTGATTTCATGAACCTAAGGAATATTGTGTGACACATAGACACCTGTATCCTGGATTTCCTGGCAAAAGGCCTTCGGGCTAAGGCAAGCATTTCGCATAAATCCTACGGGACTAGTCATGCTTATCTGGGGATTTCTGGGATAAGTGATAAACTATGGTCAATATACACAAGTTTCTAAGACAAATAGGTCAATTCACCTTGACGTGTCAATGTTTCCAAATGGTAATGCGTTACCAAATGGAATCATTCCATATACCTTATAACCCTTAGCTTATCTTTGCTTAAGTTACTATCTTCCCGTGACTAACTCATTTTGTATCTAGCATGTCTCGCCATTATGGAAACATGGAAGTTCTGACCGCAAGCTTGCAGCATTGATCGCCCGACAAATGGCTGTTGTGATCCCCTCCATGGTTGCTGAACATAATACCATCCTAATGGCTCATAGCAACAACAATACCAATGGGAACAATAGTAGTGCTCATGGAGAGAATAGCAACAACCAACATGGGAACAATCACACCTACACTTTCAAACACTTCAGCTTGTGCAAACCCACTAGTTTTAGTGGAAAAGAAGGAGCCACTGGACTTCTCGAGTGGATTGAAAACATGGAGAACACGTTATTTGTTAGCGAGTGCCCCGATGAGTTCAAGGTTCGCTATACTACAAGTGTCCTTCAACAGCGGGCACTAACTTGGTGGAATAGTGAGAAGAGGAATTGAGGGGCTGAAGTTGCTTTGGCATTGCCTTGGGAGGAGTTCAAGGACATCATGATCCAAAAGTTTTTCTCGAGGAGCGTGCTGTAAAAGCTAGAGGAGAAAATCTGGAATCTCAAACAAGATGGTGGGAATCATTTGGCTTATTCCACCTGGCATCATGAGTTGAGTATGCTTCTATGAAGATCATTGTTGGGTAAGCTTGCAAAACCCTAATCATTTATTATTATTGCAAGTTACCTTTTCAAAGCAGATTTTACACAGAATTACCATTGTGCTTTATGTTATTGATTGTTGATGTTCATTGTCTTATTGTGAATGGGTCATTATTGTGTTGAATCTTCTTTGTTCTTGTTGTTTAGTTTGTGTGCTGGATATTGAATGGTTAATCATATCGTTTGCACTGTTATATGATCATATGGACCAACAATATGGTATCAGAGCCTTAGTGCTCATGATTTGTTGAGTTTTTTGGTGGTTTTTGTTCAATATCTAGTTTCAATCAATTTTCAGTTCCTTATTGGGTGTTTTTGATGTGGAAATTGATTGAGTTTAGCTTGTTTTCGGTTGTGGAATATTTGCTAATCATAAGATCTCAAATTCATTGAGTTTTTGATGATTTCAGAATGATCTTGGGTTGAAAAGGGTTTAAGGTTCGACCAGCGAAACTATTGTTCTTCCAGCGAAACTACGATCATCTTCCAGCTAAACTATGGGTGTTATCACTATTGGAATCGTTTTCTAGTTGTTCTACGAAACTAGTCTTTTTGAACGACTGTTTATCGGTGCTTGTGAAGGTTTAACAAGCGAAATTGCTGCCGAAAGTGATTTTGAACGAAAGTTCAAGCTTGTTTCGTGCGAACTTATCTACGAAACTAAGCCTGTAGTGATAATTGGCTAGCGAAAGTGCTGCCAAAATTGTCTGCAAAATTAGCCTCGTCTGTGAAAGTATCAGCGAAATTAGTTCTCTCTGCGAAATTGTCTGCGAAGTTAGCTTTTTTGCGAAATTGTCAGCGAAATTTTCTCTTTTCTTGCCGAAACTACATCAATCCCAGCAAAACTACAATGTCAAAGCTAACATCACTCACACTTGCCAATCTTGAAAGTGTTGCTCCCAATAGGCCTCTAAGACTCATTAACGGAGATTTCTCAAAGCTTTCTTCTTCTACACTGATCACAACCAATAGGAATTGATTATTTCTGGTCCTCACATACCAACTATCACTGTTGGTGATGTTGTCTCTCAAAATAAGGACCCGTCTTCCTTCACTGAAAAGGATCTGAAGTTGATCGATCGTGACCAAAAGGCTTTTGGTGCTTTAACTCTATGCCTGGCACTAGACATCTACAATCGTTTTGTAGAGCATAAAAATGCTAAATCCCTTTCGATGCTTTATGTGAGTTCTATAATGGTAACGATGATTTGGTAAAGGATAAGAGCATTCAGGCAGAGAAGGAATTTAATTCCTTTGTTGGATACAAGAATGAGAGTCTAACAGATCTCACTAATTGCTTCTTGACAATTTCAAGCACCTCAAAGAATATGATGAAAAGCTCTCCAACAGTGAACAAGTTAATAGGCTTCTACACTCTCTCCCACTCAGTGGAGTCTTTAGGGAAGAATGTTAAAGCAAGAGAGAGGGTTCACAAATTACAAGCTGATAGATATTATCAATAAGCTTAAATCCTTTGAGTTAGACATGAAGAGACGAGAATTTAACCAAACCATGATGCCTACATCTGGTTTTACTCAAAATGCTGCTTTATTATCATCCACTGCAAGCTCTCAAATATAGAATTCAATTCAAGGAGGAGTTAATACAAGCAATTTTTCAAGAGGAAATGTTACTAATAGAATAGATCAAATTAATTCTAAGGCGAATGTTGAAACTTCAGTTCCATCAAAAACAATGTCTCTTTTTGGAATGTTTGTTCAAAGTTATGAAGCACTTGTGGAAGGAGAATTGAAAGGAAAAGGAATGATGATGTGCTCCAAATTATACATAAAAATCCTATCAAAAGCACATCAATTATTCCTTAATATCTTCCTTAAAATGATGGAAATGTACTTAAAAGTGTTAAATTGTGTTTTCAGGTGTTTAAAAGGGCAAGATGGACAAAAGAAGCATATTTAACAAGAAATTGAAGCAATTCGAGCTTTGGACTCCAAGCACGGGGCTGTGCCTCATTAAGCACGCCCCCATGCCTAGCCAGAAACACACCCCCGTGCTAAATTAACACACCCCCGTGCTTGGACATCAGACAGGACAAAAAGTACTGTCCCCTAAAAGTAGACACAGGGTCGTGCCCCATAAGGCACGTGGCCGTGCCCCACCACTAACACGGGGTCGTGCCCGACATAACCTGCACGTACGAGCCGACAACTTTCGTAAGCATTGTACTAGCACGGGGCCATGTCTTTTAGGCACGGGGCCGTGCTTAACACTCCAGAAAGCCAATAAATAGGAGCCTAAGCTCACCATTTTTGGAAAGCTTTGGTGGGAGAGTTACTCTGCTGAATTCTCTTGGGAATCAAGACTTCAAGGTCATTCGGAGGCTCGGGAGGTGCATACAACACTTGGAAGAAGCTTGGGATCACCTAAACGTCATCCATTGTGGATTATCGGTTTGATTGTTCCATTTCACCGATGATCACTTATCTATCTTCTTTGTTATCCGTTGTTATGTTAAAGCTCATCATGAGCTAAACTCTATTTATCATCCTAATCGGATGAAACTTATGTAATTTGTAATGAACTAATAGTGTGATAAGTATTATGTCAATGTTATGGTGGTCTTGGGAAAACTATTGATGGGTAGCATCTACATTTGAACGGGAAGTTATAACTTTATGGTTTGTGATTGTAATTGTCATACAAGGTTGAAAACCGTATGATTAACTTTCATTCGCGAAACCGGTCTTCATAATAAATCCATGGCTAATGAACTAGCAATGGTTATTAGAAATCATATCACTTTAACTTTCCATCATTTGCGGGTTCCCTTTTATTAGTTCGGAAACTTCAGTAATTGTTACGGTTTTCTAAAATTAATGGTATGTTAGGAAGGAACCTGATCAACTCTTTTTTAACATTAAATTATGTTTTCAGAAATTGTATGTCAATAGGACACAAAAGATTTACCTATATTACTAGGGCTTTGATCTGAGCAGTAAAATCAGCCTGACAGGATCAAGTCACTACGGCAGCAGGATAGTCGAGAAATCGTGCCGGCTCATCTTTATAACATTAACATAATCACATCACCTCACCAATTCATCACAATTACATAAGAGGATTCTAATTAGGATGATAACTTTTATTCCCTGATTTTAAATCCAAACGCTTCAATTCTTATTTTACTTTCTTTTATTACTGTTTACTTTTAAACCCTAAAAAATCTTTCCAATACAATATCACTTTCTTTAACAAAAACAAATCTGATAGTCAAACATCAAGTTTGTTGAGTAGGCTAGGTGTGTCCACGGATTGATACTCGGTTCTTATCAACACTATATTACAACATGACAGGTACACTGCCTTTTGTGTGTGTGGTTTAGTATTAGTAACAACCAATTAAAACTGAATCTATGCAATAAACTTTATCAAATATATATACTATCCGCAGACCATCAAGTTTTTGGCGCCGTTGCCGGGGACACACGGCAGTTTGAAAGACAAACTAAATTTTTGACTATCTTGCATATAACCTGTTAATATATTTTTGTTTAACTTAATTTTTATTCGTAGGTAGTTTGCCTTAGTTAGTTTTTTATTTTGCCTGATTCATTTTAAGCCTTAGTTAGTTTAAGCTTCCTTAAGTTAGTGTATGTCCGACTCGTCTAGTTCTGAACTTGTTCCGCCTCTTCCGGAACCCGAACGACTTTTCCGTCAAAGATTGCACAAAAGATCACAACAAGAAGCACCAGTCATTGAAGAAGACATTTTGGAAGATACACCATCCGAAGAAGACATGGCTAACCAAGACGAGGAAATGAAGATGACACACTATGCCACACCGTCAATATATGGTTATGAGTCTAGTGTTGTCCAACCAGCAATAGCGGCCAACAATTCGAGATTAAGTCTAGTATTATCCAACTAGTGGAAAACTCTGTTAGTTCCATGGGTTACAAGACGAAGACCCTAATGCTCACATCTCATGATTCCTTCGTATTTGTGCGACCTTCAAAATCAATAACTGTTCAGACGACGCCATTCGACTAAGACTTTTTCCATTTTCACTTCGAGGCTGAGCCATCGATTGGCTTGATTCACTCCCGCCTGGTTCCATCACCACATGGGCGGGAATGGCTGAACAATTCCTTTTGAAATACTTTCCACCCGATCGTACTGCCAAACTAAGAAGCAGCATCACAAGTTTCCGTCAAGACGACGATGAATCATTACACGTAGCATGGGAGAGATATAAAGGTCTCCTTCGGAGATGCCCGTATCACGGACTTGATATGTGGCTGCAGTGTCAAACCTTTTACGATGCGATTAGCGGAGCCCACAAGCAAGCAGTAGACCAAAGTGCGGGAGGAGATTTTGGAAGTGTCACGCCAACAGAAGCATATCAAGCCTTAGAAAGAGCAGCTAAGAAAGCTTTGCTACAATCCTTAAGAACCAAACAAAGAGCAGATAGAAGAGCTTTGCTTACAATCTTTAAGAACCAAACCCAGTTCTAAAGTATTCATCAAGTAGACTCTGAAACCCTAATTGCAGCCCAATTAGAAGCTCTAACCAAAAAATTTGAACAATTGCAAAGCGAGCTAAAGAAAACTCCAACACGATGCAACACATGTGGAAATTCACACATGACCAACGAGTGCCCACAAGGCGTTATGATGGTTGAAGATGTTGACTATGTAGGAGGCCCAAACAACTCATACAATTCAAATTGGAGAAACAACTCGAATTACAGAGATGCTGGCAGTAACCAACAATCATCTGGATTCAACCAAAGGCCACCTTACCAACAACAGAAACCACCATACCAAGGTCCAAGCAGTAGTAACCAAGACCGTGGAGCATCATCAATGGAAGACTTATTACAGCAATTGTTGTTAACCACACAAGCCACATATGAGTACATCCGGAAATCTGATGGAAGAAATGAGGAGAGGTTCCAAAGAAACGAAGCTGACATCAAAAGCAACAAAGCATCATTACAGACCATAGAGCACCAAGTAGGTCAAATAGCACAACAACTCTCTGAAAGACCTCAAGGAGCTTTGCCCAGCAACACTGTGACAAACCCTAATGCTCAAGTCAAAGCCATCACCACCAGGAGTGGCAAAACCACTCAAGGTGATGCACCCGCATTACAACCCATCCTTGAAGAAGTAGAAACTGAAACTCCAAGCAATGCGAGTGATAAGCAAAAGCAACCCGTTGTTATTGAAGAACCAGCAAAGAAATACGTTCCACCACCACCTTATGTTCCACCACCTCCATATCCAGGTCGTTTGAGACAACAAAGAATGGAGGCACAATATGGAAAATTCCTTGGGTTGTTCAAGCAACTCCACATCAATCTGCCTTTGGTGGAGGCCTTAGCACAAATGCCAAACTACGCTAAGTTTCTAAAAGGTGTCTTGTCAAACAAAAAGAAGCTGGAAGAGTTATCACACGTAGTTTTGAATGAGGAATGCTCTGCAGTTCTTCAAAACAAACTACCTCAAAAGATGACTGATCCAGGAAGTTTCACCATACCTTGCCTAATAGGAAATCTTTCTGTCAGTAATGCATTAGCTGATTTAGGTGCTAGCATTAACCTTATGCCTTATGCGGTTTTTGAAAAGTTAAACTTAGGTGAGCCTAGACCTACCCGTATGAGCATCCAGTTAGCTGACCGTTCTGTCAAATATCCGAGGGGCATCGTTGAAAATCTCTTAGTTAAAATTGACAAATTCGTATTTCCCGTTGATTTTGTGATCCTAGACATGGATGAGGACAAAAATGTTCCTCTTATCCTAGGTCGACCTTTCTTAGCGACTGCTCGAGCCCTCATTGATGTTTGTACAGGCAAACTCACGCTTAGAGTAGACGAGGAGGAAGTTACTTTCGATATAGGCCAATCCATGAAACACCCTCAACATCATGATGACTCACTTTATTACGTTGATGCTTGCGATTCAATCATAAGTTGTCATTTGAAGGAAGCCCTTCAAAATGAAGCTTGTAATACTCAATTAATAGAAGTCACAATCACCGAACCCATCTGTGAAAACCAACTCATTCCAGAACTTGAAGTTGACGAAACATCATTTCATCAAGAAGCATTTGAGATCATTGAGAAAGACTTAGAACCAAAAGCCAAACCTTTTATCAAAGACCCTCCAGTCTTAGAGCTCAAAGAGCTTCCATCTCATCTCGAATACGCTTTTCTTGAAAACACATCTCAACTTCCTATCATAATCTCATCCGCCTTATCAATTGATGAGAAGAACAAGTTGCTTAATGTGCTTAAGGCACACAAACGAGCAATTGCATGGAAAATCATGGACATCAAGGGAATCAATCCATCCTTTTGCACTCATAAAATATTGATGAAGGAGAAATTCAAATCTATCATTCAACCTCAAAGACATTTAAACCCGAGCATGCAAGAGGTGGTGAAGAAAGAAGTAATCAAACTGCTAGATGCCGGTTTGATTTACCCTATTTCTGATTCGCCTTGGGTCAATCCTGTCCAAGTTGTTCCAAAGAAAGGAGGAATGACTGTTGTAATAACGAGAAGAATGAGCTTATTCCCACTCGTACGGTTACAGGATGGAGAGTTTGCATAGATTATCGAAAACTCAATGACGCCACAAGGAAAGATCACTTCCCTCTTCCTTTCATCGACCAAATGCTTGAGATATTGTCTGGAAAAATGTTCTATTGTTTTCTGGATGGTTTCTCAGGTTATTTTCAAATTCCTATTGGTCTCGAAGATCAAGAAAAGACAACATTCACCTGTCCATATGGCACATTGCTTATCGGCGAATGCCCTTTGGCTTGTGTAATGCTCCGGCTACATTTCAAAGATGCATGGTAGCAATTTTTCATGACATGATTGAACACTCAATGGAAGTTTTCATGGATGATTTCTCCATCTTCGAAAACTCATTTGAGCAAGTTTTGAAAACCTGAAAAAGATGCTGGTTAGATGTGAAGACTCCAACCTTGTTTTAAATTGGGAAAAGTGCCACTTCATGTTACGGAAGGAATAGTGTTAGGACACAAAATCTCTCGAGCAGGCTTGAAGTTGATCAAGCCAAAGTCGACACTATTTCTAAACTTTCGCATCCCACAACCGTGAAAGACATCAGAAGTTTCCTAGGACATGCAGGATTCTATCGTCGTTTCATTAAAGATTTCTCAAAAATCGCTCGACCAATGACTCAACTCCTGGAGAAAGACGTGAAATTCGTATTTTCTGATGAATGCATTAGTGCATTCAAATTGCTTAAGGAGATATTGGTAACTGCTCCAATCATGGTTTCCCCAGATTGGACACTACCATTTGAGCTCATGTGCGATGCAAGCGATTTCACGGTGGGAGCTGTATTAGGACAGAGGAAAGACAAGCAATTTCACCCAATTCATTATGCAAGCAAAACCCTAAACAATGCACAAGAAAACTACACTACCACCGAAAAAGAACTTCTTGCGGTAGTTTTCGCGTTCGATAAATTCCGCTCGTATCTCATCCTTTCAAAGACAATTTTTTACACCGATCATGCAGCCCTTCGTTATTTGTTCAAAAAACAAGATGCAAAGCCGAGATTGATCCGTTGGATTCTTCTGCTTCAAGAATTTGATATCGAAATTCGTGATAAGAAAGGAGCGGAAAATCTAGCGGTTGATCATCTCTCGCGTCTTGAGGATTCAAGTCCTTCACGAACTGAGGAAGTCAAAATAAACGACAATTTTCCTCATGAATTCCTTATGCACATTCAATCCTCAATCGATGAACACCCTTGGTTCGCCGATTTTGCGAATTACTTAGCAAGCGGAATCCTTCTCAAAGGAATGACTTATCAGCAAAAGAAGAAGTTCTTTACTGATATCAAACATTACTATTGGGAGGATCCTTATCTATTCAGAATCGATGCAGACCAACTCATTCGAAGATGCGTATATGGAAGTGAAGCAGAACAAATTCTAAGGCACTGTCATGAAGGACCCACAGGAGGACACCATGGAGCAACCTTATCAGCCAAGAAAGTATTCGACTCTGGATTCTACTGGCCCACAATCTTCAAAGATGCTCAACATGGTACGCACCTGTGATGCATGTCAAAGAGCAACCAATATCTCGACACGGGATGAGATGCCTCAAACCAGTTCAAGTATGCGAGATCTTTGATATATGGGGTATTGATTTCATGGGGCATTCCTGGTGTCATTTGGCAATCGTTACATCTTGGTAGCAGTTGATTACGTCTCAAAATGGGTTGAAGCTCAAGCCCTGCCTACTAATGATGCCAGGAACATTGTCAAATTTCTTAAGAAACTATTTTCTCATTTTGGTACCCCCAAAGCTCTGATTAGTGACCGAGGAACTCATTTCTGTAACAATCAGCTTGAAAGAGCAATGGCACATTATGGAGTTCACCATCGCTTTACAACTGCTTACCATCCCCAAGCGAATGGGCAAGCCGAAGTCACTAACTGAGGTATCAAACGAATCCTTGAGAAAACTGTAGGTCAAAATCATAAGGACTGGTCTATAAGTTAGATGATGCATTATGGGCTTTTCGAATAGCCTATAAGACTCCCATCGGCACAACACCGTTTAAACTAGTTTATTGGAAGTCGTGTCATCTACCTGTAGAACTAGAGCATAAGGCCTTTTGGGCACTTAAAGCAGCAAACCTGGACCAAGACCTTGCAGGAAAGAATCGATTCCTACAAATTCACGAATTGGAGGAATTGAGGGAACAAGCGTACGAAAATTCTAGGGTTTACAAAGAAAAGACAAGGAAATTCCACGACGCTCGATTAAAGAGCACAAAACAATTTCATGTGGGAGAACGTGTCTTACTGTATAACTCTCGTTTACGTTTATTTCCCGGAAAACTGAAATCACGTTGGTCTGGACCTTATACTATCAAAAACGTGTTTCTGAATGGTGCCATTGAAATTTACAACCACGCAGGTTTAAGTTTCAAAGTAAATGGTCATCGTTTGAAACCGTATAATGATGGACCAACCAAGATCTCTTCGGAGGAATTAAACCTCCACCCCAACGAAAACTAAGTGTGGGGAAGGATCATGCCGAAGACCCGAAACTTAAACGCGGCACCTGTACATACAATTTTTTTCATTTTTTAGAAAATTTTTAGGACTTCACAAGCATAAGCATGGAGCCGTGCCCCATCAAGCACGCCCCCGTGTCTCTGACAAATTCTTTCCACGATCTCCGCTGACGACTCTTGAACGTTGCAGGTCGAATTTAAAACGAATTCTGACAAGCACGGGGCCGTGCCTAGCCAAGCACACCCCCGTGTTCACTTTCCACGACCTGTGTATAAATACCACACTTGTTCCATTCTTTCATCACACCCATTCCTGCTTAAAAACATCTGAAAAAATGAAAGAATCAAGTCACGGAAGCTCAAACTGGAATCCTGCGAAGAAACCGCGTTCTGAAACGCGAGAACCTACGACTCAAGAATATTTCTTCAAGATGCATGAACTAATCAAGCAACTGACTGAAATGAACCTCGTTGCTTCCCAACGCTTAGCTGAACTAATCCAAAAAGTTCAGCAGATGAGCGAGGAACTCATTTCCATCAACCAGCAGTTCGCAGAATTGAGCAACCGCACTTCTCACTACCCCATGCCAAACCTCCCACATGAAATGTGTGGAGGTTTCTTTTAGAAACATTCCGTGATGTGTTAAGTGCGCTGTTGCGCGTTAAAGAGTCTGGTTTTGTTGTTTCAGATTCTTGGCTTTAAACGTATCGTATAACTGTAGGATTCTAGGGAATCTAATTTTTAATTTGGCTTGTGTTATTTAACTATAAGACTATTTTTTGTATCTTTTCTGATGATTTGGAAGTGATAAAACTTAACCGGGAAAATTACACAACGCGCGAAACTGAAAAACGGAACAACAAAAGACTGAAACTGAACTTTTTACATGAACACACCCCCGTGTTCTAAGGGGCACGCCCCCGTGTTCGACAAGAATTGACACCACCTGCCAATTTTCAGCCTTTTGTCCTTTTCCATTCAATGTTGCATGATAAAAACCGAGCTAATGTGCTTGCAAAGTAGTATCCACTTTCAATTCTATCTTCTTTTCCATTTTTCTTTCATTTCTTCAAGTGTTCTTGCAAGAGTATTTAGCCAAGAGGTTAGCATACTAATTCCTTTGATTATGAAAGTCATTTACATGTAGTTAGGTGATTAGGTCTCTAAACAACCGAAATCCTAGCAATTATGTGTAAACACTTGTTCTTAAACGTGTTATGGAATGTTGAATGCTTTTAACCTACTTGTTCATGTTTATTCTTGTAGCAGATTAGTGTTAATTAGTGTGTTTAGTTAGATATTAGTATGTTTAGTTGGTTAGCTAGTTGTTTTCTTTTATTATTAACATGACTATCTTCATAACTCGTGGTGAAACCTTTGTTAATCAGGTTCAAGTTACAAGAATTCTCAAGTGATGTAAAACAATATATATTTTTAGTATCTTGAATTATTAACAAATGATTAAAATGTTCAGCGTATGATCTTTGATTTTTGAAGCAAGAAAATGTTAAACCCATGCTTAATCAATGATTTACAAACAAAACCACGATTGCTCGAGTCAAGATTTCATGCCCAAACATGTTAACCGCACCCCCACGTTGTATAAAGCGCACCCCCATGTTCAAAAAAAATTTTTTTTTTCCTTGGATGATAAATTCTTAACTATTTTTGAACATGAATTGAATCATTATGGTGTTATGTCTTGAAAAACATATGATTTCACTAACATCATGAGACTGCTTAAGAAATTTATTTTGTATAGATTAATTTATTTTTAAATTTCAGGATCATGGAGCATCCCTACTTACATTTTGGAGGGAGCCGCGAGAGCTGGTGTCATGATAGACTTCAAAGATTGCTACAAAGGGTCGAAAGATCCCACTTACAAGCAGATGAAAAACACTAGCGGTAGTCAGGCAGCTAGAAAGATACAATAATTTATTAAGTGTCCAGTGGAAACGTCTATTTTCACAAAATAGACCTTCCGTTTATGAACTGACTCTTGAATTTTTAGCATCTTTTAAATTTAGCATGAAAGACTCTAATCCTTGGGATGAAAATGCAGTTTCATTCAAACTAGCTGGGAATTGGCATAAGACATCCATTGCCTTGTTCGGTGTCTATCTTGGAATATACACGGAACAAGAAATGGAGGAGGAGGCTATATCTGGAATGCCGGCGTATCATACCTTTCCGGACGAGGAAAGTAGAGACGCGGAAAGTGGTGCAATGAGGAAAGCATTTTGGGAGCGGATTGGAACCGGAGGGTTCAACTCGAGCAAAACAAAAAGCAGTCAGATACGAGATCCGCTGCTGCGATACATTCATCGGTTACTCAGCCATTCCATAACAACTTGTGGTCAAAGCGAGGGAGTTGTTAATTTGAGGGACTTATTTATTTTATATTGTATGGTTAATCAGTTGCCATGTAATATTGGGTATTTGTTTTGTAATCTTTTTGCCAGGAACGCGATTGCAGGTGCTCCAACACCCATGTTTGGAGGAAGCTGGATTTTGAACCTGTATGAAAGCTATGGTTATAACACTGAAGGAACCGAAGGAGTGATGCCAGGACTGTTGGACTTGATCATCGGTACAAGTATGTAATGGTGACAAGTTTACCAAATGGGCAGCCGAGATTCATGGATAAGAAGGGACAAATCTAGGATCCGGCGGATCCCGAAGAAATTATCATGGACCTCGACATGCCGATACAGCCAGAAGGATCCAGAGCTGGATCTTCAAGTTCACAAACAAGGGAATTTCCAACCATGTTAGACCTTTATGAGTCAATCCAAACCACCGAAACCCATGCAAGGTGATCATTTGAATATGCCCAACGAGCCTTCAATCGAGTCGAAAATCTGAATTCCCGAGTCGATGACTTGAGCAGAGATGTCACGTACATCAGAAACCGAATGTACCACGAGTGGGGGGATATCCCACCACAAAGCCCTTGAAAATCGTATCATTTTCGGGGCCCCGACACAGTTGTTTTGTGCCAATCTATCTTTTACTTTATGTCGTTTTGTTTTTATTTTGTGTGCTTAGGATTTTAATGCTTTCAATAAATTGGTGACATTTCAAGTGATACTGAGGATTCTAACAACGCGAGGGCAACCAAACACAAATGAAAAATTATCATTTTTAGGGGAGTTATTTCGTTACCCTTTCTCGATCATGAATATTTTAATCACATTGAGGACAATGTGAATTTTAAGTGTGGGGATGTGAGTAATGCATTTGACTTTGCTAAAGAGGTCCAAATTAAAATTTTTAAGAAAAGATCACTTATCAAATAATTTTTGTGACAAGAAACCAAAAATTTAATATAATTTTGATAAACCAAATTATAAATATACGTTTTCGGGAAATAAAGAAGTAAATCCATGATGTCCAAATAAAAATTGAAAATGTTTTTGTGATATCCTTAAAAGCAATAATCTAGTAAAATATTTAATCATGTAAAATGAAACACTTTTACCCAATTCCATCCGTATGTGAGTTTATTTTTGAGCTTTAAACAAGCTTTTGCAAGTTGCAATTCTACTTTCTTCTGGATTTAATTGAGGGTGTCATATGATACGTGTGATTAGAACTTGTTTTGGGTATACATTTCAAGACCTTAATTAGTTTGTTGCATAAAAATGAGTTAGGCACTAGGAAACCTTAACCATTCAAGCCGCAACCATTGTCTTTAATTTTCCTTACCCGAACGTCAAGCCTAGTTAGCCCCGTTGAGCTTAAACGTTTTTATCTTTCAATCACCCGAGTCACCAAGTCATTTAACCAAAAAGCCTTCACAAAACCCGTTTTCGTTAAAGACACGTTTGGCTTATAACTAGAAAAAAAAAATTGGTCTTTTACCGGCAGACCTTAAAGAACTGGAATGCATTCTTTTGATTTCAATTGCTTTGCTGCCTTCATCACGCAAAACCAGGACTTCCCCCGGAAATCCGCGAACAAATTTTCAATCTCACGTTAACGCAAGAAAGAAATGGCGAAAAAAGGAACAAGTTCCGCCATTTTGTGGGATTTCAAAAAGTGCTATAAAGAGATGGCAAAAAAATATGAAAGATGCCCGAATTGTGGAAATTGGTCCATAATGGAAAATGCAAAAAAAGAATCAAACTGAATCTCAATACGAATATGTTAGGATCTCAGCCTCTAGGTTTAATCGATTGAACAGATATAGCAGCGGAATAGCTCAGAATTAGACAAATTCAAGCAAGAACTTTCGATATAAAGCGATAAAAGAATTTTGTTATAGAGAGAGAAATATCAGACAAAAGGAATATTGCATTAAGATTGTCGGCCTCAATGGCACGATTACAGGTGAGTCATCCTTCCTTATAAAGGAAAGAGTGACGTAGGCTGATGTCACTTGAAAGTGACATGTAACCGTTTTATAACTACTGATGTTTAACAACTACTGAAGATGTCAACAACTGACATCTTCTTACAAATGTTCCTAAGTGTTAAACATCTTATTTACAACTACTGAAAAACATAAAACTACTGATACTACAACAACTGAAGAACAACCTCTTCAGTTGTTTACAAGTACTGAAAAGGAAACAAAACTACTGAAAAGTAAACAAACTACTGAAAGGAAAAGAAAACTACTGATGAAGAAAAACCATCACAACAACTGAAGAAGCCCTCTTCAGCTGTTGTCATCAGCTGTAACATCAGCTGATGTCTTCAGTACTTGAACATCAGACTTTGTCTTTCAGCTGTTGATCTTCAGTCTTTGTCTTCATACTTGTTGAAGTCTTCAGACTTTAGATCTTCAGCTGTTGTCTCAGTCTTTGTCTTCAGTACTTCAGAAATACTTCAGCAGTTGTATCTTCAGACTTTGTAGAACAGCTGATCAGGTCTTCTTCAGCTGTTGTGATGTCTGTGGGACTTAGAGGTTTCTCTGATCAGGCTCATTGGTTCTTTTGGTCCAACAAACTCCCCCTGAACCAATGCAGCCAAAACCTCTAAGTTATTGACGAGTCCCACTTATTTTGGCAGATAGATTGGTCTTTTATCCTCTTGATCAGATGAGAAGTGACCCTTTTTCAGCACCGGCCTGGGAAGAAGTCTCTAATGATCTGTTTTGCATGATATGGTTGGGAGCTCTGTATTGGGGACTTGGACACCGAGCTGTTACCCCAACCATGAGATCTACTTCCCGTGTATCAGCCTATATGATTCCCTGGTGTAAGCCCTTAGAAACATGATCTGCTCATCCATTGTCAGCACCTCGGGCACACCATCAAATAATCCTTCTCGGCCATACACTTTAGATATGTACTTGGCCTGTTCCATTCTTGAGCTCAACCGTGGTTATTTGTCTGTAAGCAAACTCATCTGGATGAGTCCCTTCTAAGAGCAGGTTGAGCTCTTCTTGTTTGAAGTTTTCAAGTCTTTTGTAAACCAATCCCTTCTTTATGATTTTGTTCTCCAACATCTTTTGAGGTGGTTGTTTGGCTTCATAGGCTTTCTTGAACTCTTCTACGATTTCCCAAGGGGACACTACAAGAACCACAGTGATGTCTTCGTCGACAACCCTCTTCACTTGGCCCTTGTATTTTGAAGGAATTTCTTTCTTGACAATCCGGTGTGCCACCCTAGGATCAGGCCATATCCTTACTTTTTCCTTTGGTATTGAAAGGTATTAGCAAGGGTGTACAATCTTAATACTTCTTTCTTCATGCTAATCATTGAAGAGGATGTGGCATATGCTTTGTCAATGCTTTTCAGCATTTCCTCATCATGTCTTTGCATCTGTTCCTCTTCAATCTTTATCATCACATCATGCATTTGAGAAGAAGGAGTGATGGACATTGGTTTAGCCTTAGGCAAAGTGATAACTGCAGAGAGTGGCAGTCTGTCTTCATCCTCCTCTTCTCTTCATCAGGCCTCAGTACCTTTCTTTTCTTTTGTCTAGGTACATCACTGGCAGTGGGTTTGGGGGTAAAGGATTTGGTTTTGTGGGTTGGATGGTTGGTTTAGAGGGTAAAGGGGTTGTTTTAGTGGGTGTGGAGGTAGTGATTTTGAGGATAGAGGCTTTTCAGACTGTTTTAGCATTTTGGCTGTAAGGGAGGCTTTAGTAAATTTTGTCAGTTCTTTTCGGTTCCCAACCCCAGCTTCATTCAATGCCTCAATCACTAAACCTTTGGAGTATGCTTCAGACGAACAAATCTTGGTGGTTATTGCCAAGATGTTGTCCCTGGTCCAGGCCCTTATTTCAATCAGAGATCTTCCCAAGTATTTTGCTATCAATCTAATCATTATCTCCAGCCTTTCTCTTTCTAAGGCATCATAGCTAGCCCATCTTGAGTTGATCTCCTCTGTCTCCAACCTTCTGATCTCGGAGTCTAGTTGTTGGATGTCAAAACCCTGCCTATATAACTGATCAATGATTTTATCCATTGAACGGTTATGGTTGGCATCAGCTTCTTTCACCATATCATTCAGCTCCTTCTCCTTCTCAGACTCTCCTTTCCTCTTTTGATATGTGACATGAAAGTCTTTTTGACTTTCATTCACTTCAGCTCTCTTCTCACTCTCCTTCTCCTTCTCATTTACCTTCTCTGATTCTTTCTCCTTCTCCCACATCTGTCCTCTTCCTTTTTCCTTTACTACTGACTCTCCCCTCCCCCTTTTTGTTTGCATTGGGTGCAAGGGTTTGAGCATAGAAAGTGATTTGGTCACCAACTCCTCCACCAGGGGTTGTATTATTGTAGGAAGCCTCTCATCAATGGCTTTGATCACTATATCTGTGATCATGGGAGTGATGAGAGGTAGGGATTTTTGAAGGGTAGCAACTGATTGATCAGGATGGTTCTGTTCCTGAGATCAGTGCCAAAAGCAGAGGCTAGTGGCTTGGAAGTATGGATTGGCTGAGTGTTTAGGGGACCTTCGGAAGAAGGTGCCATCTGTGGTGTATTGTGTGGCAGATGGACTTTCATCCTGAGACATCTTGGCCAGCAGCTCTTTGAGTCTGCTAACCTCATCCTCTAGGATGGTGTTTTGAGCAACTACATCATAGAAGAAGCTCAGGTCATCATCAGTTGATACTGAATCACCTGACCTCCTGACAGAGTCAGGATTAACATGCTTGAGTGTAGATCAATTATAGCATGTGCCCCTTGTTCTTGGTTCTGGGGACTTCCAGCCTCAGGACTATGTCCTTCATCAGCTGTTGCCGCTGGTGAGGTCTGAGAGATGTTACCAACTGCACCCTGATCATTTGCTGAGTCAGAGGCAGTGGCAGCCTCACCAGAAGTTCGCACCTCCTTGTCTACACTAGAGATGGAACATGATAACCCCTGTGCTGTGGGTTGACAGAAGCATTGTGATCCTCCCCCTCAGATGTTGAGGTTATCCCAGTAGTGATTGGTGTCTCGGTGGGGGTGAGGAATGCAACTGCGTCAGCACTTTTGCAACAATTATTGTAGGCTTTGAGGGGCGTTGCATCAGGAGAGGGTGTGGAAGCAGTGTGCACCCGGGACGAGTGGTGCTTTTCAATGGTAATCCCCTCAAGTGAGGAGGATCCCAGCATGTGGCTTCCCTTTGAGTGGTTGCATCAGGTTCCTTTTGAGAGGAAACCTGAGCGGCTTCGGTTGGTGGAGTCATAGTCTCTACTGGGGGGTTATTTCCAGTAGAGATAACCTGCTTTGGTGCAGCAGGAGCACCTCAGGGGACTCAACTCCCTGAGTAGCCTTCTTAGGCTTCTTCTTTGTGGGTTTGGAGGGGACTTTGGATGTGGAAGTGGAGGCTGTGGTTCCAGCTGCGTGGGTTTTGCGCAGCTTGGCAGCCTGTTTAAGAGTTTGGTCAGTGTTGTGTCGGAGTATACCTCCGGCAATACAGCCAAAGCAGGGACTCCCAGACCAACTAGTCCCTCAGCATGAAGCGATTCTCTATTATGGCCATTATAACCGAGGATATAGTATCCAACGGTTAGAAAGTGGTTTTGTGGCCATATCCTTGATTTCAAGAAAAATTATTTCAGAAAAGTTTAGTGGTTCTTGTTCAAGGATAGAGAACATTACCTGTTGCCATCTGGAAGACAGTTGATCCCAAGAAGAAGTCTTCGAGGCCAGGCAAACATTTACCATATGAAAGATCAAGCGTTCAGCATCTGGAAAATGTTTCTTCAGGATGGTCGAAGCACTAAGATCGCCTTGATATCCATGTTGTCCAAATGAAAGATCAAGTTGGCGCTTAGGATATCCAACAGGGTAGGCAGCATCATCTAAAAGTAATATCTGGCGGATGGTAGCAGTAGAGATGACCACCTTATGAGTTGATAGACGAATGGATAGATTCTCCATTAACAGTTGCATTCGTCAAAACTGATGTAGCGAATCGGCATAAATGATTGGATTTAGGAGGAAGGTCGTTTTCAGTGGTGATTGGACCATAAGATCTATAGCATTATCGAATTTGGTCCAGAAGGGCGATTTAGTGAGGTACGCGACACAGTTGTGTCGAGGCTTGAGTTGCATGGTCGCCATAATGAAGGTGAAAGGTTTCAGAGCTTTTGAAATTTTAGGTCGTGAAAGAATGAAAAACTCTGAAAGAGGGATCAGATATATATAGGGTACGGGTTATGAAACGACTGAAGTTTTGGTGTTAGTCATCAGTATTTGAAACAACTGATGACGTGGTATTAACTTTCAGAGGTTTGAAACGACTGATGGTATTGGTGTGGTCAGCAGTTATAAAACAACTGAAGACATGGTGTTTACAATCAGACGTTGAAACAACTGAAGTCTCTGATTTGGGCATCAGTAGTTTAAAAAACTACTGAAGACAAGTTGGACTTCAGATGTTGAAACAACTGAGGACTTGGTATTAGTCATCAGTAGTTGTGAAACTACTAAAGACATGGTATTGCTTCAGTTGTTTAGGAAGAAACAGCAGTTTGTGAACTACTGAAGAGAGAGTACTCATCAGTAGTTGTCGTCAATTCATAGCCTTTCAGCTGTTCATACTGTCCTCAACACTACTCATCAGCCTTTTGCTGTTTTCAGTTGTTTCATAGGACATCAGTACTTATCTGTTTCTACTGATTTCAGTAGTTGTAACTACATCAGTAGTTTAGAACAGATAAAGTACTGTACTTAAAGCATTTAGCCTTCAGTAGTTATAAAAACTACTGAGGGTAAAATAACTCATCAGTACTATATGTGACATGGTTACCAATGATCATCAGTAATACTGAGATCATCAGTAGTTGTCACTTATTCTAGCTGCAGCATACCAAGCCTTAACACCAGGTTGTGGAAAGTTGAACTATCCAAAGGCTTAGTAAAAATGTCTGCAAGCTCATCAGCACTAGGCACAAACATAGGATTAATTAGACCCTTTTCAAAACAATCTCTTATAAAATGATGTCTAATTTCTATATGTTGGTCCTAGAGTGCTGGACTGGATTTTTGACAATGCAAAGAGCTGAAGCACTATCCATTAATAATGGAGTCTTAGTCTCTGTAATGCCATAATCCAAAAGTTGATTCTGAAGCCAGAGTATTTGGGATGTACAACTTGCAGCAGCAATGTACTCGGCTTCAGCAGTGGATGTAGCAACAGATGTTTGTTTCTTACTCTGCCAAGAAATCAAACAATTGCCTAGGAATTGACATCCACCAGAAGTTGATTTCCTGGTCAACTTACACCCTGCATAGTCACTATCAGAGAAAGCAACTAATTTGCAAGAATGTCCAGTGGAATACCATAAGCCTAGAGATTGTGTACCTTGCAGATATCTAAAGATTCTTGACTGCAATCAGATGAGACTCCTTAGGTGCAGCCTGAAATCTAGCACAAACACATGTAGCAAACATAATATCTGGTCTAGAAGCTGTTAAATACATCAAGGAACCAATCATACATCTGTAAAGAGTTTCATCAACATCTTTACCTTTCTGATCAACATCCAATTGTGTGGTGTTGCACATGGGAGTAGAACAGGGTTTACAGTTTTGTAAATCAAACTTATTCAAAAGATCTTTTGTGTATTTAGACTGATGAATGAAAATTCCATCAGCTTTTGTTTGATTTGCAAACCTAGAAAGAACTGTAATTCTCCCATTGCACTCATTTCAAACTTCTGTTGCATTAAGGTTGGAAATCCTCACACAATTGGGATCAGAGGATGCAAATATAATATCATCAACATAAATTTGAACAAGTAGCTTATGCTGATCCACCTTCTTAATAAATAAAGTTTTATCTATGGAGCCTCTAGTGAAATTATTCTGTAGAAGAAAGTTTGATAAGGTCTCATACCAGGCTCTAGGTGCTTGTTTCAACCCATAAAGAGCTTTATCAAGCTATATACCCATTCTGGGTGCTTATTATCCTCAAAGCCTGGTGGTTGACACACATAAACTTCTTCTTTTATGTTACCATATAGAAAAGCACTTTTGACATCCATTTGAAAAACTTTAAGATTGTGGAGTGCAGCATAGGCTAAAAACAATCTAATTGCCTCCAGTCTGGCTACAGGGGCAAAGGTTTCATCATAATCAATACCTTCTTCTTGTGCAAACCCCTGCACAACCAGTCTGGCCTTGTTCTTAACAATTAGCCCATTTTCATCAGTTTTATTCCTAAACACCCATTTAGTGCCTATTGCACACTTACCTGGGGGTAGAGGAACAAGCTCCACACTTGCTGTTTTTTGAACTAAAGAAGCTCAAGCTGCATGGCTTCAACCCATCCATTGTCTCTCAAAGCTACATGATAGTTCTTTGGCTCTAGCTGACTGATGAAGAGAGCATAGAAGCAGAAATTGGACAACTGGCTTCTGGTTGAAACACCAGCATTGATATCACCAAGGATTTGAGACATTGGGTGATTTTTCAGCTCTTGGTAAACAATCAAATCTGTGCAAGTGTTTGTAGGACCTTCAGCAGCAGCAGATGTTGATGCAGATTCTTGAAACCATGAAGATGGTGGCAACTCAAATGAAGTTGAGGATGCAGAAATCTCATCAGCATTTGTTGTGGATGGTGCTGCTGGAGCTACAGGAGCATCAGGTTTAGAGGACTCAGGCAGTTGGTCACTAAACCTGAAGAGGTGATTACTACTATCATCATCATCTTCAGTAGTAACACAGGTGGTGAACTGTTGACAGGAGCAACAGCAGGAGATTGATAAGGAACATATTGCAGTATGTCCAAATCAAAGAGCTCCACAGGGCTTTGTGGAATCTTGTCCTTTGGAGATTCATTGAACTTGACATGTAGAGTCTCTTCAACCATCTTTGTTCTGCAGTTGAAGACTCTGTATGCCTTGCAAGTTGATGAATAACCAACAAAGTACCCTGCATCCACCTTAGGATCAAATTTCTGGAGCTGATCCTTGGTGTTGAGAATGAAACAGGGACACCCAAATGCTCTAAAGAATGAAATGAGAGGGGCCAAATGATGTAGAACTTCATATGGAGTCTTCATCAACCTCTGATTTATTAGCACTCTATTCTGCACATAGCATGCTGTGTTGACAGCTTCAGCCCAAAAGGTCAATGGCAATCCAGAATCAGCCAACATAGACCTTGCAGCTTCAATGAGGGTCCTGTTCTTTCTCTCAACAACTCCATTCTGTTCAGGAGTTCTTGGAATACTAAACTGTCTCTTTATTCCCTTGGAAAGGTAGAACTCATCAAGTGTATTGTTCCTGAATTCTGTTCCATTGTCACTTCTAATACACTTGACTGAGAGGGAATACTGCTTCTCAGCATACAACACAAAGTTTATGATCTTCTGTGCAGCCTCATCCTTTGAATGTAGAAAGAAAGTCCATACAAATCTGGAGTAATCATCCACAATTACCAGACAGTATTTTCTTTGCCATGCTCATCACTCTCACAGGACCAAAGAGATCCATGTGAAGAAGTTGTAAGCAGGCAGTGGACTTGGTTCTTCAATAGGTGGGAATGAAACCTTGTGATGTTTTCCTTTCAAACAAGCAGTGCAGTTGTTTTCACACTTGAACTCCTCATAGGCATTCCCCTTACTAAACTATGGTGTATCAGCTGATTCATGTTCTTGAAGTTAACATGTCCCAGCCTTCTATGCCATAGATTAGATTCTTGAGGAGAGGCCTTGGAAAATAGGCAAGGATGACCTTTGAGATCTATTTTCTTGGAAAGATCTAAGGCATACACTCTTCCTGTCCTGTTGGCCTTCAGGAGAGTGTGAGCATCCAATACCTTGTCAATCAAACTCAGAACTTTGGATGACAGAATCCAGCAGTTCTGGCTTGTGAAAAGGGCAACATGGCCTTTGTCACACAATTGACTGACACTCAAGAGGTTATACTTGAGATTTTCCACATGGTTGACATCATCAAACTTTATTTCCCCATTGGAAACAAAGCCCTTCCCAATGATGTAACCTCTTGCATCATTGCCAAAGGAAACAAAACCCTTCCTTCCTAGAGAGTAGTCATTAAGAAGTGAGTTGTTCCCAGTCATATGCATAGATCCCCCACTGTCTACATACCAGATGCTACTTTGGCATGTTGAAGAGACCTGCATTAATAAACAATCAGTTAGTTTTGGAGACCCAAACCTTTTTGGTTTTGGGCCTGGTCTCATCAATAGATGGTAAACTAACAGGTTTATTGGGCACAATAGCTTGAGGTGAAGGAGATGGTGTAGAAGAGGAATCCTTTGGCTTGGATCTCCTTTTCTGGGGTTTCAACACAGGGCCATCAAGTTGGTTAACTCTTCCCAACAGATGTTGAACCATCATTACCAGCTGTGTCTGATTCTGGGAAAGAGCTTTCAGCTCTTCAGACACATTGGTATTGGTGTTTGATGATGAGTTCTTGTGTTGCACCATCTTCTTTGAGCAACCTCAGCTGTTGCCTGTTGCACTCCTTCCCTTTTAGATTTCTTTTTGGACATAGGAGTAATAGGATTTGATGCTGCTGGTACAAACTTGGACTCAAACTCAGTTTTCATTTTAGCCAAGTTTTCCTTAATTTTCTCCTTTTGTTGAGTTTGGATCCCTTTTTGTACCAACAATCATCTGTGAGATGATTGAATAGACCACATATTTCACATTTTTTCTTCTTATCTTCTGTTGATCATCAACTGAAGAAGATGAAACTACTAAAGACTTGCTCTTCAGCAGTTTAGAAGCACTTTTTGCCTTCTTGTCAACTCCCTTAGTAGGCTTCAAATCCTTCCTACTGACAGTTTTCTTCTCTTTAGTGCTGTCAGTTATTGGGATTTGAACTCCAGATGTTATCCCTGCTCTCCAGTACCCTCAGTACTTCTAGGGATAACACTTGGGTGATCAACTCATTGATCATGTGAGTGTCAGCAGTTGAACCATCAATATCAGCTGATAGGTTCACAGAAGGATTACTACTGACTTCAACTACTGATGGTGCTTTATCAAGTAGTGAATCACATGATGAGGTGGATTGGTCATTACTTTCTCCATCAGATTCTACTCCTGCTCTTGAAGCAAAATCTGTAGGAGGAGCAGTGTGATTATAACCAATTCCAAACTTCACATTGGAAGCAGTTTGCTTACTAAGAAGCATTTCAAAGCCCTTGCAAGATTGTACCCATCGATCACACTCTACTTGGGTGACAGCAAGAGTATCTTTGAGGTCTTTGTACTTCTCTAAGAGTACATCCTCCCTAGCTTATCATCAGAGATTTGGCAGTTTAATTATAAATCTCATCAGTTTCTCTTTCAGCACAGACTCAAACTCAGCTTTATTTTTGGAAATTATTTGTTCTAGCTCTACATTTTTATTGATTAAAGCCACATTTGCTTCTCTAATAGAGGCAAATGCTGCTATGCATGTTTCAGAACATAATTTGGCCTTAGCCTCAGAGGATACCTGTGATACCTGTGTTGAAGAGGTACTTGAGGATGATCCATCAGAGGATTCCAAAGCCATGAGAGCTAGATTTCCAAAAGGATGTTCACCACCATGTTGACTAGCACCTGAGAACAGTTGTTCATTACCAGACACATCATCTGGTAAACTGCTCCAGTCAACAACTCCTGGTGTGAAGAAGCTGTGTTGTTGAAGTTGATTAGGTTGATGAGATTGGGATGGTTGAGGCTCAGGGAGTGCATGTGGTTGCTGAGCAGTGGGTGCTTGAACCTGGCCTGGTTGTGGCATGTAATAGCAGGGGTATGGATATGGCATTGGCCCTGTGGAACAAAATATGCAGGAGATTGTGGTTGATGATGATAACCAGAATTGACAGGTTGTTGCCCTCTGTTTTGTTGACTATTGCCAGGGTAAGTCACAAAAGGTGCAGGAGAGTTAGATCCAGATGATCTACATTCTCTTGCAAAGTGTCCAAGCCTGTGGCATTTATGGCACTTCAACTTACTCTTGTCAAAACCAACTTTGGTTTTGCCAGAGAGTCCTGGGAATTTCCTTCCAGTTCTTTTGTAGAACTTCTGAGATCTGATATTTATCAAGGCCATTTGGCTCAAAATATCCATCTCTTCTAAGTCATCATCAGCAATCCCCTTGAGATCATCCATGATGAAACATAGATTGTCACTATTACTACCAGCAGAATAAGTATCAACACTCACAAAGACAGGCTCAGAAGTGTTTGTAGAGAAATCAATATGCTCATCATACTGGCATTCAGATGACGCATATTCTGACTCTTGATGTCCAATCAGGGCAGTGTTCCCTTGGACAAAATCCCTAGTGAGCTTGCCAGATGAAGCCAATTTCCTTTCTGCTCTATCTCTCTCTCGAATGTAAGCAGTTTCCATGAAGTTGGGTGAGAGATAGGCGATCAACATCAGCATTTGAGGGTAGAACAATGGTATATGTGTTCCATCTCTCAGGCAGTGATCTTAGGAATCTATGGTTCATCTGACTCCTGGTATATTCATGTTTAACCATTTTCAATTCAGAGATTAAACATGAAAACCGCTCAAATTGTTGAGTCAGAGTCTCACCTTTCTATGAGAGAAAGTCTCATATTGTTGGGCGAGGATTTCCCGTTGTTTGCTAAAACCTCATCAGTACCACCAAATTGTTCTTTGATGGCTTTTCAGAGGTCATGAGCAGACTCACAATGCAGAAGCCCAGAGTAAATCTCATTAGGAATAGCCATAGCCAAAATTCCATGGGCTTTTGCATCGATTTCAAACAACTTCTTGTCCTCATCGGAGTATTGCTCCTTCTTCTTTGGAACCAACTGGTTTGTTTCCGGATCATTCACCATTGGCTTATGTGGTCCATGTACCACAGATGTCCAACAACCTGAGCTATGAACAGACAGGTGATAGAGCAATCTTCTTTGCCAAATGTTATACTCATTCCTCACCAAGATTGGAGGCTTGGTAGAGGATCCAGTATTGAAAGGATCATTCGAAGAAGTAGTCATTGTGGAAAATCAGACAGATTCAAGTAAAATCACAATAAATTTAGCTCAGAACCACACAAAACCTCAAATAAAACGGCAGAAGCGATACACTCTCAATCTCTATAACAGATCCTTGCGAATTTGCTAATTCGATCAAACTTAGAGCGATTGAGCAGTTTCAATGATCAATTGTTAGATCGATCAATGATTAACCTGCTCTGATACCATTTGTTAGGATCTCAGCCTCTAGGTTTAATCGATTGAACAGATATAGCAGCGGAATAGCTCAGAATTAGACAAATTCAAGCAAGAACTTTCGATATAAAGCGATAAAAGAATTTTGTTATAAGAGAGAAATCATCAAACAAAATGAATATTGCATTAAGATTGTCGGCCTCAATGGCACGATTACAGGTGAGTCATCCTTCCTTATAAAGGAAAGAGTGACGTAGGCTGATGTCACTTGAAAGTGACATGTAACCGTTTTATAACTACTGATGTTTAACAACTACTGAAGATGTCAACAACTGACATCTTCTTACAAATGTTCCTAAGTGTTAAACATCTTATTTACAACTACTGAAAAACATAAAACTACTGATACTACAACAACTGAAGAACAACCTCTTCAGTTGTTTACAAGTACTGAAAAGGAAACAAAACTACTGAAAAGTAAACAAACTACTGAAAGGAAGAAAACTACTGATGAAGAAAACCATCACAACAACTGAAGAAGCCCTCTTCAGCTGTTGTCATCAGCTGTTACATCAGCTGATGTCTTCAGTACTTGAACATCAGACTTTGTCTTTCAGCTGTTGATCTTCAGTCTTTGTCTTCAGTACTTGTTGAAGTCTTCAGACTTTAGATCTTCAGCTGTTGTCTCAGTCTTTGTCTTCAGTACTTCAGAAATACTTCAGCAGTTGTATTCTTCAGACTTTGTAGAACAGCTGATCAGGTCTTCTTCAGCTGTTGTGATGTCCTGTGGGACTTAGAGGTTTCTCTGATCAGGCTCATTGGTTCTTTTGGTCCAACAGAATACACAGAATTAATCCGATTGGGTGCTATTAGGCTTCAAGCCGAACGATCCATGAGAAAGGATAGTTTTGTGTATCTTCGAGTAAAAGATGAAGTACGATTCTTGAAAGAAAAATACGGTCTTGACAATCTGACCTTAAACGAGTCCTCAAGCTAGCATATCCATTCTAGCTTGAAGTATTGTATAGGGAACCTTTATTTCTTTCCTTGTACTTATGTTAGAAAAATAAGCCAAGACCGTCGTCTTTAGCAATTAGCCACTCTTTCCAAATATTCCATACCCGAGCCCGAGCCAAGTTACAACCCATCAAAGACCTAATGATTTATGCAAATAAATATCTAAGTAGGTGGAGATTTGATCCCTTAACAAGCATATGATTTCACATGTATTCATACTAGGCAATTGAGTGTATTAGTCATACTTAATCTTGATTATGACTCCACATATTTAGCCGAGTGTGAGTGCATCTTGTGAGAAGTGTGGATTTTTACATGATAATAATCTTTAATGACCAACCTATTGCTTGCTAGGATATCATTTTACATGTGCTTAGAATATTTATATTTGGATAGTATTTACTTGCATACTTCTTGAAAGACATGTTTATAATTTGATTTATTTGGTTTTTGGTGGAATTGTCATTTTAAGTGATTTTTGCTTGAGGACAAGCAAAGTTCAAGTGTGGGGATGTTTGATGTGCTCCAAATTATACATAAAAATCCTATCAAAAGCACATCAATTATTCCTTAATATCTTCCTTAAAATGATGGAAATGTACTTAAAAGTGTTAAATTGTTTTTTAGGTGTTTAAAAGGGAAAGATGGACAAAAGGAGCATATTTAACAAGAAATTGAAGCAATCTGAGCTTTGGACTCCAAGCACGGGGTCATGCCTCATTAAGCACGCCCCCATGCCTTTCCAGAAACACACCCCCGTGCTTGGACATCTGATAGGACAAAAAGTACTGTCCCCTAAAAGTAGACACGGGGCCGTGCCCCACCACTAACACGGGGCCGTGCCCCATTTAGCACGGGGTCGTGCCCGACATAACCTCCACGTACGAGCTGACCAACTTTCGTACTAGCACGGGGTCGTGTCTTTTAGGAACGGGGCCGTGCTTAAACACTCCAGAAAGCCTATAAATAGAAGCCTAAGCTCACCATTTTTGGAAAGCTTTGGTGGGAGAGTTACTCTGCTGAATTCTCTCGGGAATCAAGACTTCAAGGTCATTCGGAGGCTCGGGAGGTGCATACAACACTTGGAAGAAGCTTGGGATCACCTAAACATCATCCATTATGGATTATCGGTTTGATTGTTCCATTTCACCGATGATCACTTATCTATCTTCTTTGTTATCCGTTGTTATGTTAAAGCTCATCATGAGCTAAACTCTATTTATCATCCTAATCGGATGAAACTTATGTAATTTGTGATGAACTAATGGTGTGATAAGTATTATGTCAATGTTATGGTGGTCTTGGGAAAACTATTGGTGGGTAGCATCTACATTTGAACGGGAAGCTATAACTTTATGGTTTGTGATTGTAATTGTCATACAAGGTTGAAAATCGTATGATTAACTTTCATTCGCGAAACCGGTCTTCATAATAAATCCATGGCTAATGAACTAGAAATGGTTATTAGAAATCATATCACTTTAACTTTCTGATCATTTGCGGGTTCCCTTTTATTAGTTCGGATACTTCAGTAATTGTTACGGTTTTCTAAAATTAATGGTATGTTAGGAAGGAACCTGATCAACTTTCTTTTTAACATTAAATTATGTTTTCACAAATCGTATGTCAAATAGGACACAAAAGATTTACCTACATTACTAGGGCTTTGATCTGAGCAGTAAAATCAGCCTGACAGGATCAAGTCACTATGGCAGCAGGATAGTCGAGAAATCATGCCGGCTCATCTTTATAAACATTAACATAATCACATCACCTCACCAATTCATCACATTACATAAGAGGATTCTAATTAGGATGATAACTTTTATTCCCTGATTTTAAATCCAAACACTTCAATTCTTATTTTACTTTCTTTTTATTACTGTTTACTTTTAAACCCTAAAATAATATTTCCAATACAAAATATCACTTTCTTTAACAAAAACCAAATCTGATAGTCAAACATCAAGTTTGTTGAGTAGGCTAGGTGTGTCCACGGATTTATACTCGGTTCTTATCAACACTATATTACCACACGACAAGTACACTGCCTTTTGTATGTGTGGTTTAGTATTAGTAACAACCACTTAAAACTGAATCTGTGTAATAAACCTTTATCAAATATATATACTATCCGCAGACCATCAAATGACAATGGAAGACATGTATCAGGTAGATCCAGATGGTCTTGAGGAAACCAACATCTAGTGGCAAATGGCAATGTTGACTCTTAGAGCTCGAAGATTTATGGAGCGCACTGGACGAAAGAACTTCGGCGGACAAACTTCTAATTCAAAACTAGGATTTGATGAGTCAAAACTGAGATGTTTCAACTGTAAACAATTGGGACATTTCAAACGTGAATTTCCATCACCAATTGTCACCGATTCCAGCAATTCAGGAGTTCCAAGATTAACAATTGAGAAGAAGAAGGAAGATGTGAATCACAAAAAGGAGACTGCATTGATTTCTAACTTTGATTGGAGTGCCGAGGTTAAGGAAACAAGGACTGAGATGAATCATGCTTTGGTTGCTAAGCTTGTTAAAGAAAAAGAGAAGGAAGATGGTAAAGATGGATTAGACCTTTTCAAGGAATTCAAAGAGGAAGTTGTGTCATCTGTGAATGTGAAAAAAGAGAAAGATGCTGGAATGAGGGCAGGTAAATCTGAAGGTCTTAAGCAGGAAGGAAGTTCATGCGCTGGGCAAGGAAAGGATTATGATGATGATACTGCCATCATTGAGGAAAGCAAGTCAAGTACTCCGGTGTGCTAATGTGAAAAGGCCTTAGCGGCTGAAAGGATGGTGATGGGACTTCCACATGAGATAATTCATGATATGTGTTCATCTGCTTGTAAATAAGATTACTTGGGATTTATAAAGCTAATCGGTTATTAATTGATAATGAAAAGGATTTAAAACGAACTAATGATAAACTTAAAATCAATGAATCAAAATATTTTGTTAAATTAAATGAGGCTTGAAAATAAAATGATCATTTAAAAAAAATCGTGTTGGAAAGAAATGTTGAGATTAACACTTTGACTGAGAGAGTTGCCCTTGCTGAATTTGAAACAAACAAGCTGCAGTCAAAGTTAGATAAATGGACCATATCAGGAATGAAACATGATGATGTGTGTAAATCTCAACGGGGAGCTAGGATTAAAACGGGATTGGGATATGAAAATGTAAAAGTTTATCCTCCGCCTAGTACATACTGTTATTCTCTTATTCCTGTTCGTCATCCTTCTAATGATTTAATCAAAACAGATACTCACAGTATGTCTGCAGGTTTAGAGGGGGTTAATTCTAAGCACGTTCGTGAAGACTACCACTATGGACCAACTAGTGGGCTTGGTTGTACTAGTTTTAGTTCACCTGATTCTCAGCAGACTGCTTTTGATCATAAGTCTAGTTTAATTCTGTTTTTGTTTCTAGTTCTCCTGTAACAGACTCTGTAGTTTCATGTTCTCATGATGGTTCTATTTCATCTTTAAATTCAATACACTGTAATAATGTCTTGTGTTCTGGTGATGATAATGGTGCAACTGATCTTTCTACAAAGTCGACCGAGAAAATTAAAACTAATTGTTTTGAAAAATTATTTTCTCATCCAATTCCATCTTTTATGTCTTTATCAAATGAAAGAATTACCACTTCGTCTGAAACTAGCACCAATGGAACTAGTTCTACCGGTTCGTCAGACAATCATTCATATATTTTTATAAATAATAATTCTTGTTCACATAAACTTCAACCTCGTGGCATGTATGAGACATTTAGTGATATTGATTCTAGTGTATCTGAATGTGATGAGGAAATTACCATTGATCATATTCCTATCTCATCACATCACAGACCTAGACACAAACCTTACTGTTTCAGATGTGGTGAGGAGGACCATCTTGTCAAGAATTGTCCTACATTGCTTTATGGTCATTTTAATAGGAACTATTTTGGAAATAAATTGACAAAATTGGTTAATAATTTCTTTTGCAAAAAATCTACTTCTTCTAAAGATAAAGTTGTTCAATCTTGGGTTCCTATTTCACTTGGTTAATCTGTTCGTTATTTCATTTGAGGAGTCGTCCACTAAGATTGTAAACAGCATGTGGCATGTAGATAGTGGATGCTCCAAACATATGACAGGGCTGAAAGACTTGCTGACCAATTATCGAATTATAGATGGAGGATATGTTGCTTTTTCTGGTGACAAAAAGGGTGGAAAGATGATTGGTCAAGAAGAAGTTACCAATGGTTCTTTAACTTTGGAGAAAGTCAACTATGTTCCTGAGCTGGCATTTAATCTTCTGAGTATTTCTCAAATCTGTAATAAAGACATTCCAGTCTTGTTTAAATCCGATGAATGTCTATTTCTAAAATTAGAGGTTGATATTCCAGATGATTTGATTCTTATGCATGCTCCAAGAAAACATGACACATATCTTCTTGATATGAACTCCAGCGAGTCAAAGTCTACTGCAACTTGTCTTCTTTCTAAAGCTTCAACCTTCGAGTCTCTTTTATGGCATCGTCGACCGGGCCACATTAATTTTAAAATAATAAACAAATTAGTCAAAACATCTCGTTAGAGGACTCCCTTTAAAAGATTTTTCTGTGAACGAAAAATGTATGGCTTGTGCCAAGGGCAAACAACACAAGAAACCACATAAGCCTAAACTTGAATACATCATATCTTGTCCTCTCGAGTTGTTACATACTAATTTGTTTGGCCAATTAGTGTTAAATCTATTGCTAAAAAATCTATTTGCCTTGTTGTTACAGATGATTTCTAAAGATATTCATGGGTGAGATTTCTTGCACACAAAGGAGAGGTTGCTAAAGAATTGTAGAAGTTAATTCTTTCTATCGAGACAATCAGCAAGAGAAAGGTTCCGGGTCTGAGAAGTGACAAAGACACTGAATTCAAAAATTAGATTCTTGATTCATTCGGTGCTCAAAAGGGAATTGTGACACAATTTAGTGCTGCCAGGAAACCTCATCAGAATGGTGTAGCTGAACGAAATAATCGCACTCTCATTGAAGCCGCACGTACAATGCTGATAGAATCTTGGTTACCCATTATTTTTTGGGCCAAAGCCGTGAATTGTGCTTCATATGTTCTAAACTGAGTGTTGATTGTCAAGGACTAAATAAAGACTCCTTATGAACTTTTTCATAAGAGGAAACCTCTAATTGACTTCTTTCGGCCATTTGGTTGCTCTTGCACTCTTCTGAATACTCAATCTCAAAAGACAAAGTTCGATGTCGTGTCTGACGAGTGTTACTTTGTTGGTTAATTTTCTTCTCAAAAGGCCTATCACGTGTATAACAAGAGAACACGTATCGTTCAAGAGTCATTCTATGTTGATTGGCAGGAGTCTAACTCTTCTGATGTTCGATCTGAACCATCATGGTTTTTTGACTCCGATACTGTGTTTAATTCGTTTAATCTTCTAGTTTTCGACGATGATGCGTCCATTCCAAGTGTTCAAACAAATATTATTTCCTCAACCCCATCTCCTGCTCATTCCACCTCTTCAGCAAATGATGCCACTTTAGCTGATGTTGGATCATCTTCTCCATCACTTGATCTGTCACCAACACCTGTTTCTACTTCACAAACATTTGTTTCACCACCAACATCTCTTCCTTCATCACCTACATCTATCCCATCACCTACATCTATCCCATCACAACCTGTTCCATCCCTCTCACCCTTATCTAATCATTCACAATCTGTGAACGAAACTTCTCCAAACACTTTCCCTTTAGATACAGACTTCAAAACTTTGAAAGATCATCCTCTTGATAATGTTATTAGATCAATCACTGATGGTGTTCGGATGTGGAGTCAAACTGGTTTGATTAATATCTGCCTCTTCTCTTGCTTCATCTCTCAAACTGTCTCGAAAAATGTGCATGCCACTCTACAGGACCCATGCTGGGTGGAGTTAATGAAATGGAGCTTCAACAATTCAGAAAACTCAAATTTTGGACCTTGGTTGACTTACCGCCCAACAAATGCCCAACTGGTACAAATGGGTGTTCAAGAACAAACCTGATGATCGGGGTGTGGTGGTGCGTAACAAGTCTAGACTAGTTGTGCAGGGTTTTGCTCAAGAAGAAGGGATTGACTATACTGAAGTCTTTGCTCCAGTCGCCTGTCTTGAAGCAATCAGGATTTTTCTCGCTCATGCTGCTAATAAACAGTTCAAGGTCTATCAGATGGATGTCAAATGTGTTTTCCTTTACGGAGACATTGATGAGGAGATATATGTGTGTCAACCATCGGGTTTTGAGGATCCTGACTTCTCTGATAAAGTCTTTAAGCTTGACAAGTCTGTATGGTCTTCATCAGGCACCTAGGATCTGGCATAAGACACTGACTCAGTATCTCTTAAGCAATGGTTTCTCTCGTGGGACCATCGATATGACTCTTTTCAAAAAGGAAGTGAATGGTGAAATGTTGTTTGTCCAAGTTTATGTCGATGATATTATTTTTGGCTCCACCAATTCACTGTTATGTCGGGAGTTCGAAGAAGTGATGCGTAATCATTTTGAAATGAGTATGATGGGAGAAATGTGTTTTTTCTTGGATTACAAGTAGAACAAAAGGATGAAGGTATTCTAATTCATCAGGAAAAGTATGTTAAAATGTAACACCTGGCTATTTTTACAAATCAAGATATAAAGAATAAAAGCAAGAAAGGCAATAAAGTCTAAGTGGAGGGACTAAAAGTGTCCAAAAAGGACAAAACTTTCAAAAGTTGGTGTAAAGGGAGTATGGCCGCCCACCCTCACCTCACTTCACCATTTGTCTCGGTTTTAGAGAGAGAGAGAGCAGAGAAAAACTCTCAGTTGAAGATAAGAAGAAGAAGAGAAGTTGAATTCAAGGTAAGAATTCAAGGTTTTGTGCTTTTATGTCGGGTTTTATCCCGGTTATGTCTTTGTATGCTTATGGGCTGTGTTTGTGCTCAGGTGTGTGTGTTTTTGGTGTTATTTCTAGGTGTTTTGAACTCTTTGCAAGCAGGTTAAAAGGAAGAACACCCAAGTTGCACCAGGTGAGTTCTAGACCCCGGTTTTTACATGTTTTAAACTATCTTTGGGGCTGAAAACGTATTAAAATGATTTTTACGAGTTTATGTGTGAATACCCGTATGTATGGTGCATCTTGGATGTTAGTTCTGGATGGTTTATAGGCTACTCATGTTTAGAATAGCCACATTATGCTTAGAACAGATGGATTCGATGATTAGGATTGAAAATATCCTAGAAACATGTTTACAGAATGTTCATGCGCCTAGATAAGTGTTCATACGTCTGAAATTGCCTTAGAAAGAATTAAGTGTAAGTCATGCGCCTAAAAAGTGGCCCATGCGCCTAGAAATGTTAGTCGGATGACTAAGGGTAGGGCCATGCGCCCCAATAGTGCCCATGCGCCCAAGTGGCCCATGCGCCTAAGTGTCCATGCGCCTGCATAGTACCCATGCGCCTAGATTGGGCTGGAATTTACTAAGTGTTCAGACGTCCAGAAGTCCCCATGTGCCTGAAAGTGGCCCATGCGCCTAAGTGTTCCCCATGCGCCTGAATAGTGTCCATGCGCCTGCATAGTGCCCACGCGCCTAGGACTTAGATTATTTTTCTGATTTTTGGGGAAATGTGTAAAGTAGGCTTTGACTTGGCAAATTCCCGGGGGACTATAAGTTGACTTTTGGGGTCATAAACTGTATGATGGGCATGTTATGATGATGATGATGATGATGTTGCATGACTATGCATGATGTATGTTATGTATGTATGATGCCCTGTGATGATGTATGAATGGTATGTTATGTTATGTTCCGTATGATGATGAATGTTTATCTTTCCATGGCTTTATGTGTTATGTTAATGAATGAACCGAAAGTATTATGTAACATAAAGTGAAAGATAATGAAAGAGGAACATGATGAATGAATGCATGCATTAACGAATGAATGAACGTAAAAAGTCTTGCAAGCAAATGTATGGAGGTTCACACCCAATGAAGGGTGTTAGCTCAACTGTGTGCGGGTTAGCTACCCCAGAAGGATGCACACTGGGGTCCAATCCTTGTGATTGACCATACGTATGGGATCCTTGCCGCTTGCCCCAGGTACTGGAGTCAGCTTCGTGCACAATGTTCGGGGTCTATGAAAGACCTCTGGCCCAGTAACCAGCTTCGTGCACAATGTTCGGGGTATAGCATATGGCATTGATCCGGAATGAAACGAAAAGATGAACGGTGAATGTACTTGCCTCAGGTACTGGAGTCAGCTTTGTGCATAATGTTCGGGGTCTATGATAGACCTCAGGCCCAGTAACCAGCTTCGTGCACAATGTTCGGGGTAATGTACATGTCACAAGATGTAATGAATGAACGATGGTTAACGAACGTAATGAAAGATAATAACGATGTTGTCTGTATGTACGTATGATGTATGATCACGAACGAACGAAACGTATAGTATGGACTCTGTAAAGAAATAAATAATGATTTTATGTATGTTTTATTATAAAACTAGAACTCACTCAACAACGCTAACTTTTATACGTTTTCAGTTGGCAGGTAAACGTTGCTGGGGATGACACGAGGCAGCTGCTCAGCTCTTTTGGATGGCATCCATTTAATTAAGGCTTTTGTAATGTAATACAACGATATAATTTTGTAACCGACAATGATGCATTATTTTGCAAAAGTTTTTAGGATGAAATGAAAGGCCACTTGTTTTATGTTTTCCGCTGCAATGTTTTGATGAATATATGTAAAGTATATGTTTTACGTGCGATGAATCACCAGCTGTAAGCGTCCCAGGTTCGGGGCCTTACAAGTTGGTATCAGAGCCAAAGTTGAAGTGAAATGGGTAAATTTTCAAAATAAACCTTAACTTAAACTGAAAATAGGACGGAATGGGAATGTGATGCTGTTAGGATCAGTGATTTAAGTTTGATAAATTAGAGTAGATTGCAGCGGATCGAACAATGAATTAGACAATTTAGCAAGAACTCAATTGATATTCAATGGAATAGTACACGGTTATAGAGAGAGAGAATTCTACAAAAGGAATATTTCATTCAAATGCTTTCGTGGTGGCTGAAAGTCACACGTTACAATTAGGTCAACATTCCTTATATAAGGAATGTGACGTCTGCTGATGTCACTTGATAGTGACATCTAACAAAATTATACAAACAACTGAAACTATGCAAACTACTGAGAATGTTCTCAACAACTAATCGCATCTCATAGAATGCTAAGTACAAGAACATAAAACTACTGAACTAAAACTACTGAAACTATAAACTACTGAAAGGTAAATTACAAGTACTGAAAAGGAAAACCATCACAACTACTGAAGTTAATAACTTCAGCTGTTGTGACAACTACTGAAGTTAATAACTTCAGTTTTTGTGACAACTACTGAAGTTAATAACTTCAGCTGTTGTGACAACTACTGAAGTTAATAACTTCAGTTGTTGTGACAACTATTGATCACTCTGGTCTTCAGTCTTTGTCTTCTGTAGAAATCTTCAGATCTTGTCTTCAGACTTTGTCTTCAGACCTTGTAATCAACTGATGTCTTCAGCTGTTGTGATCTTCTTCAGCAGTTGTAATGTCTGTGGGACTTAGAGGTTTTTCTGATCAGGCTCATTGGTTCTTTTGGTCCAACAAACTCCCCCTGAACCAATACAGCCAAAACCTCTAAGTTTATTGATGATCCCACTTATTCTTTGGTAGAAACACCCTCTTGATCAGCTTCAGAGGTAATCATGTAATCATAGGCCGGGAAAGGTTTCTGACCTTTTGATTGGCTAAGTGTGGAAGGGAACGCTGTCTTGGGGAAACTGGACACAGAGTCTTGTCCCAACCATGAAACCTAATTCCCATTGATGAGTCTGTAAGACTCTCTTGCATAGGCCTCGAGGAGAACAACTTTTTCCTCCTTGGTGAGTTCTTCTGCTTCTCCCTCAAAGAAGAACTCAGGGCCATAATATTCAGACAAATACCTTACTGTCTTCCCATTCTTCAACTCAACAGTTGTGATCTCTCTGTATGCGAATTCATCTGGATGAGAGCCTTCTAGCAACAACTGGAGTTCACTCTTTTGAAGATCTTCAAGTCTCTTGTATAACAGCCCCTTCTTGATCATTTTGTTCTCAAGTAGAGATTGAGGGGTTGTCTTTGAGTTGTGTGCTCTCTTGAATTCTTCTATAATCTCCCCGGGTGAGACTACCATAGCCAACATAATTGCAGCATTCAAAGTCTTTTCCACTTGGCGATATTCTACTTGGTATGTTCTTCTTGTGTATTCTGGAACTTACCCTGGGGTCTGGCCAAATCCTCACACTTTCTCTTTGATGTTGGAATGTATGCCTAAGAGTGTACAGCCTCGAGCTTGTTTCTTCATTGCTTGAATGGATGAGGACCGAGGGAAGTCCTTTTCAACCATTTTGAGAAATTGCTCATCATGTTGCTTCTGCTGTTCTACTTCTTCAATCTTCACTTTCACCATTTGCATTTGCAAGTCAGTGTGATCATCTATTGACTTCTGGGCTCAGGTGTTTTAAGTTTGAGAACAGCAGAAATTGGCAGACTGTCTTCATTCTCGTCCTCTTCTTCTTCTTCTACCCTCACAACACCCTTCTCCTCCTTCTGGGTGTATCACTGGGTGTGGTTTGAGATGGTTTTTGGGGTAATGGAATTGGTTTTATGGGTTGAGTTGTGGGTGGTTTTGGTTTAGGGATAGAATTGGCAGATTTTAGAGATGATTGCTTTGAGGGTTGTTTTTGAGTTGGAGTATGAGAAGGATGATCTAGCATTTAGTGGTGAGTTTGGCTTTTGAGAGCTTTGCCATTTAGTGCTCTTCCCGCACCTGCTTCATCCAGTGCTTCGATGATCAACCCTTTGTTGTAGCTTCCAGCAGAACAGATTTTCTTGGTTATTTCCAAGATACAGTCTCTGGACCAAGACTTCATCTCTATCAATGATCTTCCTAGATATTTACAATAACCTGATCATAATCTCCAACCTTTCCCTATCCATCACACTGTAACTAGCCTGTCTTGCTTGAATTTCATTATCTCCAGCCTTCTGATCTCAACATCTAAGGTGGCTGTGTTATGACCCTGTCTGAAGAGCTGATCTATTATTTTGTCCATAGATCTGCTGTGAGCTTCATTAGCTTTTTTGACTAGATCTTCTAAGGACTTTTCTCCATCAGACTTTGACTCAGCACTTCTCTTCTGTTTGTAAGTGATCAGCTGATCTTTCTGCTCTTTGTCTATGCTCAGCTCTTGCACTGTGATCAGCTGTTTCTCTGAGATCAGTTCTTGTTCTTTCGCCAACTCCTTTTCTTTTTCTGGTTCTTTCTCATCTTCTACTCTCTTCCTTTTCCTGTCTTTCACTGCCTTAGACTTAGTAGTCTCCCCCTTTTTGGGTGCATTGGGATCAGGGGCTTGAAAGGCAGAAAGTGACTTATGAGCAGCATCATCAAGCAGTGTTTGGAGATTTTAGGAGATCCTCTCATCAATGGCTTTATATACTATCTCAGTGATGATGGGAGTGATGAGAGGTAAGGAGCTTTGAAAGGTTGCAACCATCTGCTCAGAGGGGTTCTGTCCCTAAGAGGTGGTGCCAAAAGCAGTGGCTGGTGGCTTAGTTAAGTGTATTGGCTGTTTGTTTGGTGAACCTTCAAATGAAGGTGCCATCTGTGGGTTTATTGGGGCAGATGGACTTTTATCCTGAGACATTTTGGCTAGCAGTTCTTTGAGTCTGCTCACCTCGGTCTCTAGGATTGTGTTATGGGCTAAGACATCAAAGAAAAAGCCCAGGTCATCATTAGTCTTTGCTGAATCATCTGACCTCCTGATTAAATCAGGATGTACATGCCCTGAGTGTAGATCAGTATATGCATGTGCCCCTTGTTCTTGGTTCTGGGGACTTCCTGCCTCTGACTTTGTCCTTCATTGGCAGTTGCCTCTGGTGAGGTCTTATATATGTTACCAACTTCATCCTGTTCATTTGCCGAATCAGTAGAAGTGGCAGCCTGACCAGATGTTCGAACCTCCTTTTCTACACTTGGAGATTGAACATTATAACCCCTGTGCTGTGAGTTATCAGCAGCATTTTGGTCCTCCCCCTCAATCGTTGAGGTATTCCCAGTGTTAATTGGTTTCTGGGGAGGGCGTGAGGAATGCAGCTGACTTAGCACTTTAGCAATTATAAGGGTTGGGCTTTGAGGGGCGGTTGCATTTGGAGATTGGTCAGAACTAGATTGCACCCGGGGTGAGAGATGCTCTTCAATGGTAACCTTCTCAACTGAGATAGGTTCCAGTAATGTGGTATCCCCAAATTGGTTGCAACAGGATCCTGTGGAGAGGATACCTGTGCGGTTTCAGCTGGTTGAGTCTCTGACATGACTGGGGGGTTAGAACCAATATGTGTTTCATGTATTGGTGGTACAGGGGCATCCTCAGGGGACTCATCTCCCTGAGTAGCCTTTTTGGCTTTTAGGTTTTGGGTTTGGTGGGGACTTTGGATCTGGAGGTGGAGGCTGTGGGTTCCCTCTGCTTGGGTTTGAGCAGCCGGGTAGCCCCTTTGAGAGTAGGGTTAGAGTTATGCTTGGAGTATACCTCAGCTAAGACAGCTGGAGCAGGACTCCAAGACCAACAAGGCCTTCAGATTTTAATTGATTTAAAATTATGGCCATCAGAAACTAGGATATAGTAGCCATCTGTTTGTCACAGGTTTTTGAGCCAGATCCTTAGTTCCATACACTATCTTAGAAAATTTAGAGTTTGTCGTTCAAAATAGAGTACAATACCTGTTGCCATCGTGAGGACATCTCATCCCATGAAGATTCTCTTTGAAGCAAGGCAGACATTCACCATGTGAAGATAATCTTCAACATCAGGAAGTGCTTTTTTGAGAATGGTTGTAGCACTTAAGTCTCCTTCATACCCATTGTTGATGAAAATATATCAATGGTTGTTGGACCAAAAGAACCAAGAGCCAAGATCAGAAAACCTCTAAGTCCCACATGGTATCACAACAGCTGCTGAAAGCTCATCAGTAGTTTGACAAGTGCTGAAGACTTCAACAGCTAAAGATCAAGTGCTGAAGACCTCAACAGCTGAAGAACTAAAGTGCTGAAGTACAACAGCTGAAGAACACAAGTGCTGAAGCTGAAAGACCAAAGTACTGAAGTACAACAGCTGAAGAGTTTACAAGTGCTGAAGATCAACAACTGATGTACAAAGTCTGAAGACAAAGACTGAAGACATCAGCTGATGATATCTACTGAAGTCATCAGCTGATGAAACACCTGAAGGTCAAAGTCTGAAGATCAAGTACTGAAGCCTCAGTAGTTTGTCACAACTGCTGAAGAGTACTTCTTCAGTAGTTGTGATATCAGTAGTTTTATATTTTTATGTTTCAGTAGTTTTGTAAAACGACTGAAGAGCTTGTTCTTTAGTCGTTGTAGCTTCAGTAGTTTTATATTTTGTACTTAACATGCTGATATGTTCTCAGTAGTTGTGAACATTTCAGTAGTTTGTTAAGAATTAGTTATTTTTGTATTAGATCTGCCAGTTGTCACTTTCCGTGATAACAGCAGTGATTGTTGCACTATATATAAGGAGTGACAACTTATTGTAACGAGCATGAATGAATGGAATGAACGAATGATTTGATTAGAAATATTCTACATCTATAAACATTCCTTGAAATCAGAAATATATATTCTCTCCCTATAACCGTATGCGCCTTAATGCACAAGTATCGATTGCTTGCTACAATTTGTCTAATTCCTGTTTGTATTCCGCTGCTTTGAATCCTAATACATCAAACTTGTGATCGCTGATCCTGTCAAATGGTATCAGAGCAGGTTAATCATTGATCGATCTAATAATTGATCATTGAAACTGCTATTCAAGATCTAAGTTTGATTGAATTAGCTTTTGTTTTTGCAAGAACGGTTATAGAGATTGAATTTTCTGTATTTCTGCTCATTCATCCTGAGATCTTTTCTTGGTTCTCATTGAGTTTGTTGTGGTCTGTCTAAAACTTTTAAAAGCTTAAACTAAATTGTTTTTGAACTGAAAATGACTACTCCCTCCAATGATCCTCACAATACTGGTTCCTCAACCAAGCCACCAATGCTGGTTAGGAATGAGTATAACATATGGCAAAGACGTATGCTCCATCACCTGTCTGTTAACAGCGCAGGTTGTTGGACATCAGTGGTACATGGTCCACACAAGCCTATGGTAATAACCCGAAAACCAATCAAATGGTTCCGAAGAGGGGGGCAATACTCAGATGAGGATAAGAAGTTGCTTGAAATTGATGCAAAAGCCCATGGAATTCTGGCCATGGCACTGCCAAATGAAATCTATTCTGGGCTAATGCATCATGAAACTGCCCATGACCTCTGGAATGCCTTGAAAGAACAATTTGGAGGAACAGATGAGGTCTTGGCAAATAATAGAGAAATTCTTGCCCAACAATATGAGACATTCTCTCATAGAAAGGGTGAGACACTGACTCAACAATATGAGCGGTTCTCTTGTTTGATCTCTGAACTAAAAATGGTCAAACTTGAATACACCAATATTCAGATGAATAACAGATTTCTCAGATCACTGCCTGAGAGATGGGACACATATACTATTGTCCTACGCTCCAGTGCAAGTTTGGACAAACTATCTCTCACCCAACTCCATGGGAAACTGCTCACTTTTGAGAGAGAGATAGAACAGAAGAGAAAGCTGTCTTCATCTGGAAAGCTCACTGAAGACTTTGTACAAGGCAACACTGCCTTGGTGGGTCATGAGTCAGAATATGCTTCATCTGAATGCCAGTATGATGAGCATATTAATTTCTCTTCAAGCACTTCTGATTCTGCATTTGTGAGTGTTGATGGTCAGTTTACTGGGTGTACAATGACAATCTATGTTTCATTATGGATGATCTCAAGGGGATTGCTGATGATGACTTAGAAGAGATGGATATTTTGAGCCAAATGGCCTTGATAAATATCAGATCTCAGAAGTTCTATAAAAGAACTGGAAGAAAATTCCCAGGACTCTCTGGCAAAACCAAAGTTGGTTTTGACAAGAGCAAGTTGAGGTGTCACAAATGCCAAAGGCTTGGACACTTTGCAAGAGAGTGTAGATCAACTGGATCTAACTCCACTGCACCCTTGTGACTTTTCCTGGCAAAAGTCAACAACACAGAGGGCAACATCCTGTCACCTCTAGTCATCATCCTCAACAACAATCTCCGGCATATTTTGTTTCTCAGGGTCAAATGCCATATCCGTACCCTTGTTATTACATGCCACAGTCAAATCAAGTTCAAGTTCCTATGGCACCACAACCTCATGCACTACCAGAACCTCAGCCATCCCAATCTCATCAACAACCTCAATCTCAACAACACAGCTTCTTCACCCCAGGAGTTGTTGACTGGAGCAGTTTACCAGATGACTTGTCTGGTCATGATCAACTGTTCTCAGGTGCTGGTCAACATGGTGGTGACAGTCCTTTTGGGAATCTAGCTCTTATGGCTTTGGAGTCTGCTGATACTTCATTTTCTAATGCCTCTACACCTCAGGTATCACAGGTATCCTCTGAGGCAAAAGCCAAATTATGTTCTGAACCATGCATAGCAGCATTTGCTTCCATTAGAGAAGCAAATGTAGCTCTAATTAATAAGAACATTGAGCTAGAACAAATAATTTCCAAAAACAAAGCTGAGTTTGAGTTGTGCTCAAAGATAAAAATGATGAGATTTATAAACTGAATTGCCAAATAATTGATGATAAGGCTAGAGAAGAAGTACTTCTAGAGAAGTACAAAGATCTCAAAGAAACCCTTGCAGTTACCCAGGTCGAGTGTGATAGATGGGTACAATCATGCAAAGGTTTTGAAATGCTTCTTAGTAAGCAATCTGCTTCAAATGTGAAGTTTGGAATTGGTTACAATCACACTGCTCCACCTACAGATTTTACCCCAAGAGCAGAGGTAGAATCTGATGGTGAGAGTGATAACCAATCCATCACATCATGTGATCTACCTTCTGATACAGCACAATCAGAAGTAGCAGTCAGCATCAAGCCCTCTTTGAACCTATCAGCTGATGTTGATGGTTCAAATGCTGACATTCACATGATTAATGAGTTGATCAACTCAGGAGTTAATTCTGAAGGTCCTGAAAGGACTAGAGAGCAGGATTTAACACCTGAAGTTCAAACTTCAACTGCTGTCAGTACTGAAGAGAAGAAAACTGCAGTAGAAAGAGTTTGAAGACTACTAAAGAGGCTGTCAAGAAAGCAAACAATGCTTCCAAAGCATTAAGAACAAGTCTTCTGTTGCTTCACCCTCTTTAGTTGATGATCAACCTAAGATGAAGAAGAAACCATGTGAAGTATGTGGTTTGTTCAATCATCTTACAGATGATTGTTGGTACAAAAGAGGTTCCAAACTCAAACAAAAAGAAGAAATTAATGAGAAAATGGTAAAAATGAAAACTGAGTTTGAGACCACATTTGTATCAGCAACATCAAATCCTGTAACCCTTAAGTCCTCAAAGAAATCCAAAAAGGAAGGGTTAAACAGGTGACAGCTGAGGGTGCTCAGAAGAAAAAGGTGCAACATAGGAACTTATCAAACTCCACTAGCAATGTGTCTGATGAGCTGAAGCTTTATCACAAAATCAGACACAGCTGGTGATGATGGTACAACATCTGTTGGGTAGAGTTAACCAACTAGATTCTCCTATGTTGAAACCACAGAAAAGGAGGTCCAAGCCAAAGGATTCCTCTTCTCACACCATCTTCTTCCTCTCAGGCTGTTGTTTCAAATAAACCTGTTAGTTTACCATCTATTGATGAGACCAGGCCCAAAACCAAAAAGGTTTGGGTCTCTAAAACTAACTGATTGTTTATTTTTGCAGGGTTCTTCAACATGCCAAAGTAGCATCTGGTATGTAGACAGTGGGGGATCTATGCACATGACTGGAACACTCTCTCTCTCTCTTCATGACTACTCTCAAGGAAAGAAGGGATTTGTCTCTTTTGCAATGATGCTAGGGGTTACATCATCGGTAAGGGCTTTGTCTCCAATGGAGAAATCAAATTTGATGATGTTAATCATGTGGAAAATCTCAAGTACAATCTCTTGAGTGTCAGTCAAATGTGTGATAAAGGCCATGTTGCCCTTTTCACCAGTCAAAACTGTAGGATTCTGTCATCCAAAGTTTTGCACTTGATTGACAAGGTGTTGGATGATCACACTCTCCTGAAGCCAACAGGACAGGAAGAGTGTATGCCTTAGATCTTTCTAAGAAGATAGATCTCAAAGGCAATCCTTGCCTATTTTCCAAAGCCTCTTCTCAAGAATCTAAACTGTGGCACAGGAGGCTTGGTCATGTTAATCTCAAAAACATGAATCAGCTTACCCACAATAGTTTAGTCAGAGGCTTACCAATAAAGGAGTTCCACTGTGATGAAACCTGCACTGCTTGTTTAAAAGGAAAACAGCACAAAGTCTCATTCCTTCCTATTGAAGTGCCAAGTCCACTGCCTGCTTGCAATTACTGCATATGGATCTATTTGGTCCTGTGAGAGTAATGAGCATGGCAAAGAAGAAATACTGTCTGGTAATTGTGGATGATTACTCCAGATTTGTATGGACTTTCTTTCTACATTCAAAGGATGAGGCTGCTCAGAAGATTATTCACTTTGTGCTGTACATTGAGAAGCAGTATTCCCTTCCAGTCAAGTGTATTAGGAGTGACAATGGAACTGAGTTCAGAAATCATACACTTGATGACTTCTATCTTTCAAAGGAATCAAAAGGCAGTTCAGCATTCCAAGGACTCCAGAACAAAATGGAGTAGTGGAGAGAAAGAACAGGACCCTCATTGAAGCTGCAAGGTCCATGCTGGCTGACTCAGGTTTGCCACTGACCTTTTGGGCTGAAGCTGTCAACACAGCTTGTTATGTGCAAAATAGAGTTTTAGTAAATCAGAGGTTGATGAAGACTCCATATGAAGTTCTCCATCATTTGGCTCCTCTGATTTCATTTTTCAAAGCATTTGGGGTCCCTGTTTTATTCTCAACACAAAGGATCAACTCCATAAATTTGATCCTAAGGTGGATGCAGGGTACTTTGTTGGTTATTCATCTACTTGCAAGGCATACAGAGTCTTCAACTGCAGAACAAAGATGGTTGAAGAAACTCTACATGTTAAGTTTAATGAATCTCCAAAGGACAAGATTCCACAAAGTCCTGTGGAGTTATTTGATTTGGACATACTGCAATATGTTCCTTATCAAACTCCTGCTGTTGCTCCTGTCAACAGTTCACCACCTGGTGGTACTGCTGATGATGATGATGATTGCAGTACTCACCTCTTCAGGTTTAGTGATCAGCTGCCTGACTCAGCTAGACCTGATGTTCCTGTAGCTCCAGTAGCACCATCCACAACAAATGCTGATGAGATCTCTTCGAATTCAACTTCCTTTGAATTACCATCCACTGATTGGTTTCAAGGAAATGATTCACCATCACCATCTGTTGCTGCTGAGCCGGCTACAAACACTTGCACAGATCTCATTGTGTATCAAGATCTGAAGAATCACCCTATGTCTCAAATCATTGGTGATATCACTGCTGGAGTATCAACAAGAAGTCAATTGTCAAATTTCTGCTTCTTCTATGCTCTCTTCATCAGTCAGCAAGAGCCAAAGAATTATCACATTGCTTTAAAGGACAATGGATGGGTTGATGCCATGCAGCTTGAGCTTCTTCAGTTCAAGAAACAGCAAGTGTGGGAACTGGTTCCTCTACCTCCAGGTAAGTGTGCAATAGGCACTAAATGGGTGTTTAGGAACAAAACTGATGAAAATGGGCTTATTGTTAAGAACAAGGCCAGACTGGTTGTTCAGGGGTTTGCACAAGAGAAGGTATTGATTATGATGAAACCTTTGCCCCTGTAGCCAGACTGGAAGCAATTCGATTGTTTTTAGCTTATGCTGCTTATCAAAACCTTAAAGTTTTTCAAATGGATGTCAAAAGTGCATTTTTGTATGGAAAAATTAAAGAAGAGGTTTATGTATGTCAACCTCCAGGCTTTGAGGACAATAAACATCCTAATTGGGTGTATAAGCTTGATAAGCTCTTTATGGGTTAAAACAGCTCCCAGAGCCTGGTATGAGACATTATCAAACTTTCTTCTGGAAAACAATTTCACTAGAGGCTCCATAGATAAGACTTTATCATTAAGAAAGCTGGGCAGCATAATCTACTTGTTCAAATTTATGTAGATGATATCATTTTTGCATCCTCTGATCCAAAGTTGTGTGATGCCTTTACAAAGTTGATGCAACAGAAGTTTGAAATGAGTGCCATGGGAGAATTACAGTTCTTTCTGGGGTTGCAAATCAAACAAAAGGCTGATGGAATTTTATTCATCAGTCCAAATATACAAAAGATCTTTTGCAAAAGTTTGATTTACAAAACTGTAAGCCTGTTCTACTCCCATGAGCAGCACACCACACAACTGGATACAGATCAGAAAGGTAAAGTGGTTGATGAAACACTTTACAGATGTATGATTGGGTCCTTGATGTATTTAACAGCTTCTAGACCAGATATTATGTTTGCTACATGTGTTTGTGCTAGATTTCAGGCTGCACCTAAAGAGTCTCATCTGATTGCAGTCAAGAGGATCTTTAGATATCTGCAAGGCACTCCATCTCTAGGTTTATGGTATTCTACCGGACATTCTGGTAAATTAGTTGCTTTTTCTGACAGTGACTATGCAGGGTGTAAGTTGACCAGGAAATCAACTTCTGGTGGATGTCAATTCCTAGGCAACTGCTTGATTTCTTGGCAGAGCAAGAAACAGACCTCAGTTGCTACATCCACTGCTGAAGCAGAGTACATTGCTGCTGCAAGTTGTACATCTCAGGTACTCTGGCTTCAAAACCAACTTTTGGATTATGGCATTACAGAGACTAAGACTCCATTGTTAATGGATAGTGCTTCAGCTCTTTGCATTGTCAAAAATCCAGTCCAGCACTCTAGGACCAAACATATAGAGATCAGACATCATTTTATAAGGGATTGTTTTGAAAAAGGTCTGATTGATCCTAAGTTTGTGCCTAGTGCTGATGAGCTTGCAGACATTTTTACTAAGCCTTTGGATAGTTCAACTTTCCAAAACCTGGTGTTAAGGCTTGGTATGCTGCAGCTAGAATAAGTGACAACTACTGATGATCTTAGTAATTCGTACTGATGATCATGAGTACCTATGTCACATATAAGTACTGATGAGCTCTTTTACCCTCAGTAGTTTTATAACTACTGAAGGCTAAATGTCTCACAAGTACTGAAGTACTTCATCTGTTCTAAACTACTGATGTAGTTACAACTACTGATGCAGTTACAACACTACTGCAATCAGTAAAAACAGATAAGTACTGATGTCCTATGAAACAACTGAAATCAGCCAAAAAGACTGATGAATGTGTTGAGGACAGTTTGAAACAGCTGAAAAGCTAAGAATTGACGAAAACAGCTGAAGAGAACTTTCTCTTCAGTCGTTTGTACAACTGCTGTTTCATTTAAACAACTGAAGCAAAACCACGTCTTCAGTAGTTTTATAACTACTGATGACTAATACCAAGTCTTCAGTTGTTTACAACAACTGATGACAAAACCACTGTCTTCAGTAGTTTCATAACTACTGATGACAAACACCAAGTCCTCAGTTGTTTCAATCATCTGAAGTCAAAACCACGGTCTTCAGTAGTTTTCTAACTACTGATGCCTAACACCACGACTTCAGCTGTTTCAACGTCTGAAAGGATAATACCATGTCAACGGTCGTTTAAAACTACTGATGACTACACCACATCCTTCAGTCGTTTTCTTACCCGTACCCTATATATATCCCTAACCTAGCTCTCAATGCTTCATCTTCTTCAAACCTAACGTTCCTCTCCAAAACTTCCCTCTTCTCAATGGCGTCTATGCAAATTAAACCGCGACACAACTGTGTTGCCTACCTCACTAAATCGCACATCTGGACTAAGTTCGATACTGCTATCGATCTTATGGTTCAGTCCCAATACAACACGGCATTTCTTCTGAATCCCATATTACATGCCGAATCCTTGCACCAATTTTGGATGAACGTTACTGTTACCACTGGGGAGAACAACACACCATCCTCTCCAGTCGGTCGTCAACAACAAAGAAGTAGTCATCACTCCTCCTGCAATAATCCGCCAAATTCTTCAACTGAATGATGCTAGTTCTCCTGCTGGATATCCGAAGGGCACCATAGATCTATCCTTTGCTCAACATGGATATCAAGGCGATCTCAGTGCCTCCACTATCATGAAGAAACACTTTAATGACGCTGAGCGCCTGATTTTTCACATGGTGAATGTATGTTTGGCCCCTAAGACGTCGTCTTGGGATCAAATGTCGACAAAATGGCAGCAGGTAATGTATTCTATTCTTGAGCAACAACCACTTAATTTTTCAGAAATAATATTTTTGAGCTCAAGGATATGGCTCAAAAACTAACTGCCAACCGTTGGATACTATATCCACGGTTCATAATGGCCATCATTACAAACCAGCTTAATGCTGAGGGACTTGTTGGCTTGGGAGTCCCTGCTACGGCTGTTCTGCCGGAAGTATACTCCCGGCACAACTCTGACCGGACACTCAAAATGGCTGCCAAGCTGCGAAAACCCACGCAGCTGGAACCCACCAGCCCCACCTCCAAATCCAAAGTCCCCACCAAACCCACCAAAAAGAAACCCAAAACGGCTACTCAGGGAATTGAGTCCCCTGAGGATGCCCCTGCAACACAAACGCAGGATATATCCACTAGTCCAAACCCCCTAGTGGATACAATGACTCCTCCAGCCACAGCCGCTCAGGCTTCCTCTCAACAGGAGCCTGCAGCAACCACACAGGGGCACCTACATATCTGGGATCTTCCTCACTTGAGGAGATTGCCATTGAAGAGCACCAACCTCCCCAGGTGCACACTGCTTCTATCCCTTCACCCCAAACCACAACGCCCCTCACAGCCCAACTTTAATAGTTGCACAAGTGCTGACTCAATTGCACTCCTCACCCCCTCCCCAGAAACCACTTACTACTGGGAATACCTCTACAATTGAGGGGGAGGAACACAGTGCACTTGAGAACCCACAGCACAGGGGTTTCCCACTTCTATCTCCTGGTGTAGACAAGGAGCTTAGAATATCTAGTGAGGCTGCCACCTCCTCTGACTCAGCACATGACCAGAGTGAGGCTGGTAACATTGCTAAGACCTCACTAGAGGCAACAGCTGATGATGGACATTGTCCTGAGGCTGGAAGTCCCCAGTACCAAGCACAAGGGGCACATGCACCAACTGGTCTACACCCAGTGCATGTAAATCCTGCTCTAAGCAGGAGGTCAGATGATTCAGTTTCGGCTGATGATGACCTGGGCTTTTTCTATGATGTTCTTGCCCAGAACACAATCCTTGAAGAGAAAGTCAGTAGGCTGCAAAACCTACTTGACCAACTCTCACAAGGAGAAAGACCATCTGCCTCTACCCACCCACAGATGGCACCTTCACTTGAAGGTTTCCCAAACACTGAGCCACTCCAAACTCAACCACCTGCCTCTGCTTCAGGCCCTACTTCTCAGGAACAGAACCCTCCTGAGCAAATAGGTGCTGTACTTCAAAATTCCCTCCCTCTCATCACACCCATAATCACTGATATTGTGACTAAGCCATTGATGAGAGGCTTTCCTCAACATTACAGCCCTTGGTTGATGCTGCTGTCCAAAAGACTCTTTCTGCGGTACAAACCCCTTCTCCAATGCACCCAAAAAGGGGGAGAGTACTGCAGTGAAAGAAAAGAAGAGGAAAAGAACAGAGGAGAAGAAGGAAGAGAAGCAAGCCCAAGAGGAGGAAAAGAAAAGCAACCTCTGCTCACTTACAAGCGAAAGAGAAGTGCTGATGATCACACTGCTGAAGACAAATCCTTGGAGGAGCTGGTCAAAGAAGCTGACACTACACACAGCCGATCCATGGATAAATAATTGAACAACTCTTCAGGCAGGGGTTTGACACAGCCACACTGGATAGTGAGATCAGAAGGTTAGAAGTACAAGAGATACAAACCCGATGGGCAGGGTATGATGCTCTTGAAAAAGAGAGATTGGAAATAATGATCCGCTTCATTGCAAAATACTTAGGAAGATCGTTAGTGGAGATTCGCGCATGGACCAGGGACAGCATTCTGGCTATAGCCACCAGAATCTGTCTGTCTGAGCAATTCAACAAAGGGATTATTGTGGAAGCCCTTGATGAGGCTGGGGCTGGTAAAAGGTTAGAGATGGCTAAACTCACAAAGGCGAAACTAACTACAAAGATGCTGGATCAACCTTCCCTTCCACCCACTCAAACAGATCCTATCCCTCAAATCTCCCAACCAATCTCTAAGAAAATCCAACTATCCTCATTCTTCAAAACCAATTCCTTCACCAACCCAACCATCATCCAGTGATGTACCCAGAAGGAGGAGAAGGGTGCTGAGGATGGAAGAAGAAGAAGAAGAGGAGGATGAAGATGATAGTCTGCCACTCTCTACTGTTCTGAAGCTACCAAACCCCGAAGTCAACCCATGATCACACCTGACTCTCAAAGGGAAATGGTCAGAGTCAAGATAGAAGAAGAAGAACAGCAGAAACAGCACGATGAGCAACTGTTGAAGATGGTTGACAAGGAATTTCCTCAGTCATCATCTATTCAAGCCATGAAGGGCATGCTCAAAGGCTGTACACTCTCAGGCACACCTTTCAGTATCAGAAGGAGAGAGTGAGAGTATGGCCAGACCCCAGGGTGAGTTCTAGAATCCATAAAAGAACTATCCCACACAGATACAACGGCCAGGTACGAAAAACAATAGAATCTACCATCATGTTGGCCGTTGTAGTCTCACCTTGGGAAATCATTGATGAATTCAAGAAAGCTCACCAAGCAAAGAAGACCCCTCAAGCTTACTAGAAAACAAGATGATTAAGAAGGGGTTGCTATATAAAAAGCTTGAAGACATCCAGAAGAATGAGCTCCAGTTACTCCTTGAAGGCAACCATCCTGATGAATTTGTATATAGGGAGGTAACTACGGTGGAGCTGAAAAATGGCAGACCATGAAGTACTTATCAGAGTACTATGGTCCAGAGTTCTTCTTCGAAGGAGGAGCAGAAGAACTCTCTCAGGAGGAACAAGTTGTTCTCCTTGAGGCCTATGTTCGTGAGTCATAAGACTCATTATGGGGAAGTAAATCTCATGAATGGGATAACAACTCTGTGTCCAGTTCCCCAAAACAGAGTTCCCATTCATACTCTGCCAAACAATATTTGAGATTTCTTCCCAGGCCAGAGCTTACATGGGTCATCTTCTCTACTGATCAAGAAGGAAAAAGACCAACATTTTGCCAACAATAAGTGGGATAATAAATAAGTTAGAGGTTTTGGCTGCATTGGTTCAGGGGGAGTTTGTTGGACCAAAAGAACCAATGAGCCAAGATCAGAAAACCTCTAAGAATGGTGCCTTTCGGTATTCTATAATCAGGTGCATCATGCAAATTTAGGTTTTGCGAATGATGTCGGGGTGATACCACCTGTTTCTGGTTGACCACGACTGGAGAGTGATTTGGCTATCATTTTCACCGTTGTTACAGAGACGTTGGTCCATAATTGGTTTAAGGATCAGGGATAGTTCAGGATTCAAAGAAAGGCGTTCTGTATTGGGAATCCAATATAAGATCGATGGCATTTCAAATTGTTCCAAAAGGCGATTTCGAGAGGTAGGCAATACAGTTGTGTCTGGGTTTGAGTGTCATGGTCGCCATTGTTGAGAGACAAAAGATAGAAAACGGCTAATGAAACATTCGGCTATAAGTGCAGGTATTTATAGGTTAAGAAAAGGCTGAAAAGAAAACGACTGAAGTGTTGGTGTTTGTCATCAGTTGTATGAAAACAACTGAAGACTTGGTTTTAACTATCAAACATTTGAAACAACTGAAAACTTGGTTTTGGTCATCAGTAGTTTGAAACTACTGAAAACCTTGGTTTTGGCTTCAGGTAGGAAACAACTGAGGACTTGGTGTTAGCAGAGTATTGTGAAACTATTGAACATGGTTTTGTCATCAGTTGTTAAGGTGAAACAGCATTTGTGGAAACGATTGAAGAGAAAATTCTCATCAATAGTTTTCGTCAATTCTTAGCTTTTCAGCGTTTCATACTGTCCTCAACACTTACTCATCAGACTTTTTAGTTGTTTTCAATTGTTTCATAGGACATCAATACCTATCTGTTTTTACTGACATCAGTAGTTGTAACTCCATCATAATGGCTTTCTGATGCAGCATATTCTGACTCATGACTAACCAAGGCAGTGTTCCCTGGTACAAAGTCATCAGTGAGTTTTCCTGATGATGCCAGTCTCCTTTTCTGCTCTATCTCTCTTTCAAATGTAAGCAGTTTCCCATGGAGTTGGGTGAGAGATAGGCTATCCAGATTTGCACTGGAGCGTAGGACAATGGTATTGTGTCCCATCTCTCAGGCATGATCTGAGGAATCTGTTGTTCATCTGGCTATTAGGTATTCATGTTTGACCATTTTCAGCTCAGAGATCAAACAGGAAAAATGCTCAAACTATTGAGTCAGTGTCTCACCCTTCCTATGAGAGAATGTCTCATATTGTCGGGTTACCGTTATCCTCATTTTCATTGCCACCGTCCCCGTGGGGGTGAGAATTCTGAAGAGCATCGCTCACTTGGGCCACGATATTCGGAATTAGTGCGGCCAGCTGTTGAGCGATCAGGGCTGCCATATCCACGTTCCCTGTTCCTTGATTGCTACTGGTTGGAGCATCACTTGTTCTTGGGGTTCTTCCCCTGCCTCTGCCTCTCTGCCTCTGCCCCTTGGAGCTTCAATTCCGCTACTATTACTGCAGTAGATCTTCGAGGCGGCATGTTCTATTCATAAAAGAGGTAACATGTAAGCTTTAGTCACCATATGATACACAAGTATTCTGTTTATCAAGTTCCAATGTTCATGTTCCGGTCGGTCAAGATCACCATGCAGCCCATTTCAAGCATATTCCGGTATACCGGTGATGTTTATATATAGGGTTCCCCGCAGCGTTCCCACCACACCCCGATTTACCGAGAATGATGCCCGATCCGGTTACATGACATCCGACTTTCCTTTACATCATATCCATAATAATTCATCAGGTCAACTGAGAGCCCAGCAAGTAATCACGTATAGTCTGGTGGAGGTTGCCTATCTCGCATCCTTAAAGGACTCAGACATAGCCTCCTCGGGTCGGTCTCAGTATCCAAGGTTAAGCGCAGTATGTGATCTGTGAGATCTCTTCGGGTCTCAATACCGAATTTGGTTATGATAACTTGGCGCGCAGAGGGAACAGAAGATCTAATAGGAGCATCCTATAAAAGAGTGAGCACAAGGCTCTCTCATAGGTTGAAAGATCACAAAATAGATAGATAACGAACAAGTAATGAGGAACACGTATGAGATACAAAATGCACACAACCCTGGCATGCAATTTACATGAAGGTTCCTAGGTTATAGCTAGGTCAAGCGTATTGCCTAAATCTCTATAACCAATGGCTCTGATACCAGTCTGTCACACCCCCGCTAAGAGCGGAAACACGGGGTTGCGACGAGACGGAATCGTCATAACACATGGTAAGCGATAGAGATGCAATAATAAAATGATGACAAGCGTGTCATGACGACACCCGACAACAAGGGGACTTGTGTCGTGTATAGTCGATGTCACGACAACATAGCCATAAGCATAACGGATAAATGATTCACATGATCACATAAAGATGAAATTGTAATGTAAATTCCCACAACCCGGAACAAGTTACAAAGTATAATTTGTTTGAAACAGTTACAAACACTGTTTTCAAAAGTCGAGTTTAACCCGAAAATGCATCCTAGGGTCTCCACTAAGGCAGCACACCTAGAACCTCAGCTAGCATGAGCACCTGAAAAGATATGCTCAAAATGGTCAACAATTGTTGGTGAGCTCGCAGTTTAAGTAATAAAAAGTGTAAGTGATGCTGTATAAAGTAAATGATATGAAATACCGTGAATACAGTTATATACACAAGTAAAATCACATGACATGAGCTTTGCAACCAAACCTAGCGACGTACCAAAGAAATTGTCGGCGTATATTCACCCAAGACCCTTACCTAGCTATTGTTGGTACTAACTAGTATACCAACACGAGGGTGGGGGGTCAACCCAGTAGTACTACCAATACCTAACCGTCGGTTCCCACACTGGAATTAAATAGTTGCAAAGATAGAACCACACAGCAGACCCAAGCATCCATCAGATAAGTACGTGCAACACAGTATCACGTTGATTCCTTGTATGAAAATTGAATGTATGTTGTACAGCATAGAAAACGGGCGAGCATACTTTTCCCCCCTGTTTGTAAATGTTTGTAAAATAGTATAAGCATAAAAAGGGGCCACGAAACTCACTTGTTAAGCGGTAAGTATGTAAGATCAATGTATCCCAGATGTTGAGTGCAAAAGAACGGTCAAACACCTATTGCAGTTATGGTCAAGCATTAATGACTGTATAAAGCGTATAGTAATGCTTGGTTGGTTCGGGTTGTATCGGTTCGGTCATGGGTGGCACACACACGCAGCGGACACACGTATCAGATCTTGTAGATCCAAGTACTACGAGTAGGCGTCATTGCTTACGACATCCTTGTAAAGATCTCCTTGTTATGAAAGATGACACTTGTTAAGATATTTGTAGTTTCGAATGGGTTGGGTAATTGTAAAATTTTAGGTTTATTTCAATTGAAAATATTATTGCATGTTAATAGCGTTGCCTTAATCTTTGGGGTCAAGTAATGACACTTTTCTGATGTTGACTAGACACCTCGACCCACGTTCCACTCGTACGAATCAACCTTCAATCGTGCGAATTAGCTTCTTTCGTGCGATTGAACCTTCATTCGTGCGATTGGACTCAGTCGCACCACACAACACGCACATTCGCACGGCCCAACCTCCATGCGCACGAATCAACCCTCAATCGTGCGAATTAGCTACTTTCGTGCGATTGAACCTTCATTCGTGCGATTGGACTCCAGTCGTGCGAAACACGCACAATCGCATACACTCAGTCGGTCACCTGACTCGATCGCACACAATCATCCCACGCATGACTCAATCGCATACAAACACCCAGTCGCACGACTCAGTCGCACGACATGCCTAGTCGCACAACTCAGTCGCACGATTGACTTAGACGCATGATTCAGTCGCACGACTCACTCAGTCGCATGGCTCAATCGCATGACAGACCCAGTCGCCTGAACTGCAGAATCGCGACTGTGGTCGGGCTGAGCAGCCCCGCTGCTCTAACACGGGTTTTATACCACGAGGACTTCTAGAAACACTCAACAAACATACACAAACATGAAACACAAGCAGAAAGACCTCACACGCACCCACTCGACCTCATGTGCTCGGATGAACCGAGCACCCGAAACCCTAGAAAACGCAGCAGTAAAACCGAACAAAAACGGGTTGAACAAGGTTGTCTACCTGCTAGGAACGCGTATACACGATGATACCAAGATTGGCAGTGAAACGTGACAAACGTGACGATTTTAGGTGCTAGATCGAGAGAGAAAGTGGAGAAAATGTTGAAGGTGAAGAAGATGAAGATGAGGATAAATGGCTGGAATGGGGTTTATATACCCAGCCCAGGTTTGCAAAATTACAAGTTTAGTCCCTGCATTAACCCTCGAGTTCCCCAAAAATTTGTTTCGGTTGATTACGATCTTAAAATGTTCGTTATATTACGGTTAAAAGCGTGGTTAATGGCATTTGATAGCCTAAAATAGTTTTATTAATGACAATGATCGAAATTAAAAATGATATATTTGGTGGTAATGTTTATGAAATTTATAAAAGTTTTATGCTTAACACACGTTCTCGAAGGAAGTACAGGCACAAGGGAAAAGATAAGCAGACATGATTTCTTAAAGCAGGAGTTCATGAAGAAAAGGAAGAATAATTAAAATATTTCTATGTTATTTATGTCGTTCGACGGACCTTAAGGTGACGGATGTCACAGTATCCCCCAGTTGAGAGAGTTTCGTCCCAAAATTCAGCTGGAGTTAGGTCCAAGAGTGTCATCCACGAATAAGTGTGGGTATTTGAGTTTCATTTGATCTTCCCGTTCCCATGTAAACTCTGGCCCTCGTTTCGAATTCCACCTTACGCGAACAATTGGTATTCTACTGCGCTTCAACTGTTTGACCTTACGATCCATGACCTCAATGGGTTCCTCAATAAAATGAAGCTTTTCGTCGATTTTGATATCGTCAATGGGTATGTGAAGTGATTCGTCAGCCAAACACTTCTTGAGGTTCGACACATGGAAAGTATCATGCACACCGTTGAGTTCTTGGGGTAACCTTAATCAGTAAGCCACTGGACCAATTCTTTCTGTAATCTCGAATGGTCCAATGTATCTTGGGGCTAACTTCCCTTTCTTTCCAAACCGAACAACTCCTTTCCAAGGAGAGAATTTGAGTAACACTCGGTCCCCAACGTTGAATTCTAGAGGCTTTCGACGATTATCAGCGTAGCTCTTTTGGCGATCTCTAGCGGCTTTCAGTCTATCTTTGATTTGGAAGATCTTGTCGGTTGTTTCCTGGATGATCTCTGGGCCTGTTAGCTGACTTTCACCGATCTCGGCCCAACAAACGGGTGATCTACACTTCCTTCCGTACAACGCTTCGAACGGAGCACACCCAATGCTGGTGTGGTAGCTGTTATTGTATGAGAATTCAATCAATGGCAAATGAGTATCCCAACTACCACCAAAGTCGATTACACACGCTCTCAGCATGTCTTCTAGCGTTTGTATGGTTCGTTCACTTTGGCCATCTGTTTGAGGGTGATAGGCGGTACTCATGTCTAATCAAGTGCCCATTGCTTTCTGTAGTGTTTGCCAAAATCGTGAAGTGAATCGGCCGTCACGGTCGAAGATGATTGACACCGGCACTCCGTGTCTTGTCACGACCTCTTTAATGTACAATCTCGCCAACTTGTCCATTTTGTAGTCTTCTCGGATTGGCAAGAAGTGTGCTGATTTCGTCATTCGATCCACTACGACCCATATCGAGTCATGTCCGTTGCTCGTTTTAGGGAGTTTGGTTATGAAATCCATGGCTATATTCTCCCATTTCCATTCGGGAATCTCAGGTTGCTGTAACAGTCCCGATGGTTTCTGATGTTCAGCTTTAACTTTCGAGCATGTCAAGCACCTGCTGACGTACGTGGCAATGTCTTTCTTCAGGCCTGGCCACCAGTACAGACCTTTGAGATCGTGGTACATCTTATATGCGCCAGGATGAATAGAATATCGTGTCTTATGTGCTTCATCCATGACCAAGGTACGTACACCTCCCCACTTGGGTACCCATATACGCTCCACGAACTACTGCACACCATCGTCCTTGCACATCAGTTGTTTATCCAACCCTCGGAATTCTTCTCCCGCAAGGTTTTCTTCTTTCAACGCTTCACTTTGTGCAATTTGGATATGGGCTTTCAAATTTGTTTGAATGGTCAATCCCAAAGCTCGAGCACGTAGCGGTTTCACGCGTTCTTTGCGGCTTAGAGCATCAGCCACCACGTTAGCTTCCCCGGATGATACCGGATTTCACAATCGTAGTCACTAAGAAGCTCTACCCAACGTCGTTGTCGCATATTGAGTTCCTTCTGATCCAGGATATGTTGAAGGCTTTTATGATCTGTGTATACGATGCATTTGGTTCCATACAGGTAATGCCTCCATATTTTAAGTGCGAATACTATAGCGCCCAACTCAAGATCATGAGTCGTATAGTTCTTCTCGTGCACCTTAAGTTGTCGCGAAGCGTAGGCGATCACCTTATCTTTCTGCATTAGTACACATCCCAACCCTTGGATGCGAAGCATCACAGTACACCACAAAATCATCAGTTCCATCTGGAAGGGACAATATCGGTGCATGGCACAGCTTATCCTTCAGCGTTTGGAACGCCCGTTCTTGCGCGTCTCCCCAATCAAACTTCTTGTCTTTCTGAGTCAGCAACGTCAACGGTTGAGCGATCTTTGAAAAGTTCGCAATGAAATGACGATAGTATCCGGCTAATCCTAAGAACTGCCGTATCTCTGAAGGTGTCTGGGGTGTATCCCATTTCTTTACCGCTTCGATCTTGCCGGGATCTACATGAATCCCGTCTTTGTTAACCACATGACCCAAAAACTTCACCTCTCGCAGCCAGAACTCACACTTCGAGAACTTGGCGAAAAGTTTCTCTTCTCTTAACAGTTCCAGTATTGCCCGAAGGTGTTCTTCATGGTCCTCCTTCGATCGAGAGTAGATAAGTATGTCGTCGATGAATACGATCACAAACTTATCCAAGTAAGATTTGCACACTCGATTCATCAAGTCCATGAACACAGCTGGTGCGTTAGTCAATCCAAACGGCATGACCAAGAACTCATAGTGCCCATAACGAGTTCTAAATGTTGTCTTCGGTATGTCCTCCTCGAAAACTCTTAGTTGGTGATATCCAGACCGAAGGTCGATCTTGGAAAAATGCGAAGCTCCTTGTAACTGATCAAACAGGTCGTCGATCCTGGGGAGAGGATACCGATTCTTCACAGTTAGTTTGTTCAACTCACGGTAGTCGATGCACATACGGAACGACCCATCCTTCTCTTGACAAATAGCACTGGTGCTCCCCAAGGCGAGTGACTCGGCCGAATAAAACCCTTCTCCAGTAGTTCCTGTAACTGGCTAGATAATTCTTGCATTTCAGACGGTGCCAACCGATACAGTGTCTTTGCTATCGTGTAGCTCCAGGAACCAAATCAATACGAAATTCCACCTGTCGTGGAGGAGGCAAACTAGACAAGTCATCTGGGAATACATCTGGGTAATCCCGCACTATAGGGATATTTGCCAATTCCTGTTCCTCCTCTTTCTTTTCCACCACATGAGCCAGAAAAGAGTAGCACTGTTTTCGTAAACTCCGACATGCTTTCATGCAGGAAATAAGCTTTAAGTTTCTCCCCGGTATTTCTCCTTGAACTCTGAGTACTCCCCCGTCTGACATAGGGATTCGCACTACCTTGTCTCGACAGACAATCTCGGCCCCGTGTTTCGACAACCAATCCATTCCCACAATCACATCGAAACTTCCTAGCTCAAAGGGTATCAAGTCTATATCGAAGGTGTGGTTCTCTAATATTATCAAGCACTTTCTAATAATTCATCAGCCTAAACAATCCTACCGTTGGCCATTTCTACAGAGTAGCTAGTCTCTAGCCTACTAGGGCTCAAATCAAGCAATTGCACAAACTCAGAAGATATAAAGCTATTGTCTGCTCCAGTATCAAACAGTATAGATGCAAAGTGATTATTGAGTAAGTGCGTACCCGTGACAACATTGGGTCCTGGCGAGCATCGTTGGCTCCAATGACAAATGCACGTCCCCGAGCTGTATTCCCCTGATTGGCGGGCCTTGATTTCCAGCTATAGCCATCACTTGCTGCTGGTTGTTTCCTTGTTGACCCGGTGCCCGATTCAGCCTGGGGCACATGTTTCGGTAGTGATCGAGGCTTCCACACTTATAACAAGCCCTTGCATTCCCGGCGGGGTTAACCGCGTTGACCGGTGCAACCATATTCGGCGTTGTTCTGCAGTCTCTTGAAAGATGCCCTGGGCGTCTACAGTTCGCGCACACCCGGCACTGCGTTCCTGGGGGATGATGATAAATGCACTTGTCACATTTGGGGTGTGGACCCACATACTTTCGCCTGCCCTGCGTCACTGCCACAAAGTTTCTGGTTGTCTTGGCCCTTTTATCAAACTTCCCGGCACTCGATCGGCTCGTTTCCCCAAAACCTTTCTCTTTTCAGCTCCTCTACCCAAAACTCCATTCTCACCATTTCATCGGTCAAAGTGCCAGCCTTTAGAATCGCGCTCTGAATAGTAGGAGGGGCGGTAGCGGTTACCATTGCTCGGATTTGAGGCGCAAGTCCCCAAATGTACCTCTCTATCCTTTTTGAATCTGGGGTGACTAGATGTGGAACCAACCTTGCTAACTCATGAAAACGGTCGGTGTAAGCTACGTGCCCAGCCCCCACCATGGCATGATTCCAGAACTCATGCTCGAGTTTTTGCATCTCATTGAGAGGACAGTACTCCTTGGTGATTAGGGCCTTGAACTCATCCCATGACATTTGCATTGCGGATTCTTTTCTCCTAGCCTGAATCTGAGTGTTCCACCATGTTAGTGCCTTGCCCTGTAGTGAGCAAGTGGCGTACTTAATCCTTTGGCTGTCGAGGCATTAGCTGATGTCGATCACGGCCTCCATCTTTTCAAGCCATCTGGTCAGAGCTATGGCCCACCTTTGCCATCAAACTCTCGTGGTTTACAAGCCACAAGTTCCTTGTATGAACATCCCCGTCTAGTATTCACAACCCGGTCTCATTAACAATTCCAGTTTCGTTACGGCTGTACCACCATTTCGGTCTCCTGATTGCTTTCGTTCCCAGTCGGGTTACCGTTATCCTCATTTTCATTGCCACCGTCCCCGTGGGGGTGAGAATTCTGAAGAGCATCGCTCACTTGGGCCACGATAGTCGGAATTAGTGCGGCCAGCTGTTGAGCGATCAGGGCTGCCATATCCACGTTCCCTGTTCCTTGATTGCTACTGGTTGGAGCATCACTTGTTCTTGGGGTTCTTCCCCTGCCTCTGCCTCTGCCTCTGCCTCTGCCCTTGGAGCTTCAATTCCACTACTATTACTGCGAGTAGATCTTCGAGGCGGCATGTTCTATTCATAAAAGAGGTAACATGTAAGCTTTAGTCACCATATGATACACAAGTATTCTGTTTATCAAGTTCCAATGTTCATGTTCCGGTCGGTCAAGATCACCATGCAGCCCATTTCAAGCATATTCTCGGTATACCGGTGATGTTTATATATAGGGTTCCCCGCAGCGTTCCCACCACACCCACGATGTACCGAGAATGATGCCCGATCCGGTTACATGACATCCGACTTTCCTTTACATCATATCCATAATAATTCATCAGGTCAACTGAGAGCCCAAGCAAGTAATCACGTATAGTCTGGTGGAGGTTGCCTATCTCGCATCCTTAAAGGACTCAGACATAGCCTCCTCGGGTCGGTCTCAGTATCCAAGGTTAAGCGCAGTATGTGATCTGTGAAGATCTCTTCGGGTCTCAATACCCGAATTTGGTTATGATAACTTGGCGCGCAGAGGGAACAGAAGATCTAATAGGAGCATCCTATAAAAGAGTGAGCACAAGGCTCTCTCATAGGGTGGAAAGATCACAAAATAGATAGATAACGAACAAGTAATGAGGAACACGTATGAGATACAAAATGCACACAACCCTGGCATGCAATTTACATGAAGGTTCCTAGGTTATAGTCTAGGTCAAGCGTATTGCCTAAATCTCTATAACCAATGGCTCTGATACCAGTCTGTCACACCCCCGCTAAGAGCGGAAACACGGGGTTGCGACGAGACGGGAATCGTCATAACACATGGTAAGCGATAGAGATGCAATAATAAAATGATGACAAGCGTGTCATGACGACACCCGACAACAAGGGGACTTGTGTCGTGTATAGTCGATGTTCACGACAACATAGCCATAAGCATAACAGGATAAATGATTCACATGATCACATAAAGATGAAATTGTAATGTAAATTCCCACAACCCGGGAACAAGTTACAAAGTATAATTTTGTTTGAAACAGTTACAACAACTGTTTTCAAAAAGTCGAGTTTAACCCGAAAATGCATCCTAGGGTCTCCACTAAGGCAGCACACCTAGAACCTCAGCTAGCATGAGCACCTGAAAAGATATGCTCAAAATGGTCAACAAATTGTTGGTGAGCTCGCAGGTTTAAGTAATAAAAAGTGTAAGTGATGCTGTATAAAGTAAATGATATGAAATACCGTGAATACAGTTATATACACAAGTAAAATCACATGACATGAGCTTTGCAACCAAACCTAGCGACGTACACAAAGAAATTGTCGGCGTATATTCACCCAAGACCCGTACCTAGCTATTGTTGGTACTAACTAGTATACCAACACGAGGGTGGGGGTGTCAACCCAGTAGTACTACCAATACCTAACCGTCGGTTCCCACACTGGAATTAAATAGTTGCAAAGATAGAACCACACAGCAGACCCAAGCATCCATCAGATAAGTACGTGCAACACAGTATCACGTTGATTCCTTGTATGAAAATTGAATGTATGTTGTACAGCATAGAAAACGGGCGAGCATACTTTTCCCCCATGTTTGTAAATGTTTGTAAAATAGTATAAGCATAAAAAGGGGCCACGAAACTCACTTGTTAAGCGGTAAGTATGTAAGATCAATGTATCCCAGATGTTGAGTGCAAAAGAACGGTCAAACACCTATTGGCAGTTATGGTCAAGCATTAATGACTGTATAAAGCGTATAGTAATGCTTGGTTGGTTCGGGTTGTATCGGTTCGGTCATGGATGGCACACACACGCAAGCGGACACACGTATCAGATCTTATGTAGATCCAAGTACTACGAGTAGCGTCATTGCTTACGACATCCTTGTAAAGATCTCCTTGTTATGAAAGATGACACTTGTTAAGTATTTGTAGTTTCGAATGGGTTGTCGGTAATTGTAAAATGTTAGGTTTATTTCAATTGAAAAATATTATGTGCATGTTAATAGCGTTGACTTTAATCTTGGGGTCAAGCAATGACACTTTTACTGATGTTGCCTTATCATCATCAGACGTTCAAGGGATATTCACACTCATCATCAGTCACGCAACAGGACTAGACACTCGACCCACGTTCCACTCGTACGAATCAACCTTCAATCGTGCGAATTAGCTACTTTCGTGCGATTGAACCTTCATTCGTGCGATTGGACTCAGTCGCACCACACAACACGCACATTCGCACGGCCCAACCTCCATGCGCACGAATCAACCCTCAATCGTGCGAATTAGCTACTTTCGTGCGATTGAACCTTCATTCGTGCGATTGGACTCCAGTCGTGCGAAACACGCACAATCGCATACACTCAGTCGGTCACCTGACTCGATCGCACACAATCATCCACACGCATGACTCAATCGCATACAAACACCCAGTCGCACGACATGCCTAGTCGCACAACTCAGTCGCACGATTGACTTAGACGCATGATTCAGTCGCACGACTCACTCAGTCGCACGGCTCAATCGCATGACAGACCCAGTCGCCTGAACTGCAGAATCGCGACTGTGGTCGGGCTGAGCAGCCCCCGAGCTGCTCTAACACGGGTTTTATACCACGAGGACTTCTAGAAACACTCAACAAACATACACAAACATGAAACACAAGCAGAAAGACCTCACACGCACCCACTCGACCTCATGTGCTCGGATGAACCCGAGCACCCAAAACCCTAGAAAACGCAGCAGTAAAACCGAACCAAAAACGGGTTGAACAAGGTTGTCTACCTGCTAGGAACGTATACACGATGATACCCAAGATTTGGCAGTGAAAACGCGACAAACGTGACGATTTTAGGTGCTAGATCGAGAGAGAAAGTGGAGAAAATGTTGAAGGTGAAGAAGATGAAGATGAGGATAAATGGCTGGGAATGGGGTTTATATACCCAGCCCAGGTTTGCAAAATTACAATTTTAGTCCTGCACTTAACCCTCGAGTTTCCTAAAAATTTGTTTCGGTTGATTACGATCTTAAAATGTTCGTTATATTACGGTTAAAAGCGTGTTAATGGCATTTGATAGCCTAAAATAGTTTTATTAATGACAATGATCGAAATTAAAATGATATATTTGGTGGTAATGGTGATGAAATTTATAAAAGTTTTATGCTTAACACACGTTCTCGAAGGAAGTACAGGCACAAGGGAAAAGATATGCAGACATGATTCCTTAAAGCAGGAGTTCATGAAGAAAAGGAAGAATAATTAAAATATTTCTATGTTATTTATGTCATTCGACGGACCTTAAGGTGACGGATGTCACAACTGCCGCTGCTGCTCACCGGTGGGTGAGGGAAATGGAGGCGGTACTTGATATCAGCGAGTGCCGAGAAGACTAGAAGGTTAAGTTCGCTACCCACTCATTTGTAGACTCGGCTCTGTGCTGGTGGGACAATATCGTCCAAGCCGAGGGTAGTCGAGCGATTGGGAGAATGAGATGGTCGGAATTGAAAAATTTGGTGATCGAGGAGTTTTGTCCTCACCGGGAAATGGACAAGGTCGAGAGAGAGTTTCTGCAACTGGAGGCGGGAACTATGACACACCAAGAGTACACCACAAAATTCAATGAAATGGCACGACTGGTGCCCGATCAGGTGACACCACTGTCACGAAAGATAAGAGATATATTCAGGGACTGCCGGGGATATCCGTAGGCATATGATCGCCGCCCGGCCAAGCACTTTTAGGTCGGTGGTTGATTTGGCCGGTAGACTATATGATGAGCGTGAGGTGGTAGTGGCTGAGGAGAAGAAGATGAGTAGGGATGGGAGAAACTGGAATGGGAAACGGTTTGGGCATGGTAAAGCCGCTCCAAACAATAAGGCGGCGAGGGTAGGTGACCGACGTGTGGTCACAGCTAGTGCTGGGTTGGAGAAGTATGGCATGTGCGGGAACGAGCACGGTGCTGAGTGTAGATAGGGGTCGAATGTTTGTTTCAAGTGTGGTAAGTCTGGCCATATGACTAGAGATTGTGGAGGCATGAAGTGTTTCAACTGCGGGGGAAGTGGTCACATGAGCAGGGAGTGTAAGAAGCCAAGGGCCGAGAGTTCCGGGGTGAAGAAGGCCAGAGGAGAAGGGCAGAAGGCAAGCGCTCGAGCTTTCACGATGACTCGGGAGGAGGCTAGGACAGATCCTAACATAGTGTCAGGTATGTTTCTAGGAAATAAAACTCTTGTATCTGTGTTGTTTGATTCTGGTGCTAGTAGGAGTTTCATTTCTACTACCTTTGGTGCTAAGTTTCCCAATAAGAGTAGATGTATTGGTGAGCCATTCAATGTAGAAACTGCTATTGATAAGTCCACTAGAATTACGGAGGTGATAGAGGACTATGCCATAGAACTAGAAGGCCATAGGTTTGCTGCTAGGTTACATGTGATACCCCTAGGTGGATTTGATGTAGTACTAGGAATGAACTGGTTAGCAACCTATGAGGCAAACATCATGTGTCGTAAGAAGATGATCCGATTGACAACACCTGACGGAAATGAGGTGATAGTTTATGGTGATCGCGTCACGACAATCCCGAGGGTGATTTCGATGGCGGTGGCGGGAAAGTGCATGAGACGCGGATGTAGTGCCTACTTGGCATACATAAAGGATGCGGATGCGTCAGTACCGTGATTATCCGAAGTACCAATGGTGCGCAACTTTCCGGACGTATTCCCGGAAGACTTACCCGGTGTGCCACCAGATCGCGAGGTTGAGTTCCAAATTGACCTGATACCTGGTGCGCAACCCATCGCCAAGGCACCGTACCGGTTGGCTCCGACTGAGATGAAAGAGTTAATGGAGCAGTTGTAAGAACTGCTGGATAAGGGGTTCATTAGACCGAGTATCTCTCCATGGGGTGCTCCGGTATTATTTGTGAAGAAGAAAGACGGTAGTATGAGGATGTGTATTGACTACCGAAAGTTGAACAAGTTGACGGTGAAAAACCGATACCCTACCAAGAATAGATGATCTGTTCGACCAGCTCCAAGGTGTCGTTCGGTCAGCTCCAAGGTGTCGTTCGGTTTTCAAGGATAGATCTTCGATCAAGTTACCATCAGCTGAAGGTGAAGGAGCAGGATATCCCTAAGATAGCTTTTCGCACGCACTATGGTCACTATGAATTCCTTGTTATGTCATTTGGTCTGACCAATGCGCCAGCTGCTTTTATGGAATTGATGTCAGCGAAACTATATCTTCGCTACTTGTTTCACTAGACGAAATTGCAATTTCGCTCAGCTTTTTCATCCAATAAGATGTCTGGCGAAATTACAATTTCGCTAAGTGAAACTATTCTTTTATCTGGCGAAACTATTTGCTATTTAGGTCATTTTGCAAAATTATAACCTCACACTTTCGCACTTTCGTATATTTTACACTCTTAGGGCTTTACCGTGACCATTTCTTACGAAATCGTGATTTTGAGTTGTTGCTTATGATTGTTGGTTGTTTTCTGTTCGTAAGTGAGTTTCAAACTCAGGACTTTCTTTTAATCTTGTTAATAATAACACATTTTCAGTTTATTGATTGTGTCTCTTTGGTGTCTTCACTGTTCATCTAGTGAAACTACCGATTATCCGGCGAAACTTAACAAAAGTTCTTAATATTTCAGCGAAACTGTGAGGTTATTCTGTCCAAGTGAACTTAACAGTTTCGCTGACCAAGCTTCAGTTTCGCCCGTAATGAACGGAAGTTCTTAATATTTCAGCGAAACAGTTTCATAACAGTTTCGCCCGACGAAACTATATCTCTTTCTGTTACTTTCGGCTAGCAAATTTAGCTGTTTTATTTCATTCTTTTTTTATTTTTTTATTAGTTATTCTTTATTCATTTCTTAATTCTTTGAATTCATATTCATACTTTATTCTAACGTAACTTATTTTGGCCTCTTTCTCAGGTTCAAATGGCTAACTTAAGGTTCGATGAGAGGAATAACATCACTGCTATTCTGGATGATACACATCCTAAAGCTGCTGGGTTTAGAGACTGTATTAGATGGTTGCAAAGATCACCCGTAGCTTATGCTGTATCCATTCCACCACCATATATGATCTTCATATCAGAGATTTCTAGAGATCTATTGAGTATGATACACGAGGAAATACACAAAGAATTACTGCCAAAGTCTTAGATCATGAGGTGACCATTACTGCAGAGATTGTTTCGAGGACTAGAGGAGGATTCTGGTGAAGAGATTTCTATGTCTGATTCAGAGGTGTTCGAGGTATTCAGAAGCATGTGCTATGAGGGGCCAGCTTTTGGTTCCTGAAAAGAGATCAAGAAGTCATTTCTGTCCAAGGAATGGAGATTTATTGCTCACGTCTTCATCATGTGTCTTGATCACCATAAAGGTGGATCAGATGGACTAAATATTGATTGGGCAAAAATGATGGTGTTGTGTTGTAGAGGAGAGAAGGCCAACATTGCTAAATTGATATTCTCCTGCATGGCTGAGAATGTGATGGCCTTGAAGAAGGATAAATGGTTGTTGTATGCTCGTTTTCTTCAAATGATCTTTGATGACCTAATACCAAATGTACCAAGACATGGAGAGGTGAAGAGGCTGGTACAAATGAATCCCCATATCTTTGCTGACTATTGTGCTATTCGCCATGATTTTAGTGGGAAGATCACCCATCTCTGGGAAAACATGTACCCTTCAAAGAGATGGAATTACATTAGACGGGTGGATGAATCTGAGAATAAAAGAGCTGAAGAAACCAGGGCACAGCAATCTGATGCAACCAAGAAGAGAAAGAGATGGGCTAAGGAGAAAGATTATGATTTTGAATAAGACATAAATGAAAGAGCTGAGAGATAAGGATAGAGAAGGAAAAGAGATGAAAGAAGAAAGCTGATACAGTAGATTCAGAGAGGCGAACTAAACAGAGACATCAAGCATTCACTGAGAGGAGAGAAGAAAGAGGAAATCTAGATAAAGATATGATCTATAATCTTAGCAGTTCTTTGGCAAATGAACTGAGTATGATAAAGACAAAGCTCACCACCAAGAGATACGGGAGAAACAAAAAGATGAGATGATAGATGGAATGAAGAAGATGCTTGTTGATCAAAACCGCATGCTGAAGAAGTTATTTGAAGAGATTGGCGAACTGAAAGTTGCAGCCGGCCTGCCTAATCAACTAGCTCAATCTGAGTTAGATGATTTGACTTATACATCAAAGTACCCATTCCTGAACGTGGGTACTTTATCTAAGGTAGGAGAGAGCATGTCTGGTGTAGCAACTGATGATGCTGTAGATTGTGAAATAAGAAATGAGATGTAGGAAGGGAGAATGAAGAGGATATTTTGAAGGTTGGGTTTATAAACATGGGTCTTGATGTTGAGAAGGATTTGGTTGGAGAAGATGTGGTAAAGGAGAAGTCGGTGGACCGAGATGGTGAGAAGGAAAAGAGTTTAGTTGAGGAAGAGAGGATGACGAACAACTTGTAGACTATGATTTTGAACCTGAGTTCTATGAAGTTGATGAGAGACCGTGATCTATGTAGCTAAGAAAGGAGAGCTTGATGAGGATGTATTTGAAATGGATAAAGATGAGTGGTTTGTTAAGGAGAAAGAGGCTGAAGAACTGACTCCCCTATTCAACACATGAAGGGTTGAGTAGGAAAGAGGCTGATAAGCGGATCATAAGTTGGTGCTATAACCCCAACCTTAAAATGTTCATGATAAAAAGAAGAGGGGGTGGAATCAGTTACTTGCATAAAAGGAAGGCTTTCAAGACCTAGCCTAAATGGGATCTAAGGCGACTGGCAACTTTGCCATTACTGAAGGCAATCTGAGTGAACGAGCCTCTTTACTAGAGAAAGAAATTCAGAATGGGCTAAATGATAATTTTGAGTCTTTTGGTTTTATGAAGGCTGAGAGGAAACATTCAAAAAGAGACAAGGATTGGCAGACTGGAAGGGAAGAATTGTACTAAGGGTGAAACCCCCAAGGACCGTAAACAGGGTCAGATTAGCAGATCCACTTCCTCAACGATCACAGAGCTTTCAAAAGTGATTTTATGACAATAATACGGGGAGGCAGTCATCAAGGTGAAGAATGGTGCTGAGATTAAAATCTTTAATCCAATGGAACTATTAGTTTCTATGATGAGATATGTTGGTACTTTGCGAGAATCATATCAAAGCAGGTGCAGGTGAGGAAACGAGGAAAGAAGCAAGTCTCTTTATGAATGTAGCAACAAGATCAGAGGGGTGAGGGCAGAGGTGAAGAGTTTAGCTGAGAGAGTAAGGGCCTAAGATGACCTAAACATGGATATACAAGATTTGGCCAAGCAGTTTGAGCGAGCAAGTGCTCATCCCGAAGGGGCTAGTGATGTAGGAGGAAACCATGGAGAATCATGTGCTGAAGCTTCAGAGGGAGTTGTTGCAAGAGATACTAAAGATTAATCTAAGGCAACGAAGGACACTGGAGCTGAAAAGGCTAATCAAGACGAGTGAAGGTGGTGAGTTCCAACCTAAGGGGAGTATTGAAGATCATGTATAGGTTGGACTCACCTTAGTTTAGATTATTTAATTTTGATTGTAATAGGTCTTCTGTTAGTTTCTTTTTGTATGTATTTAGTTTTATGTAATATTGCAATCCAGCGAAACTGTGAGCGAAACTATAGTTTCGCTCACAGCCAGCTGATTAGTTAGCTTGGCAAAACTACTGTTTTTTGTCGGGCGAACGATAGTTTTGGTAGTACAACACTGCAATGCTTACTAACCGAACCTGCTATAACTATGGCGTAAGTTCACAAAACAAGAAGCGTAAGTTCACCCCGACACGCAAAGGATGTAAGGGCTGAGTCATCTTCCCAAAACAAGAAGCGTAAGTTCACCCCGACACGCAAAGGATGTAAGGGCCGAGTCATCTTCCAAAACAAGAAGCGTAAGTTCACCCCGACACGCAACTACGCTGTGACCACCCCAACTGCTCCTCAAAAACAAATGATGGTTGCAAATCAGCTCCCATGGCTAGAGCTTATGCTGGTCCATATCCTATGTGTAACACGTGCAAGTACCATCACGCGAGCAACATTCCATGCCGAGTCTGCTCGTTGTGTGGAAAGTATGGGCACTTGGTAGCTACCTGTATTCGTACGCCAAACAACACGGCAATGCTTACTAACCGAACCTGCTATAACTATGGCGAGCCTGGTCATATTCGTCCGCAATGTGGGAACTGTGCCACCGGATTGTGGAAGGGCTTTCAACATCAACACCAATCAAGCCCAAGCCAACAACGACGTGGTAAATGGTACGTCGTTGAATTTCTTAAAAATGGTTTCTTGTCTTATAAAAATTCCTATCTTTGTGTTCATTATACCTGACAGGATCAGCGATCACAAGTTTGATGTATTAGGATACAAAGCAGCGGAATACAAACAAGAATTAGACAAATTGTAGCAAGCAATCGATACTTATAAGCATTAAGAGCATACGGTTGTAGGGAGAGAATATATATTTCTGATTTCAAGGAATGTTTATAGATGTAGAATATTCTAATCAAATCATTCGTTCATTCCATTCATTCATTTCATCATCCATGATCGTTACAATAAGTTGTCACTCTTATATAGAGTGCAACAATCACTGCTGTTATCACGGAAAGTGACAACTGGCAGATCTAATACAAAAATAACCTATTCTTAACAAACTACTGAAATGTTCACAACTACTGAGAACATATCAGCATGTTAAGTGCAAAATATAAAACTACTGAAACTACAACGACTGAAGAACAAGCTCTTCAGTCGTTTTACAAAACTACTGAAACATAAAAATATAAAAAACTACTGATATCACAACTACTGAAGAAGTACTCTTCAGCAGTTGTGACAAACTACTGAGGCTTCAGTACTTGATCTTCAGACTTTGACCTTTAGGTGTTTCATCAGCTGATGACTTCAGTAGATATCATCAGCTGATGTCTTCAGTCTTTGTCTTCAGACTTTGTACATCAGTTGTTGATCTTCAGCACTTGTAAACTCTTCAGCTGTTGTACTTCAGTACTTTAGTTCTTCAGCTGTTGAGGTCTTCAGCACTTGATCTTCAGCTGTTGAAGTCTTCAGCACTTGTAAACTACTGATGAGGCTTTCAGCAGTTGTTATGATACCGTGTGGGACTTAGGTTTTCTGATCTTGGCTCATTGGTTCTTTTGGTTCCAACAAAACTCCCCTGAACCAATGCAGCCAAAACCTCTAACTTATTTATTCTCCCACTTATTGATGGCAAAATGTTGGTCTTTTTCCTTCTTGATCAGTAGAGAAGATGACCCATGTAAGCTTGGCCTGGGAAAGATCTCTCGAATATTTGTTTGGCAGAGTATTAATGGGGAACTCTGTTTTGGGGAACAGGACACAGAGTAGTTATCCCATTCATGAGATTCACTTCCCATAATGAGTCTGTACGACTCTCTTGTGTAGGCCTCAAGGAAGGTGATTTGTTCCTCCATGGTTAGCTCTTCAGCACCTCCTTCAACAATGATTCAGGCCCATAATACTCAAACAGGTATTTGGCCTGTTTCCCCATTCTTTAGCTCCACAGTGTTATTATTCTGTAAGCAAACTCATCGGGTGATTACCCTCTAGGAACAACTGGAGCTCATTTTTCCTGACTTCCTCAAGCCTCTTGTAAACTAACCCTTTTTCACTATTTTGTTTTCCCGCATCTTCTGAGGGGTTAGATCAGCTTTGTAGGCCTTCTTGAAGTCTTCTAGGATTTCCCAGGGTGAAACTACAAAGACCAGAGAGATCACTTCATCTACGATCTTTTTCACCTGGCCAATATATCTCTGAGGTATATTGTTCTTATGAATTCTGTGAGAGACCCTGGGATCAGGCCAAATCCTCACTCTTTCCTTTTGATATGAAAGGTATGCCTGAGAGTGTAAAGTCTGAGGCTTGCTCCTTCATATTGATGATAGAAGATGTGGCTGCATAAGCTTTGTCAACTCTCTTCAGCAATTCCTCATCATGCTGTTTATGAAGCTCTTCTTCTTCTAGCTTCACTTGAAACCATTTGTCTCTGGACTTCAGAAGTAATTGCTGAGAAGTGACTTGTGGCCTTAGGCAACTGAATCACAGCTGAGAGCGGCAGCCTATCTCATCATCTTCTTCTCATCTTTAGCCTCAATATCCTTCTCTTCTTCTTCAAGGGTATATCATCGGCTATGGTTTTGAGGGTAAGGGAGTGGTTTGGTGGGTTGTGTTTTGGGTGGTTTTGGTGCGGGAATGTTGACAGGCTGTTCTAGCATCCTTGAGGTGAGTGTGGCTTTTGATTGCTTGGCTAGCTCAGTCCTGCTCCCAGCACCCGCTTCATTCAAAGCTTCAATAACAAGCCCCTTAGTATATGCTTCAGATGAACAGATCTTGGTGGTGATTGCCAAGATACTGTCCCTGGACCAAGCTTTGATTTCGATCATTGATCTTCCAAGATATTTTGCAATAAATCTAATCATGATTTCAAGCCTTCTCTTTCTAACACTTCATAACTTGCCCATCTATTCTGGATTTCTTCAATCTCTAGTCGTCGAATCTCAGAGTCAAGTTTATTGGTGTCATGGCCTTGCCTAAACAGCTGATCAATGATGTTGTCCATTGATCTGCTGTGTTCGGCATCAGCCTCTTTTATCAGTAGCTCAAGGCTTTATCTTCAGCAATGTGCTCATCAGCACCTTTCTTTCGCTTGTAGGTGAGCATTGGTGGCTGTCTTCTCCTCCTTTGGGCTTGCTTCGCTTCCTTCTTTTCCTCGGATCTTTTCTCTTCTTTTCTTTCACTGCAGTACTCTCCCCTTTTTGGATGCATTGGAGGAAGGGTTTGTGCCGCAGAAAGAATCTTTTGGACAGCAGCCTCAATCAAGGGCTGTAAAGTTGAGGAAAGCCTCTCATCAATGGCTTTGGTCACAATCTCAGTGATATGGGTGTGATGAGAGGTAGGGAATTTTGGAGTACAGCACCTATTTGCTCAGGAGGGTCTGTTCCTGAGAAGTAGGGCCTGAAGCAGGCAGGTGGTTGAGTTTGGAGGGTATAGAGGCAGATGGTCTTTCTCCTTGTGAGAGGTGGTCAAGTAGGTTTTGCAGCCTACTGACTTTCTCTTCAAGGATGTGTGTTCGGGCAAGAACATCATAGAAAAAGCCCAGGTTATCATCAGCCAAAGCTGAATCATCTGACCTCCTTAGCTTAGCAGGATTTACATGCACTGGGTGTAGACCAGTTGGTGCATGTGCCCCTTGTGCTTGGTACTGGGGACTTCTAGCCTCAGGACAAATGTCAATCATCAGCTGTTGCCTCTAGTGAGGTTCTTAGCAATGTTACCAGCCTCACTCTGGTCATGTGCTGAGTCAGAGGAGGTGGCAGCCTCACTAGATATTCTAAGCTCCTTGTCTACACTAGGAGATAGAAGTGGGAAACCCTTGTGCTGTGGGTTCTCAAGTGCACTGTGTTCCTCCCCCTCAATTGTAGAGGTATTCCCAGTAGTAAGTGGTTTCTGGGGAGGGGGTGAGGAGTGTAATTGAGTCAGCACTTGTGCAACTATTAAAGTTGGTTGTGAGGGGCGTTGTTTGGGGTGAAGGGATAGAAGCAGTGTGCACCTGGGGAGGTTGGTGCTCTTCAATGGCAATCTCCTCAAGTGAGGAAGATCCCAGATATGTAGGTGCCCCTTGTGTGGTTGCTGCAGGCTCTTGTTGAGAGGAAGCCTGAGCGGCTGTGGCTGGAGGAGTCATTGTATCCACTAGGGGGTTTGGACTAGTGGATATATCCTGCGTTTGTGTTGCAGGGGAATCCTCAGGGGACTCAATTCCCTGAGTAGCCGTTTTGGGTTTCTTTTTGGTGGGTTTGGTGGGGACTTTGGATTTGGAGGTGGTGGCTGTGGGTTTCAGCTGCGTGGGTTTTCGCAGCTTGGCAGCCATTTTGAGTGTCCGGTCAGAGTTGTGCCGGGAGTATACTTCCGGCAGAACAGCCGTAGTAGGGACTCCCAAGCCAACAAGTCCCTCAGCATTAAGCTGGTTTGTAATGATGGCCATTATGAACCGTGGATATAGTATCCAACGGTTGGCAATTAGTTTTTGAGCCATATCCTTGAGCTCTAAAAATATTATTTCAGAAAAATTAAGTGGTTGTTGCTCAAGAATAGAATACATTACCTGCTGCCATTTTGTCGACATTTGATCCCAAGACGACGTCTTAGGGGCCAAACATATTCACCATGTGAAAAATCAAGCGCTCAGCGTCATTAAAGTGTTTCTTCATGATAGTGGAGGCACTGAGATCGCCTTGATATCCATGTTGAGCAAATGATAGATCTATGGTGCCCTTCGGATATCCAGCAGGAGAAGTAGCATCATTCAGTTTAAGAATTTGGCGGATTATTGCAGGAGTGATGACTACTTCTTTGTTTTTGACGACCGACCGGAGGGATGGTGTGTTGTTCTCCCGTGGTAACAGTAGCGTTCATCCAAAATTGGTGCAAGGATTCGGCATGTAATATGGGATTCAGAAGAAAGTCGTGTTGTATTGGGACTGAACCATAAGATCGATAGCAGTATCGAACTTAGTCCAGATGGGCGATTTAGTGAGGTAGGCACCACAGTTGTGTCGCGGTTTAATTTGCATAGACGCCATTGAGAAGAGGGAAGTTTTGGAGAGGAACGTTAGGTTTGAAGAAGATGAAGCATTGAGAGCTAGGTTAGGGATATATATAGGGTACGGGTAAGGAAACGACTGAAGGATGTGGTGTTAGTCATCATAGTTTTAAACGACCGTTGACATGGTATTATCCTTTCAGACGTTGAAACAGCTGAAGTCGTGGTGTTAGGCATCAGTAGTTTAGAAAACTACTGAAGACCGTGGTTTTGACTTCAGATGATTGAAACAACTGAGGACTTTGGTGTTTGTCATCAGTAGTTATGAAACTACTGAAGACAGTGGTTTTGTCATCAGCTGTTGTAAACAACTGAAGACTTGGTATTAGTCATCAGTAGTTATAAAACTACTAAAGACGTGGTTCTGCTTCAGTTGTTTAAAATAAAACAGCAGTTGTACAAACGACTGAAGAGAAAGTTCTCTTCAGCTGTTTTCGTCAATTCTTAGCTTTTCAGCTGTTTCAAACTGTCCTCAACACATTCATCAGTCTTTTTGGCTGATTTCAGTTGTTTCATAGACATCAGTACTTATCTGTTTTTACTGATTGCAGTAGTTGTAACTGCATCAGTAGTTGTAACTACATCAGTAGTTTAGAACAGATGAAGTACTTCAGTACTTGTGAGACATTTAGCCTTCAATAGTTATAGAAACTACTGAGAGTAAAAGAGCTCATCAGTACTTATATGTGACATAGGTACTCATGATCATCAGTACAAATTACTAAGATCATCAGTAGTTGTCACTTATTCTAGTTGCAGCATACCAAGCCTTAACACCAGGTTTTGGAAAGTTGAACTATCCAAAGGCTTAGTAAAAATGTCTGCAAGCTCATCAGCACTAGGCACAACTTAGGATCAATCAGACCTTTTTCAAAACAATCCCTTATAAAATGATGTCTGATCTCTATATGTTTGGTCCTAGAGTGCTGGACTGGATTTTTGACAATGCAAAGAGCTGAAGCACTATCCATTAACAATGGAGTCTTAGTCTCTGTAATGCCATAATCCAAAAGTTGGTTTTGAAGCCAGAGTACCTGAGATGTACAACTTGCGGCAGCAATGTACTCTGCTTCAGCAGTGGATGTAGCAACTGAGGTCTGTTTCTTGCTCTGCCAAGAAATCAAGCAGTTGCCTAGGAATTGACATCCACCAGAAGTTGATTTCCTGGTCAACTTACACCCTGCATAGTCACTGTTAGAAAAAGCAACTAATTTACCAGAATGTCCGGTAGAATACCATAAACCTAGAGATGGAGTGCCTTGCAGATATCTAAAGATCCTCTTGACTGCAATCAGATGAGACTCTTTAGGTGCAGCCTGAAATCTAGCACAAACACATGTAGCAAACATAATATCTGGTCTAGAAGCTGTTAAATACATCAAGGACCAATCATACATCTGTAAAGTGTTTCATCAACCACTTTACCTTTCTGATCTGTGTCCAGTTGTGTGTGCTGCTCATGGGAGTAGAACAAGGCTTACAGTTTTGTAAATCAAACTTTTGCAAAAGATCTTTTGTATATTTGACTGATGAATAAAAATTCCATCAGCCTTTTGTTTGATTTGCAACCCCAGAAAGAACTGTAATTCTCCCATGGCACTCATTTCAAACTTCTGTTGCATCAACTTGTAAAGGCATCACACAACTTTGGATCAGAGGATGCAAAAATGATATCATCTACATAAATTTGAACAAGTAGATTATGCTGCCCAGCTTTCTTAATGAATAAAGTCTTATCTATGGAGCCTCTAGTGAAATTGTTTTCCAGAAGAAAGTTTGATAATGTCTCATACCAGGCTCTGGGAGCTTGTTTTAACCCATAAAGAGCTTTATCAAGCTTATACACCCAATTAGGATGTTTATTGTCCTCAAAGCCTGGAGGTTGACATACATAAACCTCTTCTTTAATTTTTCCATACAAAAATGCACTTTTGACATCCATTTGAAAAACTTTAAGGTTTTGATAAGCAGTAAGCTAAAAACAATCGAATTGCTTCTAGTCTGGCTACAGGGGCAAAGGTTTCATCATAATCAATACCTTCTTCTTGTGCAAACCCCTGAACAACCAGTCTGGCCTGTTCTTAACAATAAGCCCATTTTCATCAGTTTTGTTCCTAAACACCCATTTAGTGCCTATTGCACACTTACCTGGAGGTAGAGGAACCAGTTCCCACACTTGTTGTTTCTTGAACTGAAGAAGCTCAAGCTGCATGGCATCAACCATCCATTGTCCTTTAAAGCAATGTGATAATTCTTTGGCTCTTGCTGACTGATGAAGAGAGCATAGAAGCAGAAATTTGACAATTGACTTCTTGTTGATACTCCAGCAGTGATATCACCAATGATTTGAGACATAGGGTGATTCTTCAGATCTTGATACACAATCAGATCTGTGCAAGTGTTTGTAGCCGGCTCAGCAGCAACAGATGGTGATGGTGAATCATTTCCTTGAAACCAATCAGTGGATGGTAATTCAAAGGAAGTTGAATTCGAAGAGATCTCATCAGCATTCGTTGTGGATGGTGCTACTGGAGCTACAGGAACATCAGGTCTAGCTGAGTCAGGCAGCTGATCACTAAACCTGAAGAGGTGAGTACTGCAATCATCATCATCAGCAGCAGTACCACCAGGTGGTGAACTGTTGACAGGAGCAACAGCAGGAGTTTGATAAGGAACATATTGCAGTATGTCCAAATCAAATAACTCCACAGGACTTTGTGGAATCTTGTCCTTTGGAGATTCATTAAACTTAACATGTAGAGTTTCTTCAACCATCTTTGTTTTGCAGTTGAAGACTCTGTATGCCTTGCAAGTAGATGAAATACCAACAAAGTACCCTGCATCCACCTTAGGATCAAATTTATGGAGTTGATCCTTTGTGTTGAGAATAAAACAGGGACACCCAAATGCTTTGAAAAATGAAATCAGAGGAGCCAAATGATGGAGAACTTCATATGGAGTCTTCATCAACCTCTGATTTACTAAAACTCTATTTTGCACATAACACGCTGTGTTGACAGCTTCAGCCAAAAGGTCAGTGGCAAACCTGAGTCAGCCAGCATGGACCTTGCAGCTTCTATGAGGGTCCTGTTCTTTCTCTCCACTACTCATTTTGTTCTGGAGTCCTTGGAATGCTGAACTGCCTTTTGATTCCCTTTGAAAGATAGAAGTCATCAAGTGTATGATTTCTAAAATCAGTTCCATTGTCACTCCTAATACACTTGACTGGAAGGGAATACTGCTTCTCAATGTACAGCACAAAGTGATAATCTTCTGAGCAGCCTCATCCTTTGAATGTAGAAAGAAAGTCCATACAAATCTGGAGTAATCATCAATTACCAGACAGTATTTCTTCTTTGCCATGCTCATTACTCTCACAGGACCAAATAGATCCATATGCAGTAATTGCAAGCAGGCAGTGGACTTGGGCACTTCAATAGGAAGGAATGAGACTTTGTGTTGTTTTCCTTTTAAACAAGCAGTGCAGTTTCATCAGAATGGAACTCCTTTATTGGTAAGCCTCTGACTAAACTATTGTGGCTAAGCTGATTCATGTTTTTGAGATTAACATGACCAAGCCTCCTGTGCCACAGTTTAGATTCTTGAGACGAGGCTTTGGGAAATAGGCAAGGATTGCCTTTGAGATCTATCTTCTTAGAAAGATCTAAGGCATACACTCTTCCTATCCTGTTGGCTTTCAGGAGAGTGTGATCATCAACACCTTGTCAATCAAGTGCAAAACTTTGGATGACAGAATCCTACAGTTTTGACTGGTGAAAAGGCAACATGGCCTTTATCACACATTTGACTGACACTCAAGAGATTGTACTTGAGATTTTCCACATGATTAACATCATCAAATTTGATTTCTCCATTGGAGACAAAGCCCTTACCGATGATGTAACCCCTAGCATCATTGCCAAAAGAGACAAATCCCTTCTTTCCTTGAGAGTAGTCATGAAGAAGAGAGCTGTTCCCAGTCATGTGCATAGATCCCCCACTGTCTACATACCAGATGCTACTTTGGCATGTTGAAGAACCCTGCAAAATAAACAATAGTTAGTTTTAGAGACCCAAACCTTTTTGGTTTTGGGCCTGGTCTCATCAATAGATGGTAAACTAACAGGTTTATTTGAAACAACAGCCTGAGAGAGAAGAAGATGGTGTAGAAGAGGAGTCCTTTGGCTTGGACCTCCTTTTCTGTGGTTTCAACATAGGAGAATCTAGTTGGTTAACTCTACCCAACAGATGTTGTACCATCATCACCAGTTGTGTCTGATTTTGTGATAAAGCTTTCAGCTCATCAGACACATTGCTAGTGGAGTTTGATAAGTTCCTATGTTGCACCTTTTCTTTTGAGCCCCTCAGTTGTCACCCGTTTAACCCTTTCCTTTTTGGATTTCTTTGATGACATAAGGGTTACAGGATTTGATGTTGCTGATACAAATGTGGTCTCAAACTCAGTTTTCATTTTTACCATTTTCTCATTAATTTCTTCTTTTTGTTTGAGTTTGGAACCTCTTTTGTACCAACAATCATCTGTAAGATGATTGAACAAACCACATACTTCACATGGTTTCTTCTTCATCTTAGGTTGATCATCAACTAAAGAGGGTGAAGCAATAGAAGACTTGTTCTTTAATGCTTTGGAAGCATTGTTTGCTTTCTTGACAGCCTCTTTAGTAGTCTTCAAACTCTTTCTACTGCCAGTTTTCTTCTCTTCAGTACTGACAGCAGTTGAAGTTTGAACTTCAGGTGTTAAATCCTGCTCTCTAGTCCTTTCAGGACCTTCAGAATTAACTCCTGAGTTGATCAACTCATTAATCATGTGAATGTCAGCATTTGAACCATCAACATCAGCTGATAGGTTCAAAGAGGGCTTGATGCTGACTGCTACTTTTGATTGTGCTGTATCAGAAGATAGATCACATGATGTGATGGATTGGTTATCACTCTCACCATCAGATTCTACCTCTGCTCTTGGGGTAAAATCTGTAGGTGGAGCAGTGTGATTGTAACCAATTCCAAACTTCACATTTGAAGCAGATTGCTTACTAAGAAGCATTTCAAAACCTTTGCATGATTGTACCCATCTATCACACTCGACCTGGGTAACTGCAAGGGTTTCTTTGAGATCTTTGTACTTCTCTAGAAGTACTTCTTCTCTAGCCTTATCAATTATTTGGCAATTCAGTTTATAAATCTCATCATTTTTATCTTTGAGCACAAACTCAAACTCAGCTTTGTTTTTGGAAATTATTTGTTCTAGCTCAATGTTCTTATTAATTAGAGCTACATTTGCTTCTCTAATGGAAGCAAATGCTGCTATGCATGGTTCAAAACATAATTTGGCTTTTGCCTCAGAGGATACCTGTGATACCTGAGGTGTAGAGGCATTAGAAAATGAAGTATCAGCAGACTCCAAAGCCATAAGAGCTAGATTCCCAAAAGGACTGTCACCACCATGTTGACCAGCACCTGAGAACAGTTGATCATGACCAGACAAGTCATCTGGTAAACTGCTCCAGTCAACAACTCCTGGGGTGAAGAAGCTGTGTTGTTGAGATTGAGGTTGTTGATGAGATTGGGATGGCTGAGGTTCTGGTAGTGCATGAGGTTGTGGTGCCATAGGAACTTGAACTTGATTTGACTGTGGCATGTAATAACAGGGGTACGGATATGGCATTTGACCCTGAGAAACAAAATATGCCGGAGATTGTTGTTGAGAATGATGGCTAGAGGTGACAGGATGTTGCCCTCTGTGTTGTTGACTTTTGCCAGGAAAAGTCACAAAGGGTGCAGTGGAGTTAGATCCAGTTGATCTACACTCTCTTGCAAAGTGTCCAAGCCTTTGGCATTTGTGACATCTCAACTTGCTCTTGTCAAAACCAACTTTGGTTTTGCCAGAGAGTCCTAGGAATTTTCTTCCAGTTCTTTTATAGAACTTCTGAGATCTGATATTTATCAAGGCCATTTGGCTCAAAATATCCATCTCTTCTAAGTCATCATCAGCAATCCCCTTGAGATCATCCATAATGAAGCATAGATTGTCATTATTACACCCAGTAAACTGACCATCAACACTCACAAATGCAGAATCAGAAGTGCTTGAAGAGAAATTAATATGCTTATCATACTGGCATTCAGATGAAGCATATTCTGACTCATGACCCACCAAGGCAGTGTTGCCTTGTACAAAGTCTTCAGTGAGCTTTCCAGATGAAGACAGCTTTCTCTTCTGTTCTATCTCTCTCTCAAAAGTGAGCAGTTTCCCATGGAGTTGGGTGAGAGATAGTTTGTCCAAACTTGCACTGGAGCATAGGACAATAGTATATGTGTCCCATCTCTCAGGCAGTGATCTGAGAAATCTGTTATTCATCTGAATATTGGTGTATTCAAGTTTGACCATTTTTAGTTCAGAGATCAAACAAGAGAACCGCTCATATTGTTGAGTCAGTGTCTCACCCTTTCTATGAGAGAATGTCTCATATTGTTGGGCAAGAATTTCTCTATTATTTGCCAAGACCTCATCTGTTCCTCCAAATTGTTCTTTCAAGGCATTCCAGAGGTCATGGGTAGTTTCATGATGCATTAGCCCAGAATAGATTTCATTGGCAGTGCCATGGCCAGAATTCCATGGGCTTTTGCATCAATTTCAAGCAACTTCTTATCCTCATCTGAGTATTGCTCCCTCCTCTTCGGAACCATTTGATTGGTTTCCGGGTTATTCACCATAGGCTTGTGTGGACCATGTACCACTGATGTCCAACACCCTGCGCTGTTAACAGACAGGTGATGGAGCATACGTCTTTGCCATATGTTGTACTCATTCCTAACCAGCATCGGTGGCTTGGTTGAGGAACCAGTATTGTGAGGATCATTGGAGGGAGTAGTCATTTTCAGTTCAAAAACAATTTAGTTCAAGCTTTTAAAAGTTTTAGACAGACCACAACAAACTCAATGAGAACCGAGAAAAGATCTCAGGATGAATGAGCAGAAATACAGAAAATTCAATCTCTATAACCGTTTCTTGCAAAAACAAAAGCTAATTCAATCAAACTTAGATCTTGAATAGCAGTTTCAATGATCAATTATTAGATCGATCAATGATTAACCTGCTCTGATACCATTTGACAGGATCAGCGATCACAAGTTTGATGTATTAGGATACAAAGCAGCGGAATACAAACAAGAATTAGACAAATTGTAGCAAGCAATCGATACTTATAAGCATTAAGAGCGCATACGGTTATAGGGAGAGAATATATATTTCTGATTTCAAGGAATGTTTATAGATGTAGAATATTTCTAATCAAATCATTCGTTCATTCCATTCATTCATTTCATTCATCCATGATCGTTACAATAAGTTGTCACTCCTTATATAGAGTGCAACAATCACTGCTGTTATCACGGAAAGTGACAACTAGCAGATCTAATACAAAAATAACTAATTCTTAACAAACTACTGAAATGTTCATAACTACTGAGAACATATCAGCATGTTAAGTACAAAATATAAAACTACTGAAACTACAACGACTGAAGAACAAGCTCTTCAGTCGTTTTACAAAACTACTGAAACATAAAAATATAAAACTACTGATATCACAACTACTGAAGAAGTACTCTTCAGCAGTTGTGACAAACTACTGAGGCTTCAGTACTTGATCTTCAGACTTTGACCTTCAGGTGTTTCATCAGCTGATGACTTCAGTAGATATCATCAGCTGATGTCTTCAGTCTTTGTCTTCAGACTTTGTACATCAGTTGTTGATCTTCAGCACTTGTAAACTCTTCAGCTGTTGTACTTCAGTACTTTAGTTCTTCAGCTGTTGAGGTCTTCAGCACTTGATCTTCAGCTGTTGAAGTCTTCAGCACTTGTCAAACTACTGATGAGGCTTTCAGCAGTTGTTGTGATACCGTGTGGGACTTAGAGGTTTTCTGATCTTGGCTCATTGGTTCTTTTGGTCCAACAATACCAATAATAGGTTATTACCAAACAGGTATGTATCTTGTAAATAGTAATTATGCATCTGTATTGTTTGATTCGGGTGCGGATAGGAGTTTCGTGTCCTTGGAATTCGAGCCTATACTTTCTAAACCGCGGAGATCCTTCACGGTCGAAGTCGCCGATGGAAAATCTATCATTGTTGACGTTGTAATACGCGATTGTAACTTGAGCCTTAACGAACATGAGTTCTGCATCGACCTTATTCTAATGCAACTGGGAAGCTTTGATGTTATTGTTGGTATGGATTGGTTAGCCAAGCATCGTGTGGAAATTCTATGCTTCGAGAAGTGCATCCGAATTCCTTTACCGACTGGTGATACTTTGAAAGTCTTTGGAGAGAAATCATCCCATGGACTCAAACTTATGTCTTGCATCAAGGCCTGTGAGTGCTTAAGTAAAACCTACACGGCTTTCATGGCATATGTAGTTAATACGAAAGCCAAGGGTAAGGAACTGAAAGACATTCCTGTCATGCGGGACTTTCCTGAAGTTTTTCCCGAGTATCTTAAGGGACTACCTCCCGTGCGAGAAGTTGAGTTCAAGATTGACTTAATCCCTGGTGCAAACCCTGTGGCTAAATCACCTTAGCGTCTTGCACCGTCTGAAATGCAAGAACTAGCTAGTCAGTTGCAAGAGTTGACCGATAAGGATTCATTCGTCCTAGTTCATCACCGTGGGGTGCACCCGTACTGTTCGTGAAGAAGAAGAATGGTACATTCTGTATGTGTATCGACTATGGAGAACTCAACAAGCTTACCAGTAAAAACTGATACCCTCTTCTTTGAATCGATAATCTCTTCGATCAACACAAGGAGCAACTCAATTCTCAAAGATCAATTTACGTTCTGGGTATCATCAATTGCGTGTTCACGATGATGACATTCCAAAGACCGCTTTTCGTACTCGATTTGGACATTACGAGTTCATGGTTATGCCTTTTGGCTTGACCAATGCACCTGCCATGTTCATGGATCTCATGAATCGAGTATGTAAACTGTATTTGGATAAGTTTATGATCATGTTCATTGATGACATTCTTATTTTTTCCAAGACGAAAATCGATCACGAGACGCACTTGCGACAAGTTCTTGGACTTTTGAAGAAGGAACAATTATACGCCAAGTTTTCTAAGTGTGAATTCTGGTTAGAAGAGGTTCAATTCTTAGGGCATGTGGTTAATAGCCAAGGAATTCACGTTGATCCTACTAAAATTGAAGCCGTGAAGAATTGGTGTGTTCCCACAACACCAACCGAAGTTCGTTCTTTTCTAGGCTTAGCGGGATATTACCGTAGGTTCATAGCGAATTTTTCGAAGATTGCTAAACCAAAAACGACATTAACCCAAAAGAATCGACTCTTTGAATGGGGACAAGGTTTTGTTGAAAGTCTCACCATGGAAAGGCGTAGTTCGGTTTGGTAAACGAGGAAAACTAAATCCGAGGTACGTTGGACCATTTGAGATTGTGGAAAGAGTTGGTCCAGTAGCCTATCGATTAGCCCTACCTGATTCGATGAGCGGAATTCATGATGTATTTCACGTGTCAAACTTGAAGAAGGGCATAACTGATGAAACTACGGTCGTACCACTAGAAGAAATTCAGGTGGATGAACAATTACGCTTTGTTGAAGAACCAGTTGAGGTGATGGACCGTGAGGTGAAAACACTTAAGCAGAGCAAGATACCTATTGTTAAAATCCGTTGGAATTCGCGACGTGGACCGGAATTCACATGGGAACGGGAGGATCAAATGAAGCTTAAGTACCCTCAACTATTCGAAAACGATGTCAGCAGACGAAGGTATTGATTTAAATTTCGGGACGAAATTTCTTTCAACATGGGGATGATGTGACAACTCATCCAAAACTCACACGATTTCGATTTCTGTGTGCCAATGCAGTAGACCAGTGATGGAAACCAGGATGGAACACTCTCACCATGTAACGCAATTTTCGGACGAAAATTCTTTCAACATGGGGATAATGTGACATCCGGTAAATTTACGTTACCAAACTCCGTTAGTTCCGTTAAGTCTTGTAAACACGTGTCGTGAGCACACACTAGTTGTCGTTGAACGTTGGTGACCTAATAATAATGATTAATGTTAATTTGATGTGAATCTAAGTGATTATGTGAGTATTGGTTATGTTTATGTGTTTACACATTTATAAACGATTAATTAAAGAATTTATCGCGTAACGCGGAAACGTGTCTATTTATTCGTATGTCTTGTGTGTTTTTAAAGATAAGATATATAATGAACTTTATAAGTTTATATCTTTATATTATGAAGTTAAAAACACTTTACAAAGAGTTTAAAGCTTAGTTTTTATAAAATACCAAAACACAAGGGTTTAAAGGGTAAATATGTAAATTAAATTAAACAAAACAAAACCCTAGCCCCCAAGCCATCCCCATCGGCCGCGACCTCCTCCTCTCCCTCTCCATCTTCGAATTTGATCAAAATCGAGCCTCTAGACCTCGATTTCGTTCGATTACAAGGTGCACAACTTGTTGGAATCATCAATTGCAAGTTATAACTTGTTTAAAGGTTAGATTTTTCACTTTTTTGTGAGTTGTTCATAGTGGCCGAACCCTAATTCGTGAATTGGCATTCATGGAGTCGAAATTGATGTTGTTTGATGATGTTAACATGTTAGTTAGATTGTATACATGTTAGTTAACGTCGATTATGCAAGAATTATATGTTTTTAGGGATTTGATCATGAATTTTGGTGTTAAGCAAGCCCTAATTCGAAAATGGCTTGATTATGTGATGTTGATGATTGTTTGATGAATGCTTGATGATTATTGGGTTGTATGAATGTTAGAATACGTTGATTATGCAAGAAAGTTGGGATTTTGATGCGTTGTTCATAGGTTACTAAGAATAGTAACTTTATTTTGCATGTAGTAGTGATCTAGTGATGGGTTGATGTTATGGATGAGTTCATGATGATAGTTAGATGCTAGATTGATGTTATGAATGCTAGAAATCTTTAATTTGATGATGTTGATCATAGCTTGCCAAAAGTATAAACTTTTGTTTATGAAGATTGTTAGATTGAGGTGTTTAAGTGTTGTTGATCATGTCTAGATGTTAGTATGAGCTTGAATTGGTATATTATTGATGAATTCATGCATACCTTGGATGTTTGATAGATTTTGGACATTCTTTCCCAAAAGGGAAACTTTATTTGTGTAAACGTTGAAGTATGATGTTGTGATCATGTTTGAGATGATAGGAACTTGCTAATATGTTCAAGGATGGATTCTAGTGTGATAGAACGTGTTAAATTAGTTGTATGGCATGTTGGATAATCATGGGTGAATTGGAATTGGTAATCATGTATGGTTTGGATGTTTGTAGTAGTAGGACATCATGCTTGGGTCTGGTAATTGATTGTTGTGATGTTGTGAATGCAATGTATTGCTTAAAGAATTTGGTTATGATCATTATACACGCGTGCGGATCTGAGGCCCCTACTTAGTAGGATTGGCAGGGTTTAGGATGTGAAGTCGTGAGTGGCTTCACATGGCATGTGATGAATGGTTGAACCTTGTATGACATGTTAGTTGTTTTGTAGCTAGTGGTTATGTTAATGTTCTAGATTCGCATGACTTGTATAGTACTTGATTGTATGATGATCTATGTGATACACCTGGTTGATATAGCATATGTATGATACTATTTGAATGTTAATCATGTATGTTGTATATGCTCATTGGCTTTATTGAATTATAACTCATAATGTCACCAACGGGTCAACGGGTCAACTAGGTCAAACGTGTCTATTTGTCTGGAAGCTTGAGTCTTTGATTTTGGTATGATTAGGGTTTCACATGTCTTTTATTTACACGTACTTATGTACTCACATGATCTAGGTAACCTGTGAAGGTTGCTATCCTCTCGTTTCTCAAAATAAACCCTAAGTACCTTTGCATACATCAGGTGAGTTCATGCCCCACTCTTTACTTAATCTCTTTTGGGGGAGATAGCATACTGGTATTTATACGAACGCTTTCATTATTTAAGTTGTGTATAATATTAATATAGTGCTGTTTACCATGAGAAAAGTCCTCACACTTTTGAATTGTTAATATTTAATAGCGGGGAAACTTGGGTAGTACTACTGGGTCTGACGAGCCCCACCTGTGTGACTCGAGGTCAACCGGGTGCAATTTGTCCTATTGATCATTGTCACGACATGGTAAGTCGTGACAGGAGGCAACAACTATCACAGTCAGCTTCAATTGCAAAATCACTATGTATTAATATTACTGATAATAGACTAGCTATCTATTACCATACACTGCTTATATTTATCGCAACTGTTTACATGTTTATTGAACACAAACTCTTGAACTCACCAACCTATGTGTTGACATTTTAGTATGCTTTTCTCAGGTCCTTAACTTGCTTGCCAATAGGAGCACTGCACGGTTCACTTCATTTTAAGACATTATGCTTCAAGACAATGTGACATTTTAACAATTATGGTTTACTTTTTGGTTTGGCACTTGTTTTGCCATATGTTATACTTTATTGCCTTGGGTTGTTTTCAAAAACGCTTCCGCATTGTTTAAAGTTGTGTTTTGGTTGATTTTGTTATGTTATGGCATATAGAGTCGTTCTGAGTAACTATTGACTGTGATCCTGGTTTGTTCACACGCCTCGCGGTAAAACTCCGCAAGTGGATTTTGAGGGTGTGACAGATTGGTATGAGAGCCATTGGTTATAGGGAACTAGGTTGCATACACACTAGACTATAACCGCACAGTTAGTTAGTTACCTGTTTCTTGTTCCATCGACTGTACACTCACTGGCATACACGTCACACTCTCTGCAGCATGGCATCGTCTTCAAGAGCTCCGGGTAAACGACCCGAATCACCTACACGATCTGAATCCCCACCTCCCGCACCTGTACCTGATGATGAATTCGATTGGCCCAGACTGGCTTATCCCCGAGAGGAGATTGACTGGGATCAACCATTCGCGTTGATGAAGCGTGACCCTCCGCGTGACTGGCGTTCTTATCCTAGGTTTGTTGACCATATCATGTTTAGAGAACGCGTACCTGTCCTAAAGCCAAGGACTAGGAACAATGCCAATCAACCCATGCCTTTACTCCCACGAACGGCGCAGTCCAACGAGCAATTGATTGCTGCACTAATGGCTGCACTGGATACTGAGCAGCATCGTGTGAGGCGACTCACGAGTGATGTCTGTACACTACAGCAAGAGGTGTACAACCTGAGACATCAATTGGATGAACTCAAGGAGAACACGGAAAGACGCTGAACGGTTGTCACCATATGCAAGATGGTGTTATGGCACTCCAAGGACGCGTGACTGCTCGTGAACAGCGGGACGCCATAGCTGATAATAGGATTGCCATCTTAGAAGCTCAACTAGCAGCACTCCAGATTGCTATAGCTCCTGCTCCTGCCGCAGACTCTGAGGATGAGGAGGATCCCGAGGAGGGACCCGAGGAGGAGGAACCGGAGGAGATGGAGGATGATAGTGACGGGTCTGACATTGTCGATTGACTTCTTTATGACTAAGACTACGTAGTGTTTTCTTTTGAAACCTATGTGGGAAGGGTTGTTTCCCCACACGAACGACAAAACTTCAATTTGACATTGCTAAATACATTGTGACTTATTGCAATTTATTTACTTTGGTTATTATTTTTGTTATGAATGTTGTGGTTGTGATGATACTTTATTTCTTTCATTTACTGTTTACTACGCTTCAATGAGTTAAATGTGTATGATGTTACTCATTATTGTATTGTGAATATAAAGTGAAAAGAATGGACGCTCGTGGACGTGGACGTGGACGTGGTCGTGGACGTGGACGTGGACGTGGCACCGGTGGTGCTATTAACATGACTCTTGCGGAATTGGCTGCTCTAATTAATGAGCATGTTCAGGCGGCAGTGGCTGCTGCCCACGCGGGTCAGCCAGCAGGTAAACAATGACAGAAAAACAAATCTGATATCCTTTATAACTGTAGGGGATGTTTGATTAATGTGTGTTGTGTTAAAACAGGATCACCAGTGTGTACATACAAGTCCTTCATGGACTGTAAACCACACACCTACAGCGGTACAGAGGGTGCTGTAGGGCTTGTACGCTGGTTTGAGAAGACTGAGTCCGTTTTCTCCAAATGTAACTGTCCACCGGCGGATCAAGTAAAGTATGCCACCGGGACTTTGGAGGGTGCTGCCCTGTCTTGGTGAACGCGCAAGTCCAGATGCTTGGACAAGCGATGGCAAATGGACTCCCCTGGAATGAGTTCAAGGATATGATGATCGAGGAGTACTGTCCTCGAAATGAGGTGCAAAAGTTGGAGATGGAATTCTGGCAGCTTAAGATGAAGGGTTCAGAAATTGAGGCTTACACAACTCGTACTCATGAGCTGGCCACATTGTGTCCAGGAATGGTTAATGAGACACATAAGAGAATCGAGCACTACATACGAGGATTGGTGCCTGAAATCCAAAGTATGGTAATAGCTTCTAACCCGACTACGATTCAGCAGGCCATTCAATTGCCCATAGACTTACTGATCAGGCGGTAGAGCAAGGGCGGTTACCCAAACGGGGCGCTGTGGTGAGCGTGCCCGACAAAAAAGGAAGTGGGATGCTCCCAGCAACAGCAATAACAAATCATCATCATCATCGTCTGGCGGTCAACAACATCCCAACAGCAGCAACAGCCAGTTCAGCAGCAGCAGCGGCGGTTCGATAATAACCGCAACTTTAACCAAACTGCCCCAAATAACCAAGGACCCAGCGGTTACGGCGGCAGACATCCCAAATGCCCACGGTGTAACTACCATCATGTGGGACGGTGTGATAACTTCAAGTGTCAACGTTGTGGAAAGATTGGACACGCTGCGAAGGATTGCCGTGGTGAACTAATGAAGAGGCCACAACAATCTCAAGAAACCCCCAAGGGTTGTTTTGAGTGTGGGAAAGAAGGGCATTACAAGCGAAACTGCCCACAACTAAGAAGGAACGGAAATGGCAACAACAACAACAACAACACCAACAATCATGGGAACAACAACAACAATGGCAATAATAACAACAATGGTGGAAATGGCACTGGAAATGGAGGCAATAGAGATGGAGCCAAAGGGAGAGCCTTCGTCATTGGCTCAGGTGAGGCTCTAAATGATCCCACAACTGTTACTGGTAGATTCCCTGTTAATGGTTGTTTTGCTACGGTGCTATTTGATACTGGAGCTGATAGGAGTTTTGTGTCCTTAAAATTCTGTAGTCTTTTAAGTGATATACCCTCTGCTTTAGAATCTAAGTACACTGTGGAATTAGCCGACAGTAAGCAAATCCATGTAACGCATATCCTTAAAGACTGTAGGATAGAACTTGCTGGTCATACTTTTGCTATAGATCTCATGCCTGTTACGCTGGGGAGTTTTGATGTTGTGATAGGCATGGATTGGCTCTCTAGCAAGCAAACGGAAGTCATATGTCACGAGAAGATTATACGGATCCCGGTTGGTGATCAAATTCTTACTGTCAAAGGTGATAGGAGTGGTGCTGTGATAGGCATCATCTTGTATATGAAAGCTCAAAAGTTGTTACGAAAGGGCCACGTGGCTATCCTAGCACTTGTAACCGATAAGCAAAAGGAAGAAAAGAGAATGGAGGATATTCCTGTAGTACGCGACTTTTCGGAGGTGTTTCCAGAAGATCTTCCTGGATTACCACCGCACCGCCAAGTGGAATTCCAGATTGAGTTGACTCCCGGCGCAGCCCCGATTGCTAGAGCACCTTATCGATTAGCACCAAATGAACTACAGGAGTTGTCGTCACAACTTCAGGAGCTTCTGGATAAAGGTTTTATCCGACCTAGTACATCACCTTGGGGAGCTCCTGTACTCTTTGTTAAGAAGAAGGATGGTACATTCCGGATGTGCATCGATTATCGAGAGTTAAACAAAGTAACAGTCAAGAACCGATACCCTTTACCTCGTATCGACGACTTGTTCGATCAGCTTCAAGGATCAAGCTATTACTCGAAGATTGACTTGAGATCTGGTTATCATCAACTCAGAGTTCGAGAAGAAGACATTCCCAAGACCGCATTTCGTACTCGTTATGGTCATTATGAGTTCTTGGTCATGCCTTTTGGGTTGAATAATGCACCTGCTGTGTTCATGGACCTCATGAACCACGTGTGCAAACCTTATCTTGATCAGTTTGTCATTGTGTTCATCGATGATATACTGATATACTCTAGGACCAAGGAGGAGCATGAAGAGCACTTACGAATGATCTTGGAACTGTTGAAAAATGAGCAATTGTATGCTAAATTCTCAAAGTGTGACTTTTGGATAAGAGAGGTACAATTCCTAGGTCATATTGTTAATGAGAAAGGAATACACGTTGATCCTGCCAAAATTGAGGCGATAAAGAATTGGACCACACCCAAAACGCCAAGCAAGATAAGACAATTTCTAGGATTAGCAGGATATTACCGCCGATTCATAGAAGGATTTTCTAAGATCGCACAACCTCTCACAGCCTTGACTCACAAAGGAACGACATACAGATGGGCTGAGAGTCAAGAATCAGCTTTCCAATTATTAAAAAAAACTCTGCACTGCCCCGATATTAGCATTACCAGAGGGAACAGATGACTTTGTGGTGTATTGCGATGCATCCATTCAAGGATTGGGTTGTGTCTTGATGCAACGAGACAAGGTGATAGCTTACGCCTCGAGACAACTAAAGGTTCACGAGAAGACTATACTACCCATGACTTAGAATTGGGCGCAGTAGTTTTTGCCTTAAAGATCTGGAGACATTATTTGTACGGTACCAAGTGCACTATCTACACCGATCATAAGAGTCTTCAACATATCTTTGAGCAAAAAGAGTTGAATATGAGGCAGCGACGTTGGGTGGAACTACTAAATGATTATGATTGCGCAATTAAGTATCATCCGGGAAAGGCGAACGTAGTTGCCGATGCTTTAAGCAGGAAGGAAACAGCTAAACCCCGACGGGTGCGAGCTTTACAGCTTACTATCAGTACCCAACTGCCCGAACAAGTTAAGGAGGCACAAATGGAAGCTTTAAAGGTGGAAAATATGGTTCTGAATTGTTAAGGGGAATGGATAAGCAGCTAGTGATGAAAGAGGATGGAATTCGGTATTTCATGGATAGACTTTGGGTGCCTGTTCATGGAAATCTGAGAGATTTAGTTATGAGCGAGGCCACAAATCTAAGTATTCTATACATCCTGGATCCGACAAGATGTATCATGACCTAAAGGCTCACTATTGGTGGCCTAACATGAAAGCGGATGTAGCTACGTACGTGAGCAAGTGTTTGACCTGCTCGAAGGTGAAAGTGGAATATCAAAAACCATCCGGGCTATTACAACAACCCGAGATTCCAATGTGGAAATGGGAACAAATCTCCATGGACTTTATTACTAAACTACCCCGGACTAGTACTGGTTGTGACATGATATGGGTTATTGTGGATCGATTGACAAAGTCTGCTCATTTCCTTGCAATAAAGGAAACCGACAAGATGGAGAAGTTAACTCGCCTGTACCTCAAGGAGATCGTTTCGAGACAGGGTACCGATCTCAATTATCTCTGACCGTGACGCTCGTTTCACGTCACATTTCTGGCAATCATTGCAGAAATCTTTGGGTACACGTCTGGATATGAGTACTGCATATCATCCACAGACGGATGGTCAGAGTGAGCGTACTATACAGACGTTGGAGGATATGCTACGTGCTTGTGTGATTGACTTCGGGAATAACTGGGAAATTCACCTGCCATTGGTGGAATTCTCTTATAACAACAGTTATCACACTAGTATACAAGCAGCACCTTTCGAGGCGTTGTACGGGAGAAAATGTCGGATCACTGGTTTGCTGGGCAGAAATTGGTGATAGTCAGATAACAGGTCCCGAGTTAATTCATGAGACGACTGAGAAAATTATACAGATACGGAACCGTATGGCTGCAGCGCGGGACAGGCAAAAGAGTTATGCTGACAAGAGACGGAAACCTTAGAGTTTCAGGTTGGTGACAAGGTTTTGTTGAAAGTCTCACCATGGAAAGGCGTAGTTCGGTTTGGTAAACGAGGAAAACTAAATCCGAGGTACGTTGGACCATTTGAGATTGTGGAAAGAGTAGGTCCAGTAGCCTATCGATTAGCCCTACCTGATTCGATGAGCGGAATTCATGATGTATTTCACGTGTCAAACTTGAAGAAGGGCATAACTGATGAAACTACGGTCGTACCACTAGAAGAAATTCAGGTGGATGAACAATTACGCTTTGTTGAAGAACCAGTTGAGGTGATGGACCGTGAGGTGAAAACACTTAAGCAGAGCAAGATACCTATTGTTAAAATCCGTTGGAATTCGCGACGTGGACCGGAATTCACATGGGAACGGGAGGATCAAATGAAGCTTAAGTACCCTCAACTATTCGAAGGAACGATGTCAGCAGACGAAGGTATTGATTTAAATTTCGGGACGAAATTTCTTTCAACATGGGGATGATGTGACAACTCATCCAAAACTCACACGATTTCGATTTCTGTGTGCCAATGCAGTAGACCAGTGATGGAAACCAGGGATGGAACACTCTCACCATGTAACGCAATTTTCGGGACGAAAATTCTTTCAACATGGGGATAATGTGACATCCGGTAAATTTACGTTACCAAACTCCGTTAGTTCCGTTAAGTCTTGTAAACACGTGTCGTGAGCACACACTAGTTGTCGTTGAACGTTGGTGACCTAATAATAATGATAATGTTAATTTGATGTGAATCTAAGTGATTATGTGAGTATTGGGTTATGTTTATGTGTTTACACATTTATAAACGATTAATTAAAGAATTTATCGCGTAACGCGGAAACGTGTCTATTTATTCGTATGTCTTGTGTTTTTATAAAGATAAGATATATAATGAACTTTATAAGTTTATATCTTATATTATGAAGTTAAAAACACTTTACAAAGAGTTTAAAGCTTAGTTTTTATAAAATACCAAAACACAAGGGTTTAAAGGGTAAATATGTAAATTAAATTAAACAAAACAAAACCCTAGCCCCCAAGCCATCCCCATCGGCCGCGACTCCTCCCTCTCCCTCTCCATCTTCGAATTTGATCAAAATCGAGCCTTAGCCTCGATTTCGTTCGATTACAAGGTGCACACTTGTTGGAATCATCAATTGCAAGTTTACTTGTTTAAAGGTTAGATTTTTCATTTTTTGTGAGTTGTTCATATGGCCGAACCCTAATTCGTGAATTGGCATTCATGGAGTCGAAATTGATGTTGTTTGATGATGTTAACATGTTAGTTAGATTGTATACATGTTAGTTAACGTCGATTATGCAAGAATTATATGTTTTAGTGGATTTGATCATGAATTTTGGTGTTAAGCAAGCCCTAATTCGAAAATGGCTTGATTATGTGATGTTGATGATTGTTTGATGAATGTTGATGATTATTGGGTTGTATGAATGTTAGAATACGTTGATTATGCAAGAAAGTTGGGATTTTGATGCGTTGTTCATAGGTTACTAAGAATAGTAACTTTATTTTGCATGTAGTAGTGATCTAGTGATGGGTGATGTTATGGATGAGTTCATGATGATAGTTAGATGCTAGATTGATGTTATGAATGCTAGAAATCTTTAATTTGATGATGTTGATCATAGCTTGCCAAAAGTAGAAACTTTTGTTTATGAAGATTGTTAGATTGAGGTGTTTAAGTGTTGTTGATCATGTCTAGATGTTAGTATGAGCTTGAATTGGTATATTATTGATGAATTCATGCATACCTTGGATGTTTGATAGATTTTGGACATTCTTTCCCAAAAGGGAAACTTTATTTGTGTAAACGTTGAAGTATGATGTTGTGATCATGTTTGAGATGATAGGAACTTGCTAATATGTTCAAGGATGGATTCTAGTGTGATAGAACGTGTTAAATTAGTTGTATGGCATGTTTGGATAATCATGGGTGATAATTGGAATTGGTAATCATGTATGGTTTGGATGTTGTAGTAGTAGGACATCATGCTTGGGTCTGGTAATTGATTGTTGTGATGTTGTGAATGCAATGTATATGCTTAAAGAATTTGGTTATGATCATTATACACGCGTGCGGATCTGAGGCCCCTACTTAGTAGGATTGGCAGGGTTTAGGATGTGAAGTCGTGAGTGGCTTCACATGGCATGTGATGAATGGTTGAACCTTGTATGACATGTTAGTTGTTTTGTAGCTAGTGGGTATGTTAATGTTCTAGATTCGCATGACTTGTATAGTACTTGATTGTATGATGATCTATGTGATACACCTGGTTGATATAGCATACGTATGATACTATTTGAATGTTAATCATGTATGTTGTATATGCTCATTGGCTTTAATTGAATTATAACTCATAATGTCACCAACGGGTCAAACGGGTCAACTAGGTCAACGTGTCTATTTGTCTGGAAGCTTGAGTCTTTGATTTTGGTATGATTAGGGTTTCACATGTCTTTTATTTACACGTACTTATGTACTCACATGATCTAGGTAACCTGTGAAGGTTGGCTATCCTCTCGTTTCTCAAAATAAACCTAAGTACCTTTGCATACATCAGGTGAGTTCATGCCCCACTCTTTACTTATCTCTTTTGGGGGAGATAGCATACTGGTATTTATACGAACGCTTTCATTATTTAAGTTGTGTATAATATTAATATAGTGCTGTTTACCATGAGAAAAGTCCTCACACTTTTGAATTGTTAATATTTAATAGCGGGGAAACTTGGGTAGTACTACTGGGTCTGACGAGCCCCACCTGTGTGACTCGAGGTCAACCAGGTGCAATTTGTCCTTGATCATTGTCACGACATGGTAAGTGGTGACAGGAGGCAACAACTATCACAGTCAGCTTCAATTGCAAAATCACTATGTATTAATATTTACTGATAATAGACTAGCTATCTATTACCATACACTGCTTATTTATCGCAACTGTTTACATGTTTATTGAACACAAACTCTTGAACTCACCAACCTATGTGTTGACATTTTAGTATGCTTTTCTCAGGTCCTTAACTTGCTTTCCAATAGGAGCACTGCACGGTTCACTTCATTTTAAGACATTATGCTTCAAGACAATGTGACATTTTAACAATTATGGTTTACTTTTTGGTTTGGCACTTGTTTTGCCATAAGTTATACTTTATTGCTTGGGTTGTTTTCAAAAACGCTCCCGCATTGTTTAAAGTTGTGTTTTGGTTGATTTTGTTATGTTATGGCATATAGAGTCGTTCTAAGTAACTATTGACTGTGATCCTGGTTTGTTCACACGCCTCGCGGTAAAACTCCGCAAGTGGATTTTGAGGGTGTGACGTTTTTGCATTGCAGATTTGGCGACACTATCTTTATGGGACGCAATGCATAGTCTACACCGATCATAAGAGTCTCCAACACATGTTCTATCAAAAGGATCTCAACATGAGGCAAAGACGTTGGATTGAGTTGATTAGCGACTATGACTACGACTGCGACATTCGCTACCACCCTGGAAAGGTGAACATTGTAACCGACGCGCTGAGTCGCAAAGTCCATAACAAGACTGTCTCACTACAAGAAATTCGAGATCAAAGACAATGGTTTGATACGTTAGGGGAATTTGAGACTGAGATACATGTGGATGTTAACAAGGCTACTATCATGCTTCAAAACATAAGGATTGAAAGTGATCTCAAGTTATGCATTCGCGAGGCTCAACAAGTAGCATTAACCGACGAAGGGAAAGATGAAGATTTGCCGTCTAACGTTCGGTCCCAACTAGAGACAAAACCTAACGGCATGTGGTACTTCTTGAATTGACTTTGGATCCCAAATCGTGATAACCTTCGACACTTCATCATGAACGAAGCTCATCAAACTCGATACTCCATTCATCCTGGCTCCGATAAGATGTACATGGACCTGCGTGGTCAATATTGGTGGCCTGGAATGAAGAAAGATATCGCATCATATGTTTCCAAGTGTCTCTCATGTGCAAGAGTCAAAGCCGAGCATCAACGACCAAGTGGTTTACTTGAGCAACCCGAAATCCCTATGTAGAAATGGGAACATATATCCATGGATTTCATAACCAAGTTACCTCGTACTCCTCGGGATCAGGATAGTATATGGGTGATTGTTCACCGTTTGACCAAAACGGCACATTTCATACTAATACAAGACACATAGAAAGTTTCAAGACTGGCTCGCATCTACATTGATGAAATTGTGAGTCGTCATGGCGTGCCGTTACACATCATATCCGACCGAGATGCTTGTTTCATTTCGCACTTTTGGTTGTCTACGCAAGAACTCTTGGTACTCAGTTGGATTTAAGTACGGCTTACCATCCTCAAACTGATGGTTAAACCAAACGAATAATCCAAACCCTCGAGGATTTGCTACAAGTATATGTCCTTGACTTTGGTGGTGATTGGGATACGCATTTACCGCTCGCGGAATTTTTGTGTAACAATAGTTATCACTCGAGTATCAAGATGGCCCCATATGAAGCACTCTATGGTCGTAAATGTCTATCACCAATCTGTTGGACCGATATTCGTGAGAACTTCATCACTAGTCCTGAACTTATATAATAAACGACCGATAAAGTCTCCACAATCCGCAAGAACCTTGAAGTTGCATGAAGTCGACAAAAGAGTTATGCCGATAAGCACCGTAAGTCGTTGGAGTTCCAAGTTGGCGACATGGTTCTTCTTAAGGCTTCACCATGGAAGGGTGTTGTTCGCTTTGGAAAGAAGGGTAAACTGGCTCCAAGGTTTGTAGGACCTTTCAAAGTCCTAAAAAGGATTGGGAAAATGGCTTTTAGACTGGAACTATCTTCGGACCTTAGTGGAGTTCATCCTGTGTTCCATGTCTCAAATTTGAGAAAGTGTTTGGCCGACGAGAGTCTGCATGTTCCACTGGAAGACATTCAGATCGATGAGTTACTGCACTTTGTTGAGAAACCTGTAGAAATTATGGATCGCATTATGAAGAAGACCAGAACCACAACTACTCCAATTGTCAAGGTTCGTTGGGAGAATAAGTGTGAAGCTGAGTTCACTTGGGAGCGTGAGGACCACATGAAGGCAAAATACCCGTACTTGTTCGCTTAGTTTATTCTTAATTTCGGGATGAAATTCTCTTAAATTGGAGAGATTGTAACATCTTGTATTTTCTTGTTTAATTAAAAGTTAGCATCGTTATTCTTGTAAGTACTATTGTTGCCTAATACGAAACACATGGGGTGCTTTTAATTATTGCTTTAATTTGTCTTTAAGTCTATAACTTGAAAGTTGATAATGTAATTATTACATAATAACTAAATAACAAGCTTAATAATGATTTTAATAATAACAATATTAACAAGAAAAGATAAGTAAGTTATGTGATAATAAAAATATTTAAAATAATAATAATAATAATAATAATAATAATAATAATAAATGAGATAATAGTAATAATACTAATAATAATATTAATTTATAAAAAATTACTAATATTAAATATTTAAAAACTTAAAACAATTAAGTTAGGGGGGGTTAGTTGTCATTTAAAAAAACAAAACTTTAAATGAAAGGATTAGCATAAAATAATAAAGATTGAAAGTGAGGGACCAATGGTGTAAATTACAAAAATTCCAAACCAATATCCCCTTTACTCACGTTTTTCCGGTCACCGGCGGCCACCCTCCGGCCGAGCTCCGGTGACCATCGATCAACCATTATTTAAGCGTTTTAAGTCTAACCAAGGACAGCAATCGAACCGCAGCAATATCACGGACTCAAACCCACAGTAAATTGGACCATTACATTCGGTATTAAATGGGTATTTAACCAAAGTTGTAACCCAATCGGTTCATAGTCGTTCGATGTACAGAAGTGTTGGATAATCGGATTAAACGGTTAGAAACATTCGATATATCATATACAAACTTAATGCAACGTTTAATTGAACTTAAATCATCGGCTAATCAAGTTTTAGTAACCGAAAAAATCGAAGCATAGGTGAGATCTAACCTGTACCTTAACGTACCAATTGAATCCATTTAACAGAGGGAAAAGTATTCATTTGATTCCTTTCAACTCTCTGTGCACACAATTCGTGAAATACACACTTAAGCAATCAAAAACCAAACATTGTTCATCGCAAGTCAACCGAAGAACGAACCAAGTCCAAATCCGCAAATCAATTGTAATCAAGTAAGTTAAATACATGTTTGTGATCGTCTAAGCATGGGGAACAAAAGCCCCATGGTTAATTTGATTATCAACCTTATATTTAACGATCAATTTGGTTCGGGAACAATCTAGGGTTCTTGAATTTGCGGGCACTTTATTAACTTAGCTTAAAACGATTTGGAAGTGGGTTATACCGCGGCTGAGAGCCTTGGTTCACCGGTTAAGTCACTACATTTCAACTTAGAGGTCCCGGGTTCGAACCCGAGCACCCTCTTATTAAGTATAGATATTTTATTAAATATCAAAAAATGATTTGTACAAACTTTTAATTTTTAAAATTACTTAAATTATTTTCTATAAATTTATTTTATTCATATAAAATATTTTTAACATTTTATTATAAAAACTATAACTGAGTATGGTTATAAAAATGATTTATATAATAATTTAAATTGTTAAGTTATTATTGAATCTTATGTTTTCTTTGATTGGAGATTTATCATGATAATATGATATATTATACAAGTTATTAACAATGGATATAATTCCTTTAAAAATTATATAAAATGTTACTTCTTTTATTAAACAAAATATAAACAAGAGTTCACTAATTTTATTTATAAAACCCTCCAATTTTAAACCTTAGTTCGCGTTAAATCGTTAATCTTATTATTATCTATAAACTTGTAAAGCTATATATACGTTTAGGTACTTTGTGAAGGTTTTCGTTGGAACATCGATTATTAATCTTATTAATCATCCTTTATATACTTATTGGCCAAGGGAGTATTTTATACCCCTTTTTCATATTTTCACACTTTGGGGTGAAACATGTTACCTTATAATCGTTGTACTTGTAAAACATTTGATTCTTGTAAACTTATGGTAATTTACTTGTATGTTGTGGTTAGTTGATCTTAGTAACTACCATGTAATGTCGATTATATGTACAATCATTAACTATTTCTAGCCTGGCGACGTCATAGATCTATGGGCCTGACAAGCCTGCTTGGTTAATCCAAGTACACTTAGCTAATCGTATATACTGGTAAATATTTGAGACTTGTAAAACTGTCAAGGTTTGATTGTGCATTCTGTCCTACATCCCTAGTTACTTTGTTCGCTAATTTCATGACATGCATTGCCATCTTTTATATACTTATGTATTGAAAACTATGGAAATCTCACCAACATTATTATTGACCTTTTATTTTTAACATGTTTCGGGTAACGTGCAAGTTCTATTGACATTTTGAAGTGTTTTCACATCTAGGAATAGAAATAAATTGGCTTATTACATCTTATGTTATGTTATTTTCTTTATTTGAAACTTATGATTGTAATGTTACCGTTGAAACTTATGATTAATATATTTGGATTTAGTAATAGCATTATGTGGCTGCGAACGATCTTAGCTCTCACGTCTCGACGTTTCCGCCGTCAAGGTTGGGGTGTGACAATTTTCTAGGGTGATCCGCCACATAAAAGCAAAGATACATTTCCAAACAACGGTTAAGTGCTTCTGATTGACCTTTCATTTGGGGATGGTAGACGGTACTGAATTTAAGCTTGCTTCCATTGATGCGGTGGAATTCTTTCCAAAACTTCATCATAAAACGCACATCCCGGCCCGTGACAATTGTCAAGGGAACAACATGGATCCGCATGATATCATTAATAAAAGTTGTTTCCATTATAAAACTAGTGAAGGGTGATGGAAGAGCGATGAAGTGACCATAGTTAGACAATCGGTCAACCATGACCATGATAATCGTTTTACTTTGAGAGTTTAGTAAACATGTGATAAAGTCAAGCGCTATGTCTTCAAATACTACATGGGGAATAGGGAGTGGTTGTAGTAAGCCTCCCGGAGACAAAAATGATGGCTTAGTTTGTTGATATGACATTGTGCAGTAAATTCTTTAACATCTGCTTTCATGTTTTTCCAAAAAAAAGTGGTTTCCAATCGTTGATAAGTACGTGTAATACCCGAGTGACCCCCAAAAACCGACGAGTGAAATTCAGGAAGTAGTTGGTGATATAATGGTGGGTGATTACGAACCCAAAAACGACCTTTAAACAACAAGAACCCATCTTTAAGAGTGTAATCAGGAAGGGAGGTAGGGTCGTTGTATAATATTGCATCATGGTAGTGAACTCGGGGTCCAATTGTGCAACTGAATGCAGTTCTTATAATAAGGTTGGAATCGGGGCCGAAATAGCCAATAAGTGTCCGGTAGGGACGCGAGACAACGTATCAACAGCCCCATTTTGAGCACCGGGTCGATAAACGATCTCAAAATCAAAGCCCAAAAGTTTCCCCAACCATTTTTGTTGTTCGGGAGTTTGAATTATTTGATCTTGTAGGCGTTTGAGGGATTGTGTAACACCCCGAATTTCTATTTAAACAGAAGAAAAAGAAAAATAAATAGAAAGAATAGAAATTGTGCACAAGTGGAGGGGAAAAAGTGTACAAAGTACAAACCTTTTTACTTTAAGGTTTTAAAGGGGCATGGTTGCCCAATCTTTCTTCTTCACCTTCTTCAAGCGGCTGAAGAGAAGAAGAGAGAGAGAGCCCAGTTCTAGAGAGAGAAAGAGGATGAAAAAGCTGTAAAAGGTAAGTCTTCTTGATGTTTGTTCGGTTTAAACCAAATTCAAAACCTCTTAACTGAGATTCTTGATGATTTAGACTTGTTCTCAAGAACTTGGAGTTTAATCTGCGAGTAGAAGTGACTAGCACGAAGACCTGCTTCAAGGTGAGTTTCTAAAACCCCTCTTTTACTGATTTTCAACTGGTTTGGGGCTATTATGCATACTAAGTAAATATTTTGAAAGAAACCATGGGTTTACAGCCTTATGTTCGAAATGATGTATGTATGTATGTTATAGTGTTGATTATGGGTTAGTGATGATGATTAGCATGCTTAGATGGCCTTAGTATGTTAGATCTGTGTTTGAGTATGATTAAAATGATAATCTGGTGATGTTGATAACATAGAAAATATTTCAGAATGTTTGATGAACATGAACAGTGGTCCATGCGCCCAGAGGTGGCTCATGCGCCTAAACAGTGGCTCATGCGCCCAGCATGAGAGGCTAGACGCCTAAGTGTTGGCCATGCGCCCAAGAGTGGGTCATGCGTCTAAGTGTTGGCCATGCGCCCAAGGGTTGGCCATGCGCCTAAACAGTGGCCCATGCGCCTAAGTGTTGGCCATGCGCCTAAATAGTGCCATGCGCCTAAATAGTGTCATGCGCCTAAATAGTGCCCATGCGCCTAAGTGATTGAAACGGCTAAGTGTTGGTGATGCGCCTGAACAGGGCAGAAGCGCCCAAATAGTGCCCATGCGCCCAGACTGTTTTACACTTAGAATTTTTATGCTCATGTGCCTAGAAGGTCCCATGCGCCCAATTTAGACTTAAGGTTTCTAAGTGGTTTTTAAGGGGTATTATGGGGAGATAGGCATGGTTATGATGTGACGGCTTATGTTTGATGTGTGTTATGCATGTATGATGTTGCCTGTATGGTGATGGTGTATGATTATGTATGTTCCCTATTATGTATGTCTTCCATTGGCTTTGCGTTGAACGTTAATAAATGTAATGAAAGTATTATGTAACGTAAAGTGGAAGATAATGAAAAGAGGAACATAATGATAAAATGCATGCATTAATAAAAGAGAAAGTATAGAAAGGCTTGAAAGCAATATATGCAGAGGTGCACGGCTCTTAATGCCTTAAGCTCTACCGTGTAAGGTTCAGCAAATCCTAAAGTGTGCATGCAAGGATTCCAGTCTTTGTGACTGACCTTCAGTGGTGTTACCCATTTCGATGGTGGTGTTACCCATTTCGATGGTGGTGTTACCCATTTCGATGGTGGTGTTACCCATTTCGATGGTGGTGTTACCCATTTCGGTGGGGGTGTTACCCATTTCGGTGGGGGTGTTACCCATTTCGGTGGGGGTGTTACCCATTTCGGTGGGGGTGTTACCCATTTCGGTGGTGGTGTTACCCATTTCGGTGGTGGTGTTACCCATTTCGATAGGGGTGTTACCCATTTCGGTGGGGGTGTTACCCATTTCGGTGGGGGTGTTACCCATTTCGGTGGGGGTGTTACCCATTTCGGTGGGGGTGTTACCCCTTTCGGTGGGGGTGTTACCCATTTCGGTGGGGGTGTTACCCATTTCGGTGGGGGTGTTACCCATTTCGGTGGGGGGTTACCCATTTCGATGGGGGTGTTACCCATTTCGATGGGGGTGTTACCCATTTCGATGAGGGTGTTACCCATTTCGATGGGGGTGTTACCCATTTCGATGGGGGTGTTACCCATTTCGATGGGGGTGTTACCCATTTCGATGGGGGTGTTGTTACCCATTTCGATGGGGGTGTTGCCCATTTCGGTGGGGGTGTTGTTACCTATTTCGGTGGGGGTGTTCCCCATTTCGGTGGGGGTGTTACCCATTTCGGTGGGGGTGTTACCCATTTCGGTGGGGGTGTTACCATTTCGATGGGGATGTTGTTACCCATGATGTTGGGGGTGAAATATATGATGGTTACCCGAGTTACGTATAACTTCGGGGGTGTGGCATAAAGCCAAGCATAGATATGAGGTGAGCGACTCTGTGTCGCAACAGACTCGACAGAGGTCTTTGTCCATGAGACGAGATAATGAGGTGAGCGACTTTGTGTTGCAACAAACTCGGATAGAGTTCAATCCCTGTGATTGATTCGTATGGGATCTTTGTCGCGTATCCCGGTGCGGTGTCAGTCTTCGGACATGAATCGGGGGTTTGTGAGCAGGCCCCGACACAGCATCAGCTTTCGGTCATGAGTCGGGGATATTGCACGAGAGAAGATTCGAGTAATAAAGAGTAATGAGCAAAGAGATGAATGAACGTAAATGAATTATCATAAGAAAGTACTAAACAGGATCCTTGTCATCCGACCTCAGTAATCGTGGCTGAGTGCCACGAAGAGGGTAAAGTTTGACCGGATCTAGAAAGAGAAGTGAATGATAATGTAATATGTTGAACGGACAAAGTTAATGAAAGTAATGACAAAGATAATAATGATATTATTTGTATGTACGTATGATGCATGATCACGAACGATTGTAAAGTATAGTATGATTTGAAATAAAGTAAAGAACGGTTTTAACAAAAGAAAAGTATGTTTTATTATAAAACTAGAACTCACTCAGCATTGTTGACTTTTGTATGCATGATAGTTGGCAGGTATTTGTTGATGCTGAGGAGTTGCAGGCATTGATGCATAAGCTACTAGGAGCATTTTGAGGCTGGCATTCGTATTTTGACATGACTTGTATTTTGAGATGAAAACAAATGTTGTAAATGACATGTTTTAGTTATTAATAAAAGTTTTAAATTCTGCTGCAAAATATACGTATGTTTTATTAATGTTTTAAGTGCAATGAATGACCAACTGTGAGGTGCCCAGGAACGGGGCCTTACAGATTGTTGGTCGGTAATGATAGTAAAGCGATTACCCAAAAGATATTGCCTCGACTTAGCGATAGCTTGAGTAATGGCATACATTTTACGGTGGTAAGTCGAGGCCTGCTGCATACGGGGATAGAGTTTCTTACTAAAATAAGCCAATGGATGTTTATCTTGTGATAAAACAGCCCCAACACCCGTACCAAAAATGTCTGTTTCAATAGTGAATGGCTTAGAAAAATCCAGCAGGCATAAGATTAGTGTGGAACTTAAAAGAGTCCTAAGTTGGTTGAAGGTTGCGAGTGTTGTCTCGGTCCAACAGAATGCATCTTTGCGCATAAGATCGGTTGAGGGACCTACAATTGAAGCATAGCTTTTGATAAAGTGTCGCTAGTAGCCCGTGAGGCCCAAAAAACTACGGACTTGTTTGACGATTATAGGAGCCAGCCAGTGTTGAATAGTTGCGATTTTGTCGGGGTCAACAGCCACACTAGAAGAAGAGATAATATGACCCAAATAGGCAATCTAAGGCTGCCCAAAGATGCACTTTGAAAGTTTAGCAACCAACCGATTGTCAAGTAACAACTGTAATGTGATAGTGAGATGATGTAGATGTTCAGACCACGATTTGCTATAGATCAATATATCATAAAAGAAAACCAAAATAAAACATCATAGAAAAGGCCAAAACACATCATTCATAATTCGTTGAAACGTGGACGGAACATTGGTAAGCCCGAAAGGCATCCAAGAACTTATAATGCCCATCATGGGTACGGAAAGCAGTCTTCATAGCATCACCTTGAGCAAGACGAATTTGATGATAACCAGCCAATAAATCAACCTTAGAAAAATAACGGGCGCCATGTAACTCATTGAATAATTCATCCACTGAAGGTATAGGAAACCGATCTCGAACCGTGATTGAGTTTAAAGCTCGATAATCAACACAAAACCTCCATGTGCCATCTTTTTTCGGACTAATAAAACTGGGGATGAAAATGCACTTGTACTAGGCCGGATAATCCCCTGCTGTAGCATTTCACAAACTAACTATTTGATTTCTTGTTTTTGAAAATGCGGGTAGCGGTATGGTCTAACAGAACCCAGTTGGCTAGAAGGTAAGAGTTCAATGTGAAGGTCTTGAGACCGATTAGGTGGTAAACCCTTGGGTGGCTGGAATATAGAAGGAAATGTATTTAAGATGGCTTGTAAGTCAGGAGGGTAAGTAGGTGGGGTAGATTCAGGTGATAACAGGGTCAAGTGGTATAACTGCGCAATGCCATCAGAATGAAGAATTTGTTGAAACCCATGGAGTTGTATTGCTTGTGCAGATGTGGAATCTCTATGTCATTTAACTTATTGACCATGTAAGAAAAATTCAAAAATAGAAGTCGCATAGTTCGTAAGAATCGGTCCCAATTTAGCCAACCATGATACCCCCAAAACGATATCCCAACCTTGTAAGGGCAAGACGTACAAATCTACACGATTGTGTGACCCTGGATTACCAATTCCACAGCCTTGGCCAATCCAGAGCATGGTAGTCATTCCCTACTACCAACCACTACCGAAAAGGGTTCAATTGCTTCTATGTTAAGATTGAGAAATTTAGCAATACATGTTTGGACAAAGTAGTGGGTATTGCCCCCGTCAATGAGTACCTGAACCGCCTTATTGTGGACGGATCCCGTAGACCGTAATGTCATGGACAAACAACCACCTGACAATGCATTTACGAGATAGCGGATTGGGTTTTAACCTCATTGAGTTGTAATATTTCAGCTAATAATAAATCAGTACCTTCGAAGGGTGGAGAGTCTGGTGAGCCTCCAGAATTCGGAGGATCATCATCGAAGAAGAGAGGTTGTGGAGCCGATTTGCATTTGTGGTCCCAAGTATACTTTTCATCACAACAATAACATAATTTTTTGAACGTTTTAGAGCCGCCTCACTTGAGATAAACGACGAAAACTGACTTTGGGGGAAGCAGGGGAAATGGTGAATGGTTTAGACTGAAGGGAAGAAGAAGTGGAATATCTGAAGATAGAAACTTAGGTGTCGGTAGTAAGGGTTTAGAAGACCCGAGGGAAACCCGACCCAAACCCTTTTCAAATTGGAACTAACGTTCACGCAATTGGGCCTTGTCCATACCATCTTCAAGTGCGACAGGCCCATGACAAATAACCGACTGTTTGATATCTGACCGGAGACCTGAAATCCAACAACGAATGAGAAATTCCACTGGAAAGGGCATGGTGCGATTGGAAATAGCTTCAAATCGGGAGCGATAATCAGCAACAATGGATGTTTGATACAATTTAGCAAGCAAACCCTCGGGTTCTTCAAGGTCATTTGAACAAAATCATTTGGCGAGGGCGACGGTGAACTCACTCCAGGTGGAAATCTGGTTGTGACGTTGAAGCCAATCAAACCAGTCAGCAGCGGAATCATCCAAATATAAAGAAGAAATGGTTAGTTTATCCTTCTCTGGAATCGAATAAAACTCAAAATAACGGGATGCTTGAGCAAGCCAGCGAACCGTGTTGTTACCGTTAAAGTGAGAGAGAAAGACCGGTGCCAGTTTGTGGCCGCCGAGAATACTTGTTCTGTCACCATCAGAGACCCCAACAGGTTTATGACCAGTAGTTTTTCTGGAATTTTTGTCAGACCACTTGATTAGTTCATGAATGGACATTTGTAAGGAGGTGATGGCGGTGACTACCCCATCTAAATCTTGTCGCATAGCCTTTTGTTCAGCCTGAACACCCTTCACCGTCTCATCCAATGTACGAGCTCGAGTACCCTCTACCATCGATACAGAGGTTCAATGAAAGCACCAAATTGTAATGATCTAACTATTTATGAATTCAATTAAAAGAAATTGAAGGAAAGATATGGAATTATGGTAAGATATTGATATTGATAAAATTCAAAAGATAGGAAAGGGAAACAGAAGGGGATGAAGAAAGGGATCATCACTCAGATCTAACAAATTATTTTCATATCTCTCCCTCACACAATAATTACTTTAAATAGAATCATCAATTAATTCTGTTAGACATTAGCTGAGGTGGCACTCATGATGAAATCCTTGAATTTCTCTAGTTGTCTTCGAATTCTTCCACTTTCTCTTGATTGGGTTGGATCCAACGGTCTATTTGTAACTTTGGTGGGTTGCTCCACTGGGCTCATAACAAAAACCCTAGCAAATAAAGAAAAATGATGTTCAAGTGCACAAGAGAGAATGAGTTTCTGGCAAATTGTTTTCTCGAGAACGTACAAACATATTAGGTAAGATTTTTGAAATTTGATCCTCACATGCTCCATTTAATAGCATGTCAATCCTCAAACTTCTCTATTACCCATAATAAGCCCCTTAAAAGTAACTTCTACAATAATAGTTGTTATTAATAATGAGTTAATCTAATTTAGTTTAGATTAATTTAACTTCTTACTATAATATATTTTAATACCACTAGGGAATTTGAAATATATTACCAAAGATAAATCATCTACTTTTTCCTTATTCCTTATGTAGTTAAGAAAGTAAATGAGGTGAGCGATTATTCAAACTACGTAATTTTTTTAAAGAGAACTTGGTCAAACTACGTACACTACCGGATAACAAGCAATTAAATACTTATTTGATTGTACAAAAATTTTACATATTGGTTGTTGTCATAATTTATTTTATATCAAAATTCATTTTACAAATAGCTAACACAAATACTAACTTATATATATTTTTATTTTTGTTTTATTATTTCTTATGTTTTATTGTTATTTTATAAAAAACACATGATATTATTTCCTTGTGTGACAAAGAAGGTCCCACAACAACACGCAAGAGCCAATACTAGTTATATTTGATGTTGTGTGTGGAAAAGTTGTAGATAGATTAATTTTTTAAAAATGGATTACTACATTAAAATAGTTTATAATGTTAAGTAATATATTATACAGGTTTTTAAAATCTTAAAAAATAAATAAAAATATTGAACCACGACCACTTTGCTTTTAAGGATTTTGGTAAGTCTCGTAATAGAAAGTAATATAGTATTAAAAGTAGATTAAATTATTGTAAAAAATATAAATTTATACTAGATATAGCATATTAGAGGAATATTTTAAAATACCATAAAATTAAAAACACTTACTATATTCAATGCATAAAATACAATTATTTTTAGGGAAAAATAGTTTTTATAGCATTATTTACAAATTACCCTTGCAATTAATTACCTAATAACATAACACTTACTAACACTAACATAAAATTTTATATTATCTATCCATAAATCAAAAAACTTAATATGTCTTAAGATTTCAATTATATCTTTTAATCTATCACATTTAAAAAGATTTTGAAACTACAACTTAACCTGTGTTTTTTTAAACGTTTTGGTGTAAACTTTTTGCTAAAAAAATCTGTATTTTATGAGGTACAATAAGTTAATGCATATATGTACAAGTAATCATGCAGAACTCATTTATTTAGTGTTTTAAATTTTAGTTTAGAAAAAATATAATAGACTTTTGTAAAATTATTACAAGAATAACAAAATATTAAATACATGTGTTGGATGTAAAATGACATCCCGTCACATTGCACGGGCACCCTTCTAGTAAATAAAAAAATTGACAGCTACATCAAATTAAGAGAAAATATATAAATGGTCAATATGATTTGATTAAATTGTATGTTTTGTCTTTAGATTCTAAAAATTATAAAGTTACTTCAAACTTTTTGTATGTGTGATATATTTTTTGTCTATGCCATTAAATTCCGTCATACAATAGTTTGGAATCATTTTTAGATTTATTAGGGACCAAACGTATAACACTCACATAAAAGTTTGTATTAACTTTGTACTTTGTAAAATTTAAAAACAAAATATGCAACGGACGTATAATTAGAATAACTTTACGGTTTTTAAAATCTACGAACAAACGTACAATGTACTCAAATTACATATATCATTTATGCAATTTTGGCCCGAACTTAATTAACAATCATCTAATTCTTTTTTCCCACTAATGAGCTCCATGACGTACTGGTGTAGTACTCTAGCTAGCTGTCGTGAAGAAAAAACCATCATAATACGCATTAGTTGCCAACTTATGTGGCAAATGATATTAATCACATGCATGCATTATGTTTTAAAGTGGTAACTTTACATTAAAGATTCTAGTCCATCCATGAACGCAAATCATTGTTTGCATAAACCTTAAAATCTACCCCACCACAAGTTATTTGTTAATTAGATGAAATGTACAAGGAGGATGAAAGTTACTTTAAATGTATTGTTACTTTTAATCATTATAAAATGATTAAATGCAAATCCAAATTTAATGCAGTAACTAACTTTGTGTAATTATTTTTAACCATGTTAATTATTTAAGAATTTAAAATAAAAAGTATAGAAAGGTATTCGTGAGTCAAGTAGTCAACTACGGGGTTACATCTAGACTTGTTTCTACCGGTAATTTCATTTTTTTCAGCAGAAAGAGATAACTAGACTATTGTTTAAACAATGCTCATGACGTTAAAATTGTACGTTACGAGTTTTGTATCTTTCTAATTTAATTAAAGTTGGTATATCAATTATGAAAGTGTCATAAATGTATCTCTAACGTAATACAAAATACTTTTCTTCAAGAGAAAAAAAAAGACATAATATATTTTTAGTTGACATTTTATCATTATTTATAGTTGTATAGCATTGGAAGTTACAGAAAAAGAGAAGGGATTGCTGTCCTTGCTTAGTAAAACAACCCCCTCCGGCCCTTTCGTAACAGAAACAAGAGTAAAGGTGTATCCTTGAACATCTAATTTCACTAAAAAATGTTATTTATAGATTGTTTAATTTTTAGTATACATTTTTAACAATAATAATCGCTATAATGACAATAATAATGTGAAGTTGTGTATACAAAATATTAGAGTTGTATGAAATTTATTCTTTTTCACAAACTTATGCTTTTTATAGATATTCCTCGATCAAGTTTAGTTTTACTTTTTTAGATAAAATAAAACTAATAAGCTTAAAAGGCCATATGGATCATGGATGCATGCTTCTTCGAATCCACTCACGGGTGCAATATGAATCAATGGGATCATGACTAAGTTGATGCAAAACTTGCAAAGTGGTTAATCGTGTGTTCTCTCACTCGCTCTCAATACAAACAAAATGCAGGAAATGGTTTCATTATGTCATGAACTTGATTGAATCAGCAAAATAGAGAACACCACTTGATCATTTATTCAAAGTTAGAAAAATAATAATATTTAAGAATTTTGAGAGGGTTAATGTAGGAACCGTTTATATAAAATAAACATTCAAACAATTTTATTAATATACTTAATACAAAAGAATATAAATAAATGATTATCAATCTTTTACAATGGACAATTTACAGAAAAAGAAAAAACAGAAATGTAAAAGCTGAGGATCGTGTTCAACACGAGGCCCTTAAAACAAATTCCGAGCCTCCCAGGAGAACTCGTTTTGTTTCCCAGGGTACAACAGCCGAAGCAGTTTGTACTGTCGGGGTTGATCCAGAACCCGAACTTGTTTGTAGAAGAGAATCCAGAGAGATAGAGAACTGTTTTGCTGCAGGTTTCGAGTTGTGTTGGTGTATCTTTATACTGAGCTAAACTCAGTATTTATAGTGGAGTTCGAACCATAACAGCCACCCAGTCATTAATCCGAAATCATAACTACTTATTGAATTCGTAATTAACAGTCATCAGTTTCGGTCAACGTGTAACGGAAGCTGTTACGAGTCACAACTCTGACCACGCACCAAGGTCAGTCGCACCAGACCAGGCCCTCGAACCAACCTTCAAAAATACTAAGGCGGCTCTCAAGCAGCTCGCAGTGATGCGAGTGTGCGAAGTGCAAAGTGCGCCATATTGCGCCCACATGCCCACGCCATGCGCACGTGTGTGAGTGCGAGTGTGAGTTAAGGGTGCTTCGCACCCTTGGCGAATCCATTTAGTGTGACACATTAGGAAATAATATAGACAAGAGGTTATAGAATATAAACTATTTTATATTCTTTCTTTCCTCCAATGTGAAACAACTTCCCACACTATTAATTCCTAATGTCATTAATCACATTAATTTTCATTCAACACATTAATTTATTGATTAAATATTAATAACCATATTAATATTATCAATAAATTTCCAACAATCCCCCACATGAATGAAAACACTTCTCCAAAAAATTCAGCAGTCAAGTGTTGCAGGATAGGTAGGTCTTTCCTTTGAACCTTCCTTTGTGATGTATACTTAGTCTCCTAATGGTGTGTAGACACGATGTCTTTGAAGAGACTCTGTTTTATGTAGACGACAATACACAATCACACAACACTCTTCCTAGTTTGATCAACCCCTTATTATCATGTTCGTTAATGGTCATGGAACAATTTCCTGGTTCTGCGAGAGCTCTAGGATTTGCGCCTCCCCACATTCCATTTGAAGCGACCCCACTTCTCTCTAACATAGGTGATTCGATGAATCATTAAAAGCATCATAGTTATATTGATTCCCAGAATCGTCTAACCTTAATATGCTTAACCTCACTTTGGTCACTTGTTCGGGGTACTCCCCCAGAGTGAATGGACTAGGAAGTTCGTCACTCCCTTTAAGTTTTAGGGTACTCCCCTATAGTGACTCCGTTGGTCATATAATTAAATTGTCCTATTGAACCAAGATCTTGGGATCTCCAGTCAACTAGGTTAGGTTTCCCTCATATTCCCCTTTTCCGTGGGCTTTAGTCCCATTCCTCTTGACAACGTATAAACTATTTCCGTGCTTAAGCCTTTTGTTAACGGGCCTGCAATCTTATCTTTTGACTTGACATGGTCAATCGTGATAACACCCGTTGATATTAGTTATCGTATTGTGTTATGTCTATGTCTGATGTGCCTTGATTTGCCATTGCACATTGAGCTTTTGGCTCTACCAGTTGCCGACTCACTATCACAATGTATGCAAATAGTCGATAACGACTTTGGCCATCTTGGAATGTCTTCCACAAATTGACGTAGCCATTCAGCCTCTTCTCCTGCTTTATCTAAAGCGATAAATTCTTATTCCATTGTGGATCTAGCTATAACGGTTTGCTTGGATGATCTCCAAGATATTTCTGCTCCACCAAGTAAGAATACATACCCACTTGTTGATTTGGAATCTTTTATATCCGATATCCAGTTGGCATCAGTATACCCTTTTAATCACAGCTGGATGACGGGTATAATGCAATCCATAGTCTCTTATGTATCTTACGTATCTTATGTATCTCAGCACCTTTGTTATACTCTTCCAATGTTCTGAGCTTGGAACTAGTATATCTACTTAGCCTACTCACCGCGTATGCTAAGTCGGGTCTAGTACATGTCATTAGATACATTAAACTACCAATGATTCTTGAATACTCTAACTGAGCAACACCCGCACCTCTATTTTTCTTTAAATGTTGGGTGGTATCAACAGGAGAACGTGCTACACACGTTTCTCCCCAGTTGAATTTTTCAAGAATCTTGTCCACATAATGAGCTTGACTTAACACAAGACCATCTTGGGTTCGAATAATTTTCACTCCTAAAATTACATCCACTAAACCCATTTCTTTCATGTCAAATCTTCATTTCAACATGTCCTTAGTAGATTTTATTATTTTATCATTACTCCCAATGATAAGCATATCATCTACATAAAGAAATAAAATTACATAACCTCCCGGTGTATCTTTCACATATACACATTTGTCACACTCTTTTATTTTGAAACCATTGTCAATTATGACATGATCAAACTTTTGGTGCCACTATTTTGGAGCTTGCTTTAAGCCATACAATGACTTGACCAATTTACATACTTTACCCTCTTGACCATGGGCAAAGAAACCCTCAGGTTGCTCCATGTAAATCTCTTCTTCTAAATCGCCATTTAGAAATGCGGTTTTGACATCCATTTGATGTACTTCCAAATTTCTTAATGCCGCAATAGCAAGAACCATTCGTATGGAGGTTATGCGAGTCACGGGTGAATAAGTATCAAAATAGTCTAGACCTTCCTTTTGTCTAAAACCTTTGACTACTAACTTTGCTTTGTATTTATCAATACTTCCATTGGCTTTCATCTTCTTTTTGAATATCCAACGATATCCAAGCGGTTTACAACCAGGAGGAAGATCTACTAGCTCCCAAGTATGGTTGTGAAGAATTGAATCAATTTCATTCTTGATTGCCTCTTTCCATTGAGGTCCTTCCAAATAAGATACCGCTTCATGGTAGGTATTAGGCTCACACTCAACCATACAACTTATGAAGTCTAGACCAAAGGATTTCTCAACCCTTGCCCTTTTACTTCGTCTAATTTCTCCATCTTCAACCTCGGGTCGTTCATGTTGACTATCATGACTATGTCATCAATTTGTGTTGATGAACTTGCACCTCCATCATCAAACCACGATGATGAAGATGCATGTGTTTGCCCTCGCATTGGAAACATATTTTCAAAATATGAAGCATTCTCGGCCTTATCGATAGTGTTCTTTTGTACATCAAGATTCTTGGACTCATGTACAAGAAAACAATGTGCATTACTATTTTGAGCATATCCAATGAATATGCAATCGACAGTTTTGGGTCCTAGTTTTTGAGTTTTAGGCGGTGGTACAATCACCTTTGCTAGGCACCCCCACACTTTGAGATAATTATATGATGGTTTTCTACCCATCCATAATTCATAAGGGGTTACATCCATTTTCTTTGGTGGTATTTTATTTAAAATATAATTTGTCGAGAGGATAGCTTCCCCCAACATGTCATGGCTCATCCCAGAGCTTATTAACATGGCATTCATCATCTCTTTTAAAGTATGGGTTTTTCGTTTCGCAATGCCATTTGATTGTGATGAGTAAGGTGTTGTACATTCATGTGTTATACCACTTTTTGCACATAAATCGGCAAATGGTGCAAATATTCACCACCTTTATCACTTCGCACAATTTTAATTTTCTTGTTTAGTTGATTCTCAACTTCATTTTTATACAAGATAAATTTGTCGATTGCCTCATCCTTACTTTTAAGTAAGTATACATAGCAATATCTAGTGCAATCGTCAATAAAGGTAATGAAATATTTGTTTCCACCTATTGTTGGGTGTGCTTTTAAATCACATATATCGGTGTGAATTAAACTAAGGGTTTCGGTTATTCTTTCAACCGATTTAAATGATGATCTTGTAAGTTTTGCCTTAATGCACGTTTCACATTTAGAGTTTGTGTCAATATGGAATGTAGGTATGCATTTTAAGTTTATTAAAAGACGAATAGAATTATAATTTACATGTCCTAGTCTACCATGCCAAACATTTGAAAATTCAAGCTTATAAATAAAAGTAGTACTCTTATTAATTTCACTTTTGACAACGGTTACATTCATCTTAAACATACCATTGAGGGCATAACCCTTTCCTACATAAATTCCACGTTCGGTAAGGACAAACTTGTCCGACTCAAACACTAAACGAAAACCAAACTTATTAAGTAACCATCCTGAAACAAGATTCTTGCGAATCTTCGGGACATACAAGGTGTTGCTCAAAGTGAGTTCCTTCCCAAAAGTCATCTTCAAGATCACATTTCCTTCACCTCTGATGTCGACCGTAGCTTTATTACCCATATAAAGCTTTTCATCACCCTTAACCTCTTAAAAGTGCTAAAGAGGGTCTTGCCACCACACACATGACGGGTAGCTCCCGTATCAATGAACCATCCATGCGGATTGTCTCCCACGAGGTTGACTTCTTCCACCATTGCCGATAACTCGGTGATCATTACCACTAATGGTTCACCATCTCATTCACCATATGCGCACGCTCACGCTTTGGTTGCTTGCATTGATTAGCATGGTGCCCCATCTCATTGCAGTTGTAGTAAATACCTTGGAAAGGAGGAGGTGGAGGTTTCTTATTCACAACTCCTTTCTTTGGTCCAAGGTTCACCTTTGGTTTCCCAATTGCATTTTTCTCTTTACCTTGATAACCCCTTGACGATTGCCTATGTTCAACCATATTTGCCTTTGCCATCGGTTCCACACGGGTGCCTTTTTGAGCCATTTTGTTGTCTTCTTCAATTCGAAGACGAACAATAAGTTCATCCACAGTCATCTCCTTTTGTTCGAGCTTAAGGTAGTTCTTAAACTCTATCCAACTTGGAGGCAACTTTTTAATCATGGCTGCAACTTGGAAGGTGTCATTGAGAGGCATCCCCTCAGCATGAATTTCATGAAGTATAACTTGTAATTCTTGAATTTGGCTAATCACAGTCTTGTTATCAACCATTTTCAAATTCAAGAATCGAGCCACAATGAATTTCTTGCTACCGGCATCCTCGGTTTTATACTTCTTGTCTAAAGACTCCCATAGTTCTTTGGCAGTCTTTATGTTGCAATACATGTTATACAATGAATCACAAAGACCATTCAAAATGCAGTTGCGACAAAGAAATTCTGAATGCTTCCAAGCATCAATGGCACTCAAGGCTTGAGCATTATCCCCTTCTTTAGGTAGGAGAGAAGTTTTCTCCAAGAACTGTGCTAAGTTCAAGGTTGTCAAGTAGAAGAACATCTTTTGTTGCCATCTTTTAAAATGGACACCCATGAACTTTTCGGGTTTCTTGGCATGGTTTGCCACAATGGTTGCTCCCATAGTGGTTACAACTAAAGGGGTTGATAAAGAGGAACTCATAGCAGTTGAAGACATGTTGTTTGCTGTTTTACAAAACCAATTTAAGTTAGAACAATTTCCAACAAACTGAAATAACTACCAAAATTGAAAAAGATAATTCAAACTATTTTCACAATTCTAAAAATTCAACAAGAGGTGTTCTAAGTTCAATTTTGAAGATCACTCATGAATAAGAAAGCGAAAACAGTTATAACATAACCACAAACGAATTTGAAAAAAAAAATTTAACTACTTTAAGAATTCAACGATAGATGTTCTAAGTCCAACTTTGAAGATAACTCGTGAATAAGAAAGCGGAAACAATTTAAAGAAAAATTAACCATTTAAAAACACAGATTAATATATGAACGGTGTTTTTAAAATTTATTTTAAGTTTGTAGGAACCGTTCATATAAAATAAACATTCAAACAATTTTATTAATATACTCAATACAAGAGAACATAAATAAACGATTATCAATTCTTTTACAATGAACAATTTACATAAATAGAAGAAACAAAAATGTAAAAGCTGAGGATCGTGTTCAACACGGGGCCCTTAAAACAAATTCCGAGCCTCCTAGGAGAACTCGTTTGTTTTCCAGTGTACAACAGCCGACACAGTTTGTACTACCGGGGTTGATCTAGAACCCGAACTTGTTTGTAGAAGAAAATCCAGAGATAGAGAACCTGTTTTGCTACAGGTTTCGAGTTGTGTTGGTGTATCTTTCTACTGAGCTACACTCAATATTTATAGTGGAATTCGAACCATAACAGCCATCCAGCCATTACTCAGTCATTAATCTGAAATCGTAACTGCTTATTTAATTCGTAATTAACAGCCGTTGGTTTTAGTCAACGTGTAACGGAAGCTGTTACGAGTCACAACTCTGACCGTGCACCAAGGTCAGTTGCACCTGACCAGACCCTCGAACCAACCTTCAAAAATACTAAGGCGGCTCTCAAGCGGCATGCGGTGATGCGAGTGTGCAAAGTGCGCCATCAAAGCGCCACATTGCGCCCACTCCCCACGCCGCGCGCGCGCGCGTGTGGGAGTTAAGGGTCGCGAATCCACTTAGTGTGACATATTAGGAAATAATATAGATAAGAGGTTATAGAATATAAACCATTTTATATTCTTTTTTCCTTTAATGTGGGACAACTTCCCATACTATTAATTTCTAATGTCATTAATCACATTAATTTTCATTCAACACATTAATTTATTGAATAAATATTAATAACCATATTAATATTATCAATAAATTTTTAACAGTTAATAGTTTTTTAATCTTAAAATGACTCACTTAACAACTTAATATAGTTTGTAATCTATAATGTAAAAAAGTATAGAGTTATAGAGTTATCATTTACAAACATTAGGATATATAGAGGTTTGGATGTTAAGAGTACTCTTAAGTCTTTAATCAAGAGTTTGTTTATTAACTTCTCTCTAAATTGATACGGATTACTATTTCACAAATCATTTCTAAATTTGTTTGATCATCAAGACTTCTGATTAAATCAATAGAGATCATCATTTTACGGTGAACTTAAAATGAATATTTACGATATTTTTCACTAGCTATTTCTTCGATCTCTTGCTAGTATAGATATCTTGAGATGATGATTTGGAAGTGATTGGAATACATAATCACTGAAGATCCTTGAAAACTCTTACATGCAAGAACCGAGGGACTCAACAGCATCGACAATTTAAATAGCAAACTTCATTTCTTATCTAAGAAATTAAACTAAATGAGATGGGAACCTGGTCCCTACTATTATAGATGACACCATTAGAAATGCACGTTTCACAAAAATACAAACCATCAATGTGACTATACTTCAGTCATCAGGGTTTATTTACGCAGGGACGTCTCTATATTTCTAAACAACTAAAGCAATCATTTTACGCCCTCAAATTTCAAAGGCTTTAAAATTTTTAAAAAAATTATTATTATCTATATCCTAAGCTAAAATACATGTAATAATGCAATAAGTATTTTTGAATTTAAAGATAAATAAAAAGAATAACAAAACTATTGAAGGGTTATAGATGCACACTTACAAAACTTGGTTAATCAACAGTTTATTGACCGCTCATTATTGACGGTTATTTTAGGTTGATCAATTCTAAATTCTTTTCTACAATTAATCATCTAATACACTAACTATTATTATCTGATCTTGATTTATGCTCAATCGTTTCAATATAGTATTGTTTTTTTGCCAACTTAATATATTGTTGGTTGTTTTAACTATAATTTACATTTTCAATTAAGTTTTCTTTTTACTTTAATCAGTTTTAATTTTTTATCATTTAATCTTTTCTTTTGCAATTGATATTGTTCCGGGAGATTAAGTTCTATTTTACTCTAAGTTGTTTTCTACGAAACTATTGATTTTTTTATATGTCGTCAATTCGAGTCAAAGGTCTTTATGAATAATATAAAGACGAGAGCCCCAATATTTTATTTCGCTTTAGGCCTCAAAACATGTTGAGCCAACCTTGTCTTTATGTAAAAAAATTTACTATACCGATTATTCTCATCAACTCACAATTAATTTATTTTTAATTTGTTTATACCACAGATAGCAATTTAACACAATATTCAGAAAACCACATACATTTCACTTAATACAATGTTTTCAACTTTTTTTAGTGACAAACAAAAATTTATTCATAAACAAACTAACAAATAGTTAGCCAGTAACATACACCATAAAAGTTATCATTCAAATTCCCAAATTAAATACATCAAATATACTCTGTTGATCCCACGTACTTAAGTGAATATTTGATCGATATTTTAACCAAAGAAAACTAAGGACTTTAGTTTCTCCAACTATCTTTTCAATGCTAGATGATTTTGGTCGAAAACCGTCGTATTTTGACATCTCTATAGACACCAAATAGTGGTTTGTATCACCGTATATATTAATTTCTTCTATCTTGAAGATCCCGGAGCAATTGAATGACATTCGAGAATGTCATTCACATGAAATAAGTAGAAAGAATGAAGCTTACACCATGAGGTGATAATGTCCCAATCAAATTGTGAAAAGGGGCATGAAACAAATAAATGTTCCAAGGATTCCTCACAACTATCACATAAAACACAGTTTGGAGTCATGATGTTAACATGTTTTCGAATCAAAGAATCAATGGTTGGCAGTCTTTCCAAACATGTTCTCCACAAAAGAAGTTGACTTTGATTGGAGTCCAGTTATGCCAATAAAAATGGATACCAAGATTCGTGTAAGTAGTCGATTGCATTGCCTCTCTTAAGCTTTGACAGAGAAAAAGCTTGATGAGTGGAGACCCCATACCTAAATAGATCCGTCCACTGAGCCTGAGTGAGACCAAATAAAATCAGAATGATCCAGACCGTATGTTCCGAGTTCTTGATAAATAATAAATATTTATTTCCAAGTGTCGGGTTGTGAAAACAATGTTTTCAGATAGTTTAAAATGATCAATGTTAGTTACCCTAGCACTAGCTAGTTCCATTTAGATGGTCAACTTTCAAATCAAATTCAGACACATCTACTTCATCAAATTTTGAAAAAAAAAAAAAAAAAAAAAAAAAAAAAAAAAAAAAAACTTTATCAAAGAGCATCCCGACCATAATCCACAACTCATCCATTATTGCCAAAGAATTAGACCCACTTGGAAAATTAAGCATATTCCGATTTGACATACAAGAACTAAATATTCCAATTATATTACCTCCTAAGTTTATTTTTTTTATGATTTCTTACTGATAAGTCATATTAGTTTTGATATATGATTAGCTGTAAAAAAATAATGAGGGGAGTGATCGCGTACTTGTCTGCCTAATTTATTACTCATATAGTCGAGGCCACAACTTCACGTCCTAGTCACAAACAAAACGAAATATTAGGGATCATGAAAAGGCCAACCACATCTTGTAAAAGATTATTTTGATGAAAAGCCAACATATGTGTGACATTAAAAAAAAATACTTTGTGCATGAAAAGGTAGGATCGACTGTACTTATTAGAAGTGATCAAATTGTTCCATTGCTTGGCAGATAGAACCAACGAAGTGACCATCCACGTCAAACATTAATGTTTGAACCGGTTGCATATTTGTGGATATAAAATGCGTTATTTGGTTGTAACACCCCGAAAAGTCAAAACGAGTCACCGAGGATAATAGACTTAATTAGTGGGTATTTAATACAGGAAGAAAATGGGTTATGGGCTAATTAGACTTATGGGCAAGAGCCTAAGTGATATAGGGCCCATAATCAGCCTTCAAACCCACCTATCAGCACCATCTTCCACACTTAAACCCTAGCCACCAAAATTCGTAGAGAGAGAAAGTAGAGAGAGAAAGTAAAGAAAACTCAAGATTGGAAGCTTCAAAGGTTAAGAGATTGAAGATCTGAACGATTGAGCATCAAACCATAAGAAAGGAGCAACAAATCGAGGTAAGAATCGGCCTCTAAACCCTTCTGTAGATCAACCCGGATTCTAGGGTTTTGAAAAGTTGCAAAGAATCACATAAAGGTCATATTTTTATGTATGAAAACATGTAAAAAGCTTAGATATAGGCTCATGGATGATTAACTAAGAGTTGGACGTAAAAAGTTGTGATTTTGGGTTAAAAACAGGCTGGTTCGTAAATTTTATGCGTTCTGCGAAACTATATATGCGTCCGGCGAATTTGCATATTCAAGTAGCGAAACTATGAGAACTTCCTGCGAAACTATAGTTTCACAGACAAGTTATCCAACGAAAGTTAGGCGAAAGTGGCAGCGAAGATGCCAGCGAAGATGCCAGCGAAACTGCCAACGAAACTGTCAGTGAAGGTGGTAGCGAAACTGTTGGTGAATCTAGCTGCAAAATTGTTGATCTTGCAGCAAAATTAGCAACGAATTTAGGTAGAAATTAACCTCTTTAAGTGTTAACTCATCTGCAGGCTGTGTAGTGTGATCCTAGCCTTGTAAGCTTAGTTTAGAGATTACTCACGGTATCCAGGTGAGTTCTAGATCCCCGTATTTGTAAGTTTTTCCATGTTTTGGGGTTATTATGCATACTAAATATACGTTTTTTAATGACCGAGTTTTTATGAGGTTTTAACAGGAAGATCGATTTTTCTATAAGGAAATGTGTTATATAAATGCTTAAAAATAAAAAAATTTCACGCTGATCTGGCAGCCCGGCCCCAACCAGGGGCGTTGCCCCTTGAACCCCACTAGGGGCTGCTGCCCCTAGGACCCCGCTGTCAGGGGCTGCCGCCCCCGAACCCCCGTTGTCCTGCGGAGGGTCGGTTATGTGTTATGATAAGTAGTACTTGGAATGTTGTGTGTAGTAAGTTAAGTATTATATATATTAAAGTGGAAGATGATATTAATGAAAAGTGAAACTTAATAATGTTACCCCCGGGCCCGTTTGATGATGAAAAGTCTTGCAAGTACTATGATAGACTTCACTTATCAGAGTCTGATGTATGATGATTGATCCGTATTCATGAGCGGGCTATGTGCCTTGCAGTGTGGATCAACTGTCGGGGGTTAGCTACCATGATGATGTGTACTGGCAGGGATCGACATTCGTTGTCGATCAACATGGAGCTCTTGCTTTGTGCAATCTCGTTTACGATGAAGTGAAAGATATGAAAGAATGAAAGATAATGAACATGCTTATTAAGATGAAAATGATATGTATTATGTATGCGTGGTCATTATATAAAGGTTAAAGTTATATTTTCTTATTTACCTAAAACTAGAACTCACTCAGCAAATGCTGATGCTGAGGATGACACCACGGAGCTACTTGGGGAGCTATGGATGGCATTCCTGCTTATGAAATCTTTTATTGTAATTGAAGAACAAGTACTATGTTTTGTTTACAATTAAAAAACAAATGTATGAGTATAATATGGTTTCTAAGTTTTAAATGAATGTCTAATTGTTTCCGCTGCAATGTTTTTGTTATTAAACTGATTTTATTCCATGATTAACCAACTATGAGGCTTCCCGGAAGCGGGGCCTTACATTGGTGTTGGAGGTTCGATGTCTTAGATTATCATCGATTTTTAACGACATTATAGACTAGGTTGCATCCAAGGTCTTTGTTGTATGCAAATGATACGAAGTATGAGCACAATATTATTTGAAATTTATCTTACATTTCGTTTACACACTCTTATCCTAGTGATGGAAAAAGATGTTACCCTAAAACAAAAGCTCATGTTTTGTCAAGAAAACTTATCGAAAAATCCAAATATCCAAACCTGAAATATTCAAAAATATCAAGAAAAGTGCAATGTATGTTTTTTTTATTTATTTCAACGTAACATGGTTTTAGAACACAGAATGCTAGTGTTTTTGTTATAACTATGAACAAGACAATGCCTATTGTAGATAGGGGTATTTAAAATATTTGAATCCGAAATTGAATCTAAAATTCAAACCCAAAATATTCAAAAATTCAAATATCTAAAAATTCGGATATGGATTCGAATAGTGTTTTTGAGGATTTTTGGATATTCGAGTTCATTGAAATATTATTGTAAAAATCATAAGTAATAAATATTAATTAAAATTTCGAATATTTTGTGTCACGTCCCGACAGAAGCGTGAAATTTGCGTTGGATGTGACTTGCTTGTTCAGAACATATTGATCAAAAAGAATTAATAATTTAACATATTAGAATAAGTCATAACATAATATATATATATATTATATATATATATATATATATATATATCACATAGATAATATAAAGTTAGGATTACATCATATCATAAGTAGTCAAAATTTGACATAATACAATACTATTACAAACATAATATCTAACTACTACATCTTCAGAGACGATGGAAATGAGCGTCCACCGATACACTGAGATCGTAGAGGCTAACAATCAGATTCACACAAACTTTCCCCATGATTTCTCCTAGCCATTATATACATCAAAAGAGAACATTATGTTGTTAGACATGATGATTTCATGAAAAAGTGTAGGTACATGTGTCCCTAGTTTCTGAACTTAATGTAATATGTCTTTAATGTCTTACACTGTGACATCCGTCACCACAAGGTCCGTCAATTAACGCTGTTTTCGTTAACTATTCCTTGATCGTTCATTCCTCATCTTTATTAACTCTTTGTGTGGATATCCTACTTGCTTTATTATCTTTGTGCTTGTGTTTCTTCGTGAACGTGTGCTATGGTTAAAAATTTTACAAATTTCATCATTATTATCACTAAATATATCATTCTTATATAAAATCATTGTCATTAATAAAACCATTTTAAGTGCCAATTATCATTAAATACATTTTTAACATTAATATAAAAAACACTTTTAAAGTCGTTTTCAACCAAAACAAACTTTGGGAACTCGGGGGCTAAGTGTAGGGACTAAAATTGACATTTTGTAAACTTGGGTTGGGTATATATACCCCATTTTCCCAGCCATAGCCCCATTCTCCATCTTCTTCTTCATTCTCTCCTTCACTTTCATCTCCTTCCTTGCACCAAAACCGCCCCGTTTCGTCTCGTTTTCGTCGTCTAGACTTCATCTACAACCTAGTCTACTCCATCCTTGCCAGTAGACGACCTTGGTTGTCCCTTTCTTGCTTGTTTTATTGCTGTCCATTTCTAGGGTTTCGGGTGTTCGGGTTCAACCCGAACACATGTGGTCACGTGGTGCGTGTGATGTCTTTCTGCGTGTCCTTCTTGTTTGTGTGTGTTTTGTTGTGTGTTTCTAGAAGTCCTCGTGATGTAAAACCCGTGCACGGAGCAGCTGGAGGCTGCTCTACACTTCTACAGTCGCGATTCTGCTGTTTGGGCGACTGGGTTGATCATGCGACTGAGTCGTGAGACTGGGTTATTCGTGCGACTGTGTGTTATGCGTGCAATTGAGTCAATGCGGATGAGTGATGCGTGCGATTGAGTCAATGCGGATGAGTGATGCATGCGATTGAGTCAATGCGGATGAGTGATGCGTGCGATTGAGTCAATGCAGATGAGTGATGCGTGCGATTGAGTCAATGCAGATGAATGTGTGCGATTGTGTGTGTATCACACGACTAAGTGCCAGTCGCACGAATGGAGGTTCAGTCGTACGAATGAAGCTGATTTGTGCGAATGAAGGTTGATTCGTGCGTATGGAGGTTGAGCCGTGCGATTGGGTGCTGTGTGGTACGACTGAATGCTAGTCGTATGAATGAAGGTTCAATCGTATGAATGAAGCTGATTCGTACGAATGAAGGTTGATTCGTGCGAATGGAGTGTTGAGTCGAGCGTCTGGTCCTGTCGTGTGATTAAAGATGTTGTGTGTGTGAGTTTCCTTCTTGAATGTCATGTGATGATAAGGTAACATCAACACAATTGTCATTGCTCGACCACAAAGATTAAAGTCAACGCTATCAAGGCCACAAATACTATTCCAAATCAAATCAACCTAACATTTTACAAATTATCAACAATCGATTTATGACTACTAATATTTAACAAATACTTCTCCTATAATAATGGATCTTTTACATAATATCACCGGCAATGGCGAGGGTTCTAGTACTTGGATCTACATAAGATCTAATACGTGTATCAGCTTGTGTGTGTGTTACGCGTGACCGAACCGCTACAACCCGAATCGACTGAACATTACTATTTGCTACATACATATCATTAATGCTTAACAATAACTGTCAATAGGTGTTTGACCGTTCATAGCATACTACATTTAGGGAACTTTGATCATTCATACTTAACACTTAACAAGTGAGTTTTGTGGTGTGGGAATTGCATACAATGTTATCATCTTTGTTTATATGAATCATGTATCATGTTATGCTTATGGCTATGTTGTCGTGAATATTGACTAAACACGACACAAGTCTCCTTTGTCGGGTGTCGTCATGACACACTTTATCATCATCATTATTATTGCATCTCTATCGCTTACCATTGTTATGACGATCCCGTCTCGTTACATCCCTGTGTTTCCGCTTTCAGCGGGGGTGTGACATACACTTATGTAATGTTTGGGTACTTGATGAAATGTAAATGTTTGGTTGTGATTTATAATGTTTAATATTTCATTAATGAGTTGTGTAACGCATATTGACTAGATTATATAGGTTTGTGATTGTTTGAATTGATATACATAATGTTATAATAATGAATACATTCAAACTTGGTTAAGTGAAGTTCTCATGCGTCCGACTGGACCATGCGCCCCAACAGTGGTCATGCGTCCGAATGGCCATGCGACTGAGTGTCCATTCGCCTAAATAGTCCATACGCCTGAACAACTTCATGCGACTGACTCAGTAGCACGACTGAACACTCAGTCATGCGAATGGATCAACCGCATGGCTCAATCGCACGAATGAACCATGCAAATGGTTCAGACGCCCGAATGAGTAACACTAACCTATAAATACCACCTAATTCGTGGAAATATGTAAGGATTATACACACTTCGACTCCAGACGTACCATAGCCGTCCAGAGACCTCTAAGATCATACTCCAAGTTCATAGATCGCAGTAGATCGATTCCTAATCGATTCTTAACGTTAGATTCAATACATAATTGTTTCTACGTGTGTTCTCACTTATTGGATCGCCAATCAAATAGGACTCTGCACTATTTGGTTTGGTATACACGTTAATCAGTTAGTACATCGTCCAATACACGATCCCTAACAAGTGGTATCAGAGCTTTGGCTCTTGATTACGTGTTGATTCAATCGTTTTTTATACAAAAATTGTGTTTTTTCACTAAAAGCGCAATCCTTTTGTGTCCAACAGTGTCTTAGACATTTCCTGACCATAAAGTTTAGTTTTTCCGGCATACGGCAATTAGGGTTTGTGAAAATTCGAGTTTTTGTGGCCAAAACACGTTTAACCTACGAATTTTCAAACTTCAGCAGGTTCAGTCGCACGATTGGCTCAATCGCACGACTGAGTTCATTCGCATTCCCCAAACGCACGATTAGACTCATTCGTACCCTCATTCGTACGACTGAGAACCCTATTCGGACTATTCAACCGCATTAGTTCATTCGGCCGACTGACTCATCCGCATTAGTTTAGTCGCACGATTGAACCATTCGCCTAGTTTAATCGTCCGAATAAGCCCAGTCGCATACCTTCATTCGCACACATAAACAGTTTGTGTAATAGTAAAGTTAGGTGAAATGGAGGACCAGTTTTCAGCATACACATCAAGTAAAGACACTCGTATTCAGAATCTACTGCTATTGGAGAACGAAGTGGGAATTCATAATAAACCCCCAAAGCTTATCACGTTAGATGACTACCCACAATGGAAGCAACGTTTCGAAATCTACTTAAATGGAGTAGATACAAATTTGTGGGAGGCTATAGAGTCGGGGTACAGCATGCCAGTAGGAGCTGACGGTGTCAAACTTACGTTAAATGGCATGTCTGATGCACAAAAGGTGAAACACAAAGCTGAGAAGAAAGTCTACGCTTTGCTTACCCACTCTATTCCGAAGGATATCTTCCATTAGTACTCGGAGTATACTCAAGCAAAGAAATTATAGGATGCGTGGAAGAAGAGGTATGACGGAAATGCCTCACTCAAGGCCACTAAGGATTGAAGAAGGAGTTTGAAAACTTCTCTTCAATGGGAAAGGAAAGCCTGGACGACGTGATTGACAGATTCTACCACTTGATGAGTGAGATGCACACTCATGGAGTAACTACGTCGATGGAGGATAAGGTATCCAACTTTGCAGATGGATTACCAGAGAAATGGGCTTCCTTTGTTTCAAATCTCAGACAGAATGGGATGCTTTCGAAGCTAGACATAAATGACTTCATTCTGAAACTAAGAAAGTAGGGGCTTAGGATGAAGTATAAAGCCCAAAAGGCCAACTATGATCAGAATCCGGCGCTTTACAACGCGACTCCTCAAGCCAAGACATCTGGAGCACCACTGCAAACTGCCTTCATCTCAAGCTCAGCAAGTCCAGCACAAGCATCTACTTCAGGGTCCGAAACGTCAGGGTGGTCTGGTACCCAATATATTACACCAGAAGTCAATGCAGCAAAATTGAAAAACGATAATTTCGGTAACGTGACTGTTGAGGTGGCCAGAGAACACATGGACCTCTTAGCTGTTGTAGTCCACTCCTATGATGGACTAAATGCTGGAAAGATAGGAAATTGCCACCTGGTAGATAAGGATTATGCACACTTTGACTCCAGACGTACCCTAGCCGTCCAGAGACCTCTAAGATCACACTCCAAGTTCATAGATCGCAGTAGATCGATTCCTAATCGATTCTTCACGTTAGATTCAATACATAATTGTTTCTACGTGCGTTCTCACTGATTGGATTGCCAATCAAATACGATTTCGCACTATTTGGTTCAGTATACACATTAATCAGTTAGTACATCGTCCAGTACACGATCCCTAACAAAAAGCATACTCAAACAGTCAACATATAGTTGGTGAGATCATAGGTTTAATTTCTGAACACAATACATATACTGATGCAATATAAATAAGATTACAACCAAACATGCTTATAACATAAGTGATTCATAACTGTTACAAATATAAATCACAAAATCAGGTAATATAGCATCACAACACTCATCCTATTGGTGTAGAAAATAATTTCCCAAGTAGCGCTACCTATATACTCAACGGTTCCTCATCCAATCTAATGGTTGCAACATAAATAACAGTATTTCTAAAAAATCTTATATACATGCATCAGTCTCATAAACAATATGCTTTTTCCCTTAAAAACTTTTAGTTACAAAAAATGGGGCTATGAGTCTCATCTTTTACTATGGTGGATTTCCTATATAAACATTTGTAAACAATTAATATTTCTTTAAAATTTTCAGCATCTCAGATTATATAATAATACAAAAGCTATAATCAAATATATACCACGAAATTTTTACAGTAAATATATCCAAAAAGCAGATAAAATATGTCAAAAATTCATATATTAATTATTTTCATTTATTTTCTGGAATTTTTATAATATTTGAATAAACTAACAGAAATACTCACAAGTTTCCATAATTCACCAAAATATATTAAGATTTTGTTAGGATCTAGTATTTGACCAAACACAACTGATTAACGTGTTAAACCAACCAAATAGTGTGAAATCCTATTTGATTGGCGATCCAATTAGTGAGAACGCACATAGACACAATAATGTATTGAATCTAACGTCAAGAGGAATCGATCTACAGTGTTCTATGAACTTGGAGTACGAACTTAGAGGCTTCTGAACGGCTAGGGTACGTCTGGAGTAGAAGTGGATTCAATGCTTACATTTTTCCACAAATTATGTGGTATTTATAGGTTAGGGTTGCTCATTCAGGCGACTGAACCATTAGCATGGTTCATTCATGCGATTGAGCTATGCGGTTGAACCATTCGCACAACTGAGTATTCAATCGTGCGACTGAGTCAGACGCATGAAGTTGTTCAGTCGTATGAACTATTTAGGCGCATGGCACTCAGTCGTATGGCCATTCGGACGCATGACCACTGTTGGGGCGCATGGTCCAGTCGGACGCATGAGAACTTCACTTCACCAAGTTTGAATGTATTCAATATTATAACATTATGCATAACACTTCAAACAATCACAAACCTAAATAATCAAGTCAATATGCGTTAAACAACTCATTAATGAAATATTAAACATTATAGACACAACCAAACATTTTGTATTTCATTAAGTACCCAATAATTACATAAGTATAAGACATATTACATTCAGATCAGGATCTAGGTACATATATGTATCAACAAACTCCCCCTTGGACCTAGATCTATCTATTGTCTAACATCTTTCATGATTTCCTCAAACTTCTTGTACTTAGCTTCTTTGGTTACTCCTGTGTTTATCTCAAAACAAAACAGAGTCTAATCACTTTCTGGAACTGTAAAGCTTGTACAATATCATGTGGGTCATAGAACAGTGGCCACTTGTATAAAGTATAAACATCTTGTGCTAACAAGTTGGTGAGCCACATCGGGTCAAACACCTTTATGGTTTCCAGTGTGTGATTCCTGTTCAAGACTATCACGGCCTCTCCCATTCTCCAATCGTAGTACCACCATTTGAAGTGTGGAATGAAGTCCTGAGGCATCTCACATAGTGGGATCTTTGACATTGTACGTAGTGGACTCCACTTCAGCACTACTCTAGGTTTTCCAGTTATGGCATCAACCTCAGATCTTTTGATGTACCTCGTTGGTTGTTAAGGTTTGAAGTTGACCCATCTGGTGTGATACTCCCTCTTTAGAGCAGCTTCAAACCAGCCTGACATCTTACGAGGGTCAGAATATAGCAATTTTAACTTTGCTAACTGGTTGAGCTCAAAACCTGGAAGAGTCTTCAGATTGTGTGGAAATCTGAAATACTCAATTCCTTTCTCAAGTTTAACCGCGTAAACGTTGAGGTTTGCAAAATGTGCCGACGCTATGATCCTGCCAGCCACTTTTTGATGTTTCTTGACCTTATACAGTTTGGTGTAGACAGTTGACGTTGTAGCGCTGCGTTGGGCTCTTATCTCTTCAAAACATGCTGCCCATTTAGCCTTTTTGATGTTGACTTTGGCATCTGAGGCTTGGGCCTTCTCTTTATCGACTCTTTCTTCATTTTGTCCAGAGTCTCAAAAGTGTCACTGACAGGAGTTTCTCCCAGATTTGGAATGACATTTCCCTTATTGTTAGTGTACTCTGGATAGTGTTGTGCACTGACATCTTCCATCTCGATCTCATCGACATCTTGAAGCTCATCGTCATTCTCCTTTTGCCCAGTTGAGCATCTTTCACAATCTCATCAAGATTAAGTTGGAATATTTCAGCCAGTTGCTCGTCGGTGAGATCATGAATTATTTCTCCTTCTTCAGGAGTGTAATTCACTGATCTCCTGACAATCCCCTGCAGATCAAGAATCATTGTGAGTTGAGTCTTGATCTGTTGGAGGGGAGCAACATCATATTCATCTCCTTGAAAATTAGGATCTGATTGATTTAAAACATGTAACACATCAATCATTTAATCAACAAATAGAACAATAAACATTAATAATAACCATAAACATTAATTACATTAATTAGATACAATATTCAAATACACATAGTTTAAATAACATAAACAACTATGCATTATTCTTGTCTTGAATAGCTGGTGTGTCAGTAGGATCAGCAGAAGATGATGGGGCTCCTTGGTCTTGATTTTTCTTTGTGCGTCCTCTCTTGACCTTGAGTGATGTAGATGCAGCTGCATCTCCTTCTTCATCACCATCATCATGATCAGCATTATCACCTGCATCAGTGTCATCCCCTTGATCATCACAGTCATCATCTTCATCATCATCACTGTCATCGTCATCACCATCATCTCCATCTCCTTCTTGGATCTTTAGGGGCTCATCTTTGGATCACTTCAGTCTCAGCATAAGCTTCTTGTTCTAGGCCTCCAAATCTTGAATCCTCTATATTGAGGATGTATGCATCTCTCTCAACTCAGTAATCTCTTGGCTCTGGGCCTCTATCCTTTGGGCTTGGGATGCATTAAGCTCCATCAGCTGATTAAGCTGAGAGGCTCGCTGTTCATCCATCGCCAGCAGCTTCAGCACTAACCTGTTAAGGTTAGCCATCTGCTCCTCCAACCGACAGATGGGTAAGCGGATCCAAAAACAGGTGGGACCTGTGAGGAGGTCCTAACTCCATGGGCTGTGGTGGTGGTAGTGGATGTAGAGAAGATTGGGGTTGGTATCGATGTGGATGGCTATGGATGAGCTGTAGTGGTGGTGGATGGGAATTGTGTATCTGGTGGAGTGGGTGTGGAAGTGGTGTATGAGCTGGTGGTAGTGGTGGTAGGTAGAATGGTGGTAGTGGTGGTTGGTAGAATGGTGGTAGTGGTGGTAGGTGGAATGGTGGTAGCTGTGTGTGGTGGTTGTGGTGGTGATAAAGGTGATTCTGTGTTTCTTCCTTTTCAAACCATGGGGCTGAGCCATCCTCTTCTTCCTCGATCCAGTCGAGGAGGATGCTCCCCCTAGAGCACGGCCTGGCAGATCAGGAGTATAATTAGGATCATCAGTAGTCTCTCCCAATCCGCCTGGGCGTTCACCAACTGCCCGCAGCCCTCGTTCTGTGGGAATGACTTTACTTTCCACAGTCCGAGTCAGTGGCTCCTCATCTGACTCCTCCTCTTCCTCACCATGCATGAAATCCTGGTGGAATCAGTAGTCTCCGCTCCGTCTCCAGTGGGGGCAGATGCTGGAGATGGAATATCAGTAGTGGGACCCCTTTGTTGAGTGGGTCCTTCATCTCCAGCATCTCCACTATCATCATCAGAGTCATCATCAGGGAGCTGTAGCTGCTCTTCTTCAGAGTCACTATCAACATGACGCCATTTACGCCTAGCCGGCGCCACGTAGTCTTCCCGGGCCAGATGCCCAAATAATCTCCTCACAAGGGGCTTTACCTGCTTCTCCCTGTAAACCTTCATCCTTCCCAAGGTGGTATCGTCCATCACCTCGAGTACCACCACGTCCTCCTTCTCCTTCAGCAAGGAAGGGAGCTTCTGGTCTATAATCATCTGCATAAAGCGTGGGTATATACAGAAGCCCTCCTTCCCTTTCCCCTCAATGTTCTCCACCAAGTAGGTGAAGATTATCCTGGAGAAGTTGAACGGATGGTTCAGCACCAGTGCAGCATATGCGTTCTGGATTTGATCGAACAGTTCATCAAAACCTCCCTTCCGAGACGCTAAGCACTTAAGCAGTACGTGCGCAAGGTACTTGAACTGGGTACACAGGTTGCTCTTGTTGAGCACCTCTGCATTGATGTCCCCAGCGTACTTGGCCCGCAGGAAACAGCCTCTGACAGTCAGGGGGTGTAGTCGTGTGGGGCATTCAGCATCATCCCCAAGCTGCAACACTGTCCTGAGATCATCCTCAGAGATCTCAATGGCCTCTCCAAATATCGAACTACGGATTCGATGAGGCTCTGAGGTTCTATCAACACTCACCTTCCCAGAAGGCCTGCTGAATAGAACGGTATGGTGTGCATGGAGTTGAGATTGCGTGAGAGATCCTTGAGCGCCTAAGAAACGAGATTAGTCCAGCAAAGTCAGGTGCATGTCTGGATGACTGATCCAGATGAGCATAGATATTGTGCTTGGTGTTCATTGTCCACCGACTCGCCATCTGTTACAAAAAAGAAACGTTAGTATCCGTTGATTAAGAATATCTCGAATCACTTGGACTTGAAAATATTTCCCCTTTTTTCATCTGTCGTGCGAATGAGACTGTGCGACTGAGATCTAGTCGTGCGAATAAGTAGTGCGACTTAGATCTAGTCGTGCGAATTATTCCATACGTACGAATGGTCATGCGACTGAGCTCACCCGTATGTATACTTAATCGTGTATATAAGTCATGCGCTGAACTCACACACATGATTCAGTCGTGCGACTTAGCTATTCGCACTACCCAGTCGTGCGACTGAAGTTCATCAGCCTGTCCATTCGCATGACAGACTACTATTCAATTCAAATTTAAGTTTTGACCAATTCTTATGATTAGACGTCCTGTCTTGGTTCATTGGACTCGCAATCATTATACTTAACACCTAATAACATTAATTTCAGTTGATTGCTTGGATTAATTAGGTTATTTTGTCAAACAAGGCTCGGTTCTTGGTTTGGACCGAACTTGTCGATGTTGGAGTCAATTGAATGAAATATGATTGGATTGAACCGCATTGTACCTGTATAGTCGGTGGAAATCGTCGTGCATAAGCAGAATTAGTGGTATATAATGATCTAATGAAAATTTTGGCAGAGTAACGCTAGTCCGTGCGTCTCGGGGCGATTTTGAGGGTGGTGAGTGACTGCGACCGACTATCCCACTATTTATACTAGGGTTCCTACAGTTTTGCGACTGAGTCCAGTCGCACAAGTTGTTCGTGCGACTGAGTATCAGTCGTGCGACTGGCACAGTCGGTCACCTTCAGTCCTGCGACTAGAGTTGAGTCGTGTGACTTGGTCATTCGCCTCCTTTCACGTGGTTGAATGGCTCATTCGTATCAGCCATTCGGTTGCATGGTCCATACGCTTGTCTATTCGGCTATAAAAGGCATGAGTATGATCCATTCGTACAGTTGGTCCATACTCATGGTCCAATAGTGCGAATGGGTCATACTCTTGAAATTCTTCTGACTTTCTGAACATTTGACATTTAAACCCTTTTAAACTGTTGAATTAACATTATAATCATTTGATCATCTCAGACATGATCATTTTAACTTGAAAAACTTTTGATCACCTCAAACGTGATCCTTTTAAACGATTAGTCACCTCAGATGTGACCTAATTGTTATTTGAAAGCACTTGTGGTCACCTCAGACATGACCTTTTAGATGATAGGTCCCTTATCAACTTCCATGACATAGTCCGATACTAACCTACAGAATTTGACAAACTTTGTACAGAATAAAAGAAATAATACTGAAAACTTAAACAAACTAAGACATGTTTTTGTGTTTTTGTGAGAGTTAATTCCTAAGTTGTAGTTCTAAGGAATAATTATTCTGAGAGAGCAGCCTCAATCATTTAAACCATACATGGATCAATTTATGTTGGAATCATACAGGATATTCAAATCATTCAGGACAAGTTATTAAAACCAACTTTGATGCTCTTTCCTTGTTTTTCATCTGGAGTCATTTAGCAAATTTAGGAAATCAGACTAGTACTCTTAGGTCCCCACACTGATTTGAACTTTCAAGAATTGTAGCCACAGTGATTGTCAGTATACTTGTCCTCTTAAATCCATACACAGACTTTCAACTCAGTTTGGTGATCGTTTTAAGGTTAGTTTATTTCAACAAGCATTTGTGGATCCCACACTCATATGGTAATCAACATTCCTCAGGGGATTTTTGAGCGGTCTTAGGGTAGTGTTCAAGAAGCAACTATTCGTAGAATCTTTCAAAGAGAAGCCAATCCTCAGGTCAGTGCCATCGCACAGCAGAGAGGCGGTAAACAACAATGAGTTCTAGAATATATAGGTTATGCTTATCCTCAGGTCAGTGCCACCGCACAGCAGAGAGGCACATAATCTATCTTCTTGTTTGAGCAATGTTTCTTCTTTTAGCACAAATCTCACCAACAACCTAGGTTATCAGTTTGATTGTATTTGCATTTTTCATGTGCTTTTGCTCATGCTTTGGTCTTACGCACACTTTTGTGGCGTTATTTTTGCTCTTCACCCCTTATTGAATCTTGTTGATTGTGTTACCAAGGATAAGATGTTACCCACAGCTAGTCAACCATTTTAGTTTAATCTTGAGATCACCAAAAGGTCTAGTCATCTATTGTGTTGAATCTACTGACATATCAGCTGTGGTCTAGCAACCTCTAGGTCTACTTTCTTTGTGTTACCTTAGTAGTAGTAGCTTAACTATCATATTTCCTTTTATATTGCTCATACTACACAGACTTATATTTGAACTTTGCATCTTTTTCACTTTTGATTTTTTAAAGTCCCAAATGGTTTGTACCTGTGTACTATCATATTCCACACGTTAAATCGGTATCACACGTACGATCTTATTTAGTATCGGCTTGCCTCTCCTTTTCCCTTGTTTTTTTTTTCATACCTATCCTCCCCCTAAAATACTAAAACCTCTAAGGATTTGCGTTTTAGGATTTTAAGGAGCAAGAAAAGACACTAAGTGTATTAACAAACTTATCATTGTAACATCTCGTATTTTTCTTAACTAAAAGTTAATTTCGTTTACTCTTTTTGAAACTCATGTGTTGTTTGTGCGTATTCATTATTGCCATTTGGGTTTTTATGAAGTTAAAAATATAAATATTAAATAAAAATAATGTTAATATTAATAAAAGTAATAATATAACCATAATAATAATACTTGAATAACTAACAAGTTAGATTAAAGTTTAGGGGGTTGTTTTGTAACTTTACAACTTTAAAAGAAAGTTTTTATGCATAATATAAAAAAACTAAAACCTAAGGGACTAAATGTGTAAATTATTAAAAACCCAAACCCCCATTCTCTCCTACCCGTTTTTCCGGCGGGAGCTCCGGCCAAGCTCTGGCCGGACTCCGGCCACCCTATAATGACAAAATTGGTCGTTTCTTGATCCCAAACCGTTACGAATGTCATCGGGACTATGTTTCGAACCTTAAGTACCCTTTAATTGGAGTTTAAAGTCGGCTAAGGATGTCGTTCGAGTTTGGAAACCGTCGGCATCAAATTTCTAACCATTCAATGATTAAACCATAATAATAACCTAATTAACTCAATCTAATCAATCATCCAACCATTACTAAGCGTTCATGACTATTAATTACATCTGATAACACACAAACAACGCAATCTGATTTCCCTTTCATCGCAAACCTACAACCCAACAAAGATATCTTCTGCGCATTATTACCTTCAATTGATTGAGGGTTTTTCATCTTCAAGACCATCAGAACTTCGTATGCAACGAATTTGCTTATCAACATTGTTTGAACATCCATCGAGTTGAGTGTGGCCGCGACTTGTTCTTCGGTTGTCCCAGGCATTGTTCCAAATCGAATCGGGTAATTAACTACATACATCTATTTGAATTGACATGGGGAATGAAAGCCCCATGATTATCAACATTAATAATAAGGATTTGATCTCCAATTTGTCTCAAATCCATTCTAGGGTTTATATGAAATTGGGGATTTGGTGGAAGCAAGCTTTTAAGAATTAAAACTAGTTTATACCGCGACTGAGAGCCTGGTTCACTGGTTAAGTTACTTATTCACACACATGAGGTCCCGAGTTCGAACCCGGGCCCCATCATGTTATTTTTTTGAGATTTTTAACCCTTAATTAAATTATAAAAACTTTTTATATATGTAAAAATTATTTTATAAACTTTAAATATTTTCAAAAGCACCATATATTTTCTGTATTTCTCTTTTAGTTTAAATAATTATTTTAATAAAACATTTTAACAAAGATTGTTCATGAATAATAAATGGATTACAAATAATAATTAGAAATTATTATTGTTTCAAAACGTTTCTTTTCAATTAATTTTTTAATAGTACTTAATTTCTTTTTGCTATAAAAATTTATTCAAACTTATGAACTTTCAAATGTTATAATGTTTCTTTTTCACATTTTTTGTATAATATAGATATATATTTTTTTAGAAAATATAAATGATTTTCATTTGTTAAATATAATTATTTAACAAACCCCAAAATCCACTTAACCCTAGTACTCATTAATTAGTTAACCCATTATGTTTAAGCTTAAATCTTCTAATATCTATATACTAGGGTGCATGTGAAGACTTTACGTTGGAATGACGATTACTATATCTTATTAATCATCTATTATATACTTATTACCGTGTGAGTTTTCCTTGCCCCTTTTTTTACCATTTTCACACTAATTTGGGGTGAAACATGATTATTTATACTTAACACACTTGTAAACGTCTAACTTGTAAGCACTTGCAATTCATATTTTTGTCAAGGTTATTTGTGTATTGTAAGTGTTTATATAAGATACATATTTTTTACAATCATTACTATTGCTAGCCTGGCGACGTCTTAGATCTTTGGGCCTGACAAGCCTATTTGGTGCTAAAGTCGAGGTATTACCGACTCCTGATGACGTATGCTTGTTCATCATGGGAACCAAATACACTTAGCCAATCTTTTATACTTGTAATCAAGTCGAGGTTTGGTTGTAACGATATGTGTTCTATAATCTTACTTGCTTATGACCTATGACATGAATTGCTACTTGTAATCTTATCATATTATGTATGAAACCTTGGAAACTCACCAACTATTATAGTTGACCTTTTTATTTTTATCATGTTTCAGGAATCCCCAAGTTTAAAGTGGACTTTTGAAGCTTGCAATGGAACTAGGAATTGGACCTAGTTAATAATTAAAATGTTATGTTATGTTTTGATTTATGTTTGAACTTATTTCAAGTTTGATACTTATGTTTGTACTTCCATTTGAAACTTATAATTTAAATATTTACTTTAATTATAGCGTTATGTGGTTGTGAACAATCTTAACCCTCACATCTCGACGTTTCCGCCATCAAGGTTGGGGTGTGACAGATTGGTATCAGAGCCCATAACTATAGGGATTTAGGTTATTAGAAATGGTGACCTAGACTATAGCTTATGCATGAACCTCATAGGATAATATTTATATTCTTGGAAATATATATATTGTTACATGCTACAAAATGCTATACCTTACTATGTGCAACTTGATACCTTAGTATAGGTTTGCCTTGTAATTGTTTAAACTTTGTTATTTGTCTCCCTAAACTTATCTTTGACATTTTGACTCTCCCCGACAAATGGAACTTCTTAATCTTATTCTCGACGACAAGTGGAATTGTATATTTATGCTTAAGACTTGGATCCTTAGACCTATGTCTAATCTCTGTAAAATCTCATCAAGGTTTTGATTTTATGAACCTAAGAAACTTGTGTGACACATAGACACCTGTATTCTGGATTTCCTAGCAAAAGGCCCTCGGGCTAAGGCAAGCATATCGCATAAATCCTACGGGACTAGTTATGCTTACCTGGGGATTTCTGGGATGAGTGATAAACTATGGTCAACATACACAAATTTCTAAGGCGAGTGGGTCAACTTACCTTGACGTGTCAACGTGTAACACCCGAATATTTATTATTTTAAAGCCGGTGAAGAAAGAAAAGAAAATAAAGTCCAAAAGTCGACGGACCAAACTCGCCAACGAAAGAAAGTCGGGTGAGGGGAGTATATAAGGGAGAGGGCAGCCCTTACCCTCTCCCCCACACTCACAAATCAGCCAAAGAAAGGGGAGAAGAGAGGAAGAAGAGAAAAAGAGGAAAAGTGCCGGTACGGGTCGGTTCGGGTCGCCAAAATCGTCGTGAAGCAAGCCAAATCGAAGCCATTAACGTTGTGCTCGTTTGTGTGAGTTCTAGAACCCCACTTTTACTTGTTTTCAAACGATTTTGGGGCTGGAAAGCATAAAAACCCGTTTTTGTATGTGTATGTGCTTGACCCATTTGGGTGTGATGTGTGTGATGCCTTTCGTGTATGTTTCCGGGCGTGCGTGTGCTTGTATGGTGTTATGGTATGCATTCCTAAGGTTTAGGATGGTCGATTTAGACTTAAAATGGATTTAGATGAGTTTGGAGGCTGAAAACCCTCGGCTGTAGTCGGGATGACCTGCATTCTGCATCAGTTAGGGCTAGGCGACCGACGGAGGCCGAATGGAGGCCATACGGCCGATTAGGATGCGATTGGGGTCCATTCGCACGATTGAAGGTCCATTCGCACGATTGAAAGGCTAGTCGCATGGAGGTCATGCGACTGAAGGTCCAATCGCATAAGTGCTCATCCGCATTAATCCTATTCGCATGAGGTCCATCCGCATTGTCCATTCGCACGACTGGATGTTCATTCCCATAGGTGTTCATCCGTATTAGTTCAATCGCATGATGTTCAGTCGCATGGAGGCCATGCGACTGAAGGGTGTCCATACGCCCGAATAGGGCTGTTGTACCCGAGGAAGGTATAGATTGACTTCTGACTTCGGGGGAAAGTGCAGATGTAAGTTTTGACGTAAAGGTCCCCATAAGAGCATGTAAGATGACGCTTGAGGCCTTAGAAAGCATGTTGGGCATGATGATGATGATGACGTTGCAAGTTTATGCACGTTATGTATGTATGGTGTTGCCCTGTATGATAATGATGACTGTGTGTGTTATGTTCCTTGTTATGATGTATGTTTACCTTTCCCATAACTTTACGTGTTATGATAAGGAATGAACGAAGTATTATGTAACGTAAGTGAAAGATAATGAAAGAGGAACACGATGTTGAATGCATGCATTAATGAACAAATGAAACGTCTTGCACGCATCGGATAACGGGTCCTTCTTTGTGATTGACCCTTAATGTAGAACCTCTACCGCTCACCCCTAGTACTGTGGCATACGTTTAGCTGTTCATTTATTGACTTCGGCCCAGTAGCTAAGACTGATGGTTACTCCTAGTACCGTGGCATACGTTTAGCTGTTCATTTATTGACTTCGGCCCGGTAGCTACGACTAACCGGGGTGTAGCACATGGTATTGGTACGGATGATGTCCGATGCGCAAGTAAAGTCATAAAGAACGAATGAATGAATGAATGAATGAAGATAATAATGATATTATCTATGCGTACGTATCATGTGTGATCATGTAAAAGTAACAAATGATTTTATATGAAAGTAAAGTATGTTTTGTAATAAAACTAGAACTCACTTAGCAACGCTGACTTTTTATATGTTTTCCAGTTGGCAGGTAATGTTTGCTGAGGATGGCACACCGTGAAGCTACTCAGCTCTTTTGGGATGGCATTCTTTTGATTAATGTTTTTGCATTGTAATGCGAACAAGCTATTTTGTAATGAATGTTGTATTAACTTGCAAAAGCATTTACATGGAAATAAAAGATTGTTTTAGTTTTCCGCTGCGATTTATGAAATACAAATGCAATTATACGTTTTATGTGCGATGAGAACCCAGCTGTAAGCGTCCCGGGAACGGGGCCTTACACAATGTTTCCAAATGGTAATGCGTTACCAAATGGAACCACTCCACGTGCCTTGCAACTTTTGCCTTATCCTTGTTGAACTATAATCCTTGTTATTCCTATTCTCGTATCTAACTCATTTTGTATATTCCAGCATGTCTCGTCATCATGGAAAGCGTGGAAGTTCCGATCGTAAGCTAGCCGCCATGATTGCTCGACAAATGGCTGCTGTCATCCCGACCATGGTTGCTGAACTTAATAGCACCTTAATGACCAACGCTAGCAACAATGGAAATGGTCATGAGAGAATAGCAACAACCAAAACGGGAACAATCAACACGGAACAACCAAACTTGCACTTTCAAGCACTTTAGCTCTTGCAAGCCCACTAGTTTTAGTGGCAAGGAAGGAGCCACTGTCTTCTTGAGTGGTTCGAGAGCATGGAGAATACCTTTGTAAATTGTGAGTGTCCCGAGACACTCAAGGTTTGTTATGCCACTAGTATGCTCCACAAAGGGCACTTACCTGGTGGAATAGCGAGAAGAGAAACCGTGGTCCTAAGCTGTGTTAGCACTTACTTGGGAAGAGTTTAAGAACCTCGCCATCGCGAAGTTCTGCCCGAGAAGCGAACTGCAAAAGTTGGAGGAGGAATTTTGGAACTTGAAACAAAACAATGGTGATCATTTGGCCTACTCAACTAGGCATCATGAGTTGAGTATATTGCTGCCTCACATAGTCGACACTGTCCCCCGCAACATCGAGAAGTTCATTAAGGGTGTACCACCCCAAATTCAAGATGCTGTGGTGGGTAGCCGACCCACAACCTTGGAAGAAGCCATTATGATCACCGCTCAACTCACCGAGAACCATATACGAGCGGGCACCATGTCTATGAAGGGTGCAAAGAAGGTAGAGAAGACGGCTACCGAGACTGTTAAGGAGACCAAAGCTGAACCGTCTTACAACAACAACAACAACAAAAAGCGCAAGTTCACACCGGCACGCAACTATGCCGTGGCTGCACCCAAACAACCCCAAAGAAAACTTGTACCTACGACTGCACTTGTGGCGCAAGTGCCTGGGGCTAGGGCTTATGCTGGTCCTCAGCCTATCTGCAACACGTGTAGGTATCATCATCCGGGGAATCAACCATGCCGCATCTGCACCTTATGCGGTAAATATGGTCATTTGGTGGCAACTTGCCACCGTGCACCTAACAATGCCGTCGTGGTCACAAACCGTGTTTGCTACAACTGTGGGGAACCTGGTCATTTCCGCCCACAATGTCCCCGTCTTGTGGGTAATGTGCCACAAGCCCGAGGACGTGCTTTCAACATCAACGCTAACCAAGCACAAGCAAACAACGATGTGGTGAATGGTATGTTAACTCACTTTTAACTTTTGTGATCCGATTCTTTTCATACTTTACCTGTATCGTTAAATACCTTAAAAATTGAACAGGTATGTTCCTTATTAATAAAAGTTATGCCTATCTCCTATTTGGTTCTGGAGCCAATAAGAGTTTTGTTTCGTTGGAATTTGAACCCATACTTGCTAAGCCATACGAGACTAGAAATACCCCTTACCGTTGAAGTTGCCGATGGAGAACCGATCACCGTTGACGTCATTATTCGTGATTGCATCTTAAGTCTTGACACGCATGATTTTCTTATCGATCTTATCCCTATGAAACTTGGAAGCTTCGACGTCATCATTGGTATGGATTGGTTAGCCAAACACCATGCCGAGATCATTTGTTTCGAGAAGTGCATCCGTATACCGTTACCTTCTGGTGATACTTTGAAGGTGTTTGGTGAAAAATCTTCCAAAGGACTTAAACTCATGTCTTGCACTCAAGCCCGAAAATGCTTAAGCAAGAAGTATATGGCTTTCTTGGCTTATGTGGTCAACACGAAAGTCAAAGGGAAAAAACTTAAGGATTTCCCTATTGTACGAGACATTCCTGAAGTATTTCCCGATGACCTTAGTGGTCTACCTCCCGTGCGTGAAGTTGAGTTTAAAATCGACTTGATACTGGGAGCAAACCCCGTGGCTAAGTCACCATATCGACTTGCACCATCTGAAATGCAAGAACTCTCTAGTCAACTTCAAGAACTATCCGAGAAGGGTTTCATCCGTCCTAGTTCTTCGCCTTGGGGTGCACCTGTTCTTTTCGTGAAGAAGAAAGATGGATCGTTTCGTATGTGCATCGATTATCGTGAGCTTAACAAGCTTACCATCAAGAATCGTTATTCTCTTCCTCGCATCGATGACTTGTTTGATCAACTTCAAGGAGCTGCCATATTCTCGAAAATCGATCTACGCTCTGGATATCATCAATTACGAGTTCATGAGGATGACATCCCAAAGACCGCGTTCCGTACTCGTTATGGGCACTATGAGTTTATGGTGATGCCTTTTGGTTTAACCAATGCTCCTGCTGTTTTCATGGATCTCATGAACCGAGTATGCAAGCCTTATCTAGATAAGTTTGTGATTGTTTTCATTGATGACATACTTATCTACTCTAAATCCAACGCCGATCATGAATTGCATTTGAGATTGGTTCTTGAGTTGTTGAAGAAAGAGCAATTGTACGCGAAGTTCTCAAGTGTGACTTCTCGCTCGAGGAAGTTCAATTTCTAGGACATGTGGTGAATAGCCAAGGAATTCACGTTGATCCTGCAAAGGTTGAAGCTGTGAAGAATTGGTGTGTTCCTACTACTCCTACCGAAGTTCGTTCCTTTCTTGGTCTTGCTGGTTACTATCGGCGATTCATTGCCAACTTTTCAAGAATCACGAAAACCACTCACTTCTTTGACACAAAAGAATAACCGTTCGAGTGGGGTTCCGAGCAAGAAGAAGCTTTTGAAGCGCTAAAGCACAAGTTGTGCAATGCTCCTATCTTGACCCTACCCGATGGAAATGACGACTTCATCGTGTATTGTGATGCGTCTAAACAAGGCCTTGGTTGTGTTCTTATGCAACGAGAGAAGGTCATAGCTTATGCATCGAGACAATTGAAGGTTCATGAGGTGAATTACACAACTCATGATCTCGAGCTTGGTGCTGTTGTACTTGCTTTGAAGATTTGGAGACACTACTTGTATGGTACACAATGCATAGTCTACACCGATCACAAAAGCCTTCAACACGTTTTCAATCAAAAAGATCTCAATATGAGACAATGTCGTTGGGTGGAGTTAATTAGTGATTACGATTATGACATTCGTTACCATCCTGGTAAAGCAAATGTTGTAGCCAATGCACTAAGCCGAAGGATTCACAACAAGATGATCTCATTCCAAGAAATTCGCGATCGACGTCAATAGTTTGACACTTTGGGTGAGTTCGATACTGAGATCCGACTAGATGTCAACAAGACTACCGTACTGCTACAAAACTTGAGAATAGATAGTGACATCGAGTCTAGTATTTTGGAGGCTCAACAAGTGGTGCAACAAGAAGGAGGAATGAAGGATGAACTGGAGCCTAATCTTTTAACCCAATTGGAAACGAAACCCAATGGGTTGATGTACTTCGCAAATCGAATTTGGATTCCAAATCGCAATAACCTTCGTACCTTTATCATGAATGAGGCTCATCAAACTCGTTATTCTATTCATCCAGGTTCCGATAAGATGTACATGGACCTACGTGGTCAATATTGGTGGCCTGGAATGAAGAAAGATATAGCGACATATGTAGCTAAGTGCCTCACGTGTACGAAGGTCAAAGCCGAACATCAACGTCCAAGTGGATTACTTGAGCAACCCGAGATCCCTATGTGGAAGTGGGAACACATATCCATGGACTTCATAACTAAGCTACCCCGAACCTCTCGAGGACATGATAGCATATGGGTGATCATTGACCGATTAAACAAATCGGCACATTTTATACCTATACGTGACACTTACAAGACATCAAAGTTAGCTCGCATATACGTTGATGAGATTGTAAGTCGTCATGGGGTACCTCGGCACATCATATCCGACCGAGACGCTCGTTTCACTTCGCATTTTTGGTCGTCTATGCAAGTACTCTTGGGTACATAATTGGACCTAAGCACGGCTTACCATCCTCAAACTGATGGTCAAACCAAACGAACGATCCAAACCTTGGAGGATTTTCTACGCATGTGTGTTCTTGATTTTGGTGGTGATTGGGATACGCATCTACCGCTCGCGGAATTTTCGTATAACAATAGTTATCACTCGAGTATCAAGATGGCACCGTTTGAAGCACTTTATGGTCGTAAATGTCGTTCACCAATCTGTTGGACCAACATTGGTGAAAACTTCATCACTGGTCCTGAACTTATACAAGAGATGACCGATAAAGTTTCTATTATCCGCAAGAACCTTGAAGTGGCGAGAAGTCGTCAAAAGAGTTATGCTGACAAGCGATGTAAGCCATTGGAATTCCAAGTTGGGGAGATGGTTCTTCTAAAGGTCTCACCGTAAAAAGGTGTTGTTCGTTTTGGAAAGAAGGGAAAATTGGCTCCAAGATTTGTAGGACCTTTCAAGATCCTGAAAAGGATTGGGAAAGTAGCTTATAAACTGGAGTTACCTTCCGACCTTAGTGGAATTCATCCTGTGTTACACGTCTCAAATTTGAGAAAGTGTTTGGCCGACGAAAGTCTGTATATTCCGCTGAAAGACATTCAGATCGACGAGTCCTTGCATTTCATCAAGAAACCTGTTGAAATCATGGATCGCATAATGAAGAAGACTAGAACTACAACAACCCCAATTGTCAAGGTTCGTTGGGAAAATAAACGTGGCGCTGAATTTACTTGGGAACGTGAGGAGCACATGAAGAAGAGATACCCATTCTTATTTGTATAGTTTCATTTCTTTTAAATTTTGGGACGAAATTCTTTTAAGTTGGGGAGACTGTAACATCTCGTATTTTTGTTAACTGAAAGTTAATTTCGTTTACTCTTACAATGGTTATATTTGTCAATTTTGAAACTCATGTGTTGTTTGTGCGTATTCATTATTGCCATTTGGGTTTTTATGAAATTAAATATATAAATATTAAATAAAATTAATGTTAATATTAATAAAAGTAACAATAATACAATAGTAATAATACTTGAATAACTAACAAGTTAGATTAAGTTTAGGGGGTTGTTTTGTAACTTTACAACTTTAAAAGAAAGTTTTTATGCATAATATAACAAAAACTAAAACCTAAGGGACTAAATGTGTAAATTATTAAAAACCCAAACCCCCCCATTCTCTCCTACCCGTTTTTTCTGGCGGGAGCTCCGGCCGGGCTCCGCCACCCTATAAATGACAAAACTGGTCGTTTCTTGATCCCAAACAGTTACGAATGTCATCGGGACTATGTTTCGAACCTTAAGTACCCTTTAATTGGAGTTTAAAGTCGGCTAAGGATGTCGTTCGAGTTTGGAAACCGTCGACATCAAATTTCTAACCGTTCAACGATTAAACCATAATAATAACCTAATTAACTCAATCTAATCAATCATCCAACCATTACTAAGCGTTCACGACTATCAATTACATCTGACAAACACACAAACAACGCAATCTGATTTCCCTTTCATCGCAAACCTACAACCCGAACAAAGAGTATCTTCTGCGCATTATTACCTTCAATTGATTGAGGGTTTTTCATCTTCAAGACCATCAGAAGCTTCGTATGCAACGAATTTGCTTATCAACATTGTTTGAACATCCATCGAGTTGAGTGTGGCCGCGACTTGTTCTTCGGTTGTCCCAGGCATTGTTCCAAATCAAATCAGATAATTAACTACATACATCTGTTCGAATTGACATGGGGAATGAATGCCCCATGATTATCAACATTAATAATAAGGATTTGATCTCCAATTTGGCTCAAATCCATTCTAGGGTTTATATGAAATTGGGGATTTGGTGGAAGCATGCTTTTAAGAATTAAAAACCAGTTTATACCGCGGCTGAGAGCCTGGTTCACTGGTTAAGTTACTTATTCACACACATGAGGTACCGGGTTCGAACCCGGGCCCCATCATGTTATTTTTTTGAAGAGTTTTAACCCTTAATTAAATTATAAAAACTTTTTAATATATATAAAAATTATTTTTATAAACTTTAAATATTTTCAAAAGCCACCATATATTTTATGTATTTCTCTTTTAGTTTAAATAATTATTTTTAATAAAACATTTTAACAAAGATTGTTCATGAATAATAAAATGGATTACAAATAATAATTAAAAATTATTATTGTTTCAAAATGTTTCTTTTCAATTAATATTGTTTAATAGTACTTAATTCTTTTTGCTGTAAAAATTTATTCAAACTTTATGAAACTTTCAAAATGTTATAAGTGTTTCTTTTTCACATTTTTTTTGTATAAATATAGATATATATATATTTTTTAGAAAATATAATGATTTTCATTTGTTAAATATAATTATTTAACAAACCCCAAATCCACTTAACCCTAGTAATCATTAATTAGTTAACCCATTATGTTTAAGCTTAAATCTTGTAATATCTATATACTAGGGTGCATTGTGAAGACTTTACGTTGGAACGACGATTACTATATCTTATTAATCATCTATTATATACTTATTACCGTGTGAGTTTTCCTTGCCCTTTTTTTTACCATTTTCACACTATTTGGGTGAAACATGATTATTTATACTTAACACACTTGTAAACGTTTAGACTTGTAAAGCACTTGAAATTCATATTTTTGTCATGGTTATTTGTGTATTGTAAGTGTTTATATGAGATACATATTTTTGTTTACAATCATTAACTATTGCTAGCCTGGCGACGTCTTAGATCTTTGGGCCTGACAAGCCTATTTGGTGCTAAAGTCGAGGTATTGCCGACTCGTGATGACGTATGCTTGTTCATCATGGGAACCAAATACACTTAGCCAATCTTTTATACTTGTAATAAAGTCGAGGTTTGGTTGTAACGATATGTGTTCTATAACCTTACTTGCTTATGACCTATGACATGAATTGCTACTTGTAATCTTATCATATTATGTATGAAACCTTGGAAACTCACTAACTATTTATAGTTCACCTTTTTATTTTTATCATGTTTCAGGAAATCCCCAAGTTTAAAGTGGACTTTTGAAGCTTGCAATGAAACTAGGAATTGGACCTAGTTTAATAATTAAAATGTTATGTTATGTTTTGATTTATGTTTGAACTTATTTCAAGTTTGATACTTATGTTTGTACTTCCATTTGAAACTTATAATTTAAATATTTACATTTAATTATACCGTTATGTGGTTGTGAACAATCTTAACCCTCACATCTCGACGTTTCTGCTATCATGGTTGGGGTGTGACAATCATTTAACAAAACAAGAGAATTAAATTTAAATAAACTAAAATTTAAAAAATAAAAGACCTAGACGAGACGCATCGGACTATACATGGTCATCTTCAGGAATGACCTCACTTTTCTTCTTAACGCCATTGACCTCTAACAGATATAGAAAACATGGTTTGTCAAAAGCCTTTGTATAGAGGTCAATCCGTTGAAAATCAGTGTTTATTTTTATCACATCGATTAAATTATTTTCAAAACAGTCACGTATGAAGTGATATTTGATTCCGATATGTTTGGTCTTAGGATGTTGGACCGGGTTTTTAGTGACTGCAATCGCAGCAGAGTTATCAACAATATAGGGGTGGAAGTGAAATGCAAACCGTAATCCCGCATTTGCTGTTGAATCCATATGATTTGGGAACAGCAGCTTGCAGCAACAAGGTACTCGGCTTCACAGGTTGACAAAGCAACCGAGGTCTGCTTCTTACACTACCAAGTTACTAATCTTCTCCCAAAGAACTGACACCCTGCTGATGTAGACTTGTAGTTCATCATGCAGCCGCCGTAATTCGAGTCACTATACGCTGTAAGTTCAAAGTCATCATCATGAGGATACCACAACCCAAGTGTGGGTGTGCCCTCTAGATAACGAAATATCCTTTTGACCCCAATTAGATGGTTCACCTTAGGCTTTGCCTGATATCGTGAGCATAAACATGTAGCATACATGATATCTGGTCTTGAGGCAGTGAGATACATGAGAGATCCAATCATCCCTCGTACATAGTGGCATCTACCAGATCATCGTTCTCATCAGGTGCCACATCATGGTTTGTAGCTAGTGGAGTGCCAGCTGAGGAGGCATTCTCCATGTCAAACCGATTGAGAATATCCCCTACATACTTGGTCTAATGTAAGAAGATTCCATTTTGTGTCTGATCCACCTGTAACCTGAGAAAGAACTTCATCTCCCCCATGGCACTCATCTCAAACTCCTCCTTCATAACTGCTTCGAATTCTTTGCATAATTCTTCGTTCTTTGAACCGAAGATTATGTCATCTACATAGATCTGTACTAGCAGTAGATCTCCATCTTTTTCTTTGATAAACAGTGTGCAGTCAATGACTCCCCTGCGAAAACCGTGTTTCACAAGATGAGTTGAAAGTTCTCATACCAAGCCCTTGGAGCTTGATGAAGCCCGTAAAGAGCCTTGTTGAGTTTGTAGACTCTATCCCGATGATATGGATCCTCAAATCCCTCGGGTTGACTGACATACACTGTTTCTCAGATCTCCCCATGAAGGAATGCACTCTTCACATCAAGTTGATAAACTTGATTTTCATATAAGATGCATAGGCAAGAAAGATTCGGATGGCTTCCATCCTTGCCACTAGTGCAAATACTTCATTGTAGTCAATACCTTCAACTTGTCAAAAACCCTGAACAACAAGCCGAGCCTTGTTTCTGATGATCACCCATTGATCATCTTTCTTGCATTTCAAGACCAATTTTGTGTCAATGACTTTAGCACCTTTAGGTCTATCGACTAATGTCCATACACCTAACTTCTTAAACTGAAGAAGTTATTCTTGCATGGCACTAACCCAAGCCTCATCATTTAGTGCTTCACTAATATACTTTGGCTCAAACTGAGACACAAAGCAGCGGTATGCACCGTCGTGAAGGTATCATTTTCCCATCACGAAGGCATAATCAGTTGAGTATAGCTGATTTCTAGTCTGAACCCCTGATCTCACATCTCCTATAATGTTATCCAATGGATGATAGACATTTAGACGTGATCCACGAGTTGTTGGAACAACCACCTCAAAGTCAAGATGATGAGTATTTGGTTCTAGTTCGGAGGCAGTAGGAGTCTGAGGTTCTAATGATTCTGAAGTATCACTTGCTGGTGCTGGTGAACTTGTGTAAGTCGGAATCTGCACATGTTGGTTGATCTGCTCTTTTCTTCATTGTCTTTATCAGAGGAAGAATCACTCACAGCATCTGCTCCCCCTGAGTTGGTAGTATCATGACTTGTTGAATCTTGAGATGGGTGTTCAATACATTGTACATCATCTTGTTTGCCAACCCATTTTTTGAAGCGGGAACATGTATGTGGAAGGTCTTGAAGAATCCATCATAGTCGAAGAGTAGGCAGGCCTTTTCCAGCAGGTGGTGTGATATATCTCCGAACATCAACATTGCACCACTCCTCTACTTGACCTGTTGAGTTGTTGTAAACTCTCTTGTTCGGTATGTTGTATCCTAGAAAGATCCCTTCATCAACCTTCTCACTGAATTTTCCCTCCTGAGTCTTCTTCAGCAGGGTGCACGGAGCGCCAAACGGCTCGAGATATTCCAAGTTAGGTTTACGTCGCTGTAATAACTCGTAGCATGTTTATCCAAGGCGTTTAACTACCAGAACTCGATTAAGAGTATAACATGCATTTGCCACTGCTTCATTCCAAAATTGGATAGGCAGTTTCGAATCTGCCAGCATTGTCCATGCCGTCTCTATCAAGCTGCGGTTCTTTCGTTCAGCAACGCCATTCATCTGAGGGGTATAGCCTGAGGTAAATTGATGCACAATTCTTTTTCCTTGCAATATGCCTCCATCCTCTGATTCTTAAACTCGGTTCTGTTATCTGAGCGCACCTGTCGTACCTTCAGCTTGTATAGGGATTCCAATGTAGTTACCAATTCCTTAAAGGATTCAAATGTTTTTTATTTGGATTTTAGAATCATTACCCAAGAGAACCTTGAGTAGTCATCAGTAACTACATAGATAAAAGTCGCCAGCGATGCTTCTTGTACTGACTAGACCAAACAGATCCATGTGAAGAAGCTCAAGAGGAAGGTCTATAGAATGAACTTCTTTTTCTTATGAGACTTCTTCGTCTGTTTACCCTTTTTGCATGCAACACAGAAATTCGGGAGTTGGAAGTTTTTGACATTTACTCCCCTCACAAGATCATTCTGGATCAAGTGATTCATTTTTCTCGGATTTATGTGTCCCATTCTCCTATGCCAGGAGATGGAGTCCTTCTCAATAGCTTTGGACAAGAAACATTAGACTTCACTATCCGTTGTGGATGCCTTTGAGAGATCCAAGACATAAAGATCATTATATCTTGAAGCTGACATTAGGATCTGGTCCTCCGGGATCATGTATTCCTTCTTTAGTACGTAACACTTTTGGTTGTCAAAAAGTACCTTGAATCCTTTATCACAGATTTGAGAGACAGAAAGCAGGTTATTTTGTAACTGTTGGACAAAGTTTACCTTATCAAACTTAATCTTCTCATTTCCCACTTCTCCTTGGGCTGTGATATACCTACCTTTGTTTCCAGCAAATGAAACATGCCCTCCTTTAATTTGTCTGACATTTGATACGAGAGCTTTGTTCCTTGTCATGTGCCTGGATGCTCCGCTATCAACAATCCACATGTTAGTCTCAGAACTATAGCGAACACCCTGCACATTCAATGAAGACATTAGTTCATGTTAGGAACCCAAGCCTTAACCGGATTGGGTTTCCCTGAGGCATCACATATCACAAACTCAACCCACTGACCCTTTGAGGTTAAGGATTGATCAGAATTCTGTGTGTTCATATTTTCAGGCACTGAGGAGGTTTTTTTTTTCATAATCCAGATTTGTGTAAGGCCTGTTTGTGATAAACAGACGACTAGCTGATGGATTGAACTTTGGGTTCACAATCCCTTTTAGGAGGCGTCACTGAGTTTCTCTTAAAAGATCTAGATGTAGATGCAGAAAGTTCAACTTTCTTCCTTGGTGTCTGGTAATAAGGACAGTGAGACGCTATGTGACCATACTCTCCACAATTATAGCAGGATCTCCTTTCAACTTTACGGTTTATTTGTTTTGGTGGAGATATACTTGTCACACAGTCAACCTTAGTGTGTTTGGACTGAGGCACTTTGTTAGATGTATGAGTTGGTTTTACAAAATTAATTGCTTTACCTGGTTTTACATCTTTAATCTCTTGTTTCCCTGGACTGTGACATGATGCACATGATTGAGTAGATTTTATAGTCATTTGGTTCTTGTTTGACTTTGTTTGACCTTGACTTTAAACTAACCCTTTCGAATTCTTTTTCCAGGTTAACCCAAAGCATCTTTCCTATTGCCTTTGAAGTGTCCTCCTTTTGTTTAGGGTCGGATTCATTTGATTTACTTACGGACTCCGGATCGCTAACAAGAGGAGTAGACACCACGTGATCCTTGATGGGGTTATTGTTAATTGGTTTACTTTTGGTGTTCATCAAGGTCTCAGGTGGTGGTGGAACCACTTTGTATCCCAGTCCCTCCCCATTATTTCTCTCTCTTACTAAGTGTTGGACAATGTGTGATGAGGTTGTCCAACTATGCAGTTTTTGTTTTAATGAATTGACTTCTACTTCTAAAACTACTTTTTGCTTCTTAGTGTCCTCAAAAAAGTTTAGATAGTACCTAGTTTTATTTGCTTGGTTAAAGGCAACTACCTCAGTTTCCCTAAGTTGTTTATTTAATAGGTCTATCTTTTCCTTATAACTATGCTTGTTTTGTTTCAATACTCTATTTGCTTCTGTGCACAGTTCCAGATCCTTCACTAAGCTATCATTATGATCTAATAGCCTTGCAAATTTTGAATCTATAACTTCTCTAAATTATTACATTCTAAGCAAGCATGATTATTAAACAGTTGGTCGGTAGTACTTACCTGGGATGTTGAAGAAGAATCAGCCATGAGTGCTGGCTCGGTTGTCTCTGGTTCTGGTGATTCAGATGATGATGCAGATTTTTCTTCTTCAGGCAGGTAGTTGACCACATATGCTTTATTTTCAGAATTTGACATTGTGAGTTCTACTGCTATATCTCCTTCACTTGCAGAATCATCATCAATATCCTCCACACTAGCTATATTGGATTCTCCTGGTGAGACGAACCGAAAGCTCCAGTCCCGTCCTTCATCTTCATTAGCAGTTAAGGCTTTTGGATCCTTACTTGATGAGTCAGCATTACTAGATGTGGCCTTGTCTTGACGGTTAAATGATGAGAGGGATTTCCATTACCTGTCTTCTTTGGTTTTATACACTCCCTCTTGAAGTGTCCCTTCTCACCGCAGTTGAAACATGTAACCTTTGACTTATCAAACCAAAGGTTGTGTCTTTTGTTGCAACCAGGTTCTGTCCGGTTTTTGACAAACTTTTTAGCTCGTCGGACAGCACTTGCCAAAGCCCACATTATGTCCATTCGTTCCAACTCCATTTCATCCACCTGCTCATAATCTTCATCTGCCAGGTGGCAATTACCTATCTTTCCAGCAATTAATCCATCGTAGGATTGAACCACCACAGCTAAAAGGTCCATATGTTCTCTGGCCACCTCCACAGTTACATTCCCAAGGTTGTCGGTTTTAAGCTTTGCTGCATTAGCTTCAGGTATCATATGTTGGGTGCTAGAAGACCCTGACATTTCGGATCCTAAAGTTGAGGGTTGTGCTGGAACTCCTGCGCTTGAGATGAAGGCGGTTTGCAGTGGTACTCGAGATGTCTTGACTGAAGGAGTAGCATTGTAGAGTGCAGGATTCTAATCGTAGTTTGCCTTTTGGGCTCGATACCCATCCTAAGCTCCTCTTCTCTCAGTTTCAGAATGAAGTCATTTATGTCTAACTTCGAGAGCATTCCATTCTGTCTGAGATTTGAAACAAACGAACCCCATTTTTCTGGTAATCCATCAGCAAAGTTGGATACCTCATCTTTCATTGAAGTAACCACTCTCTGAGTGTGCATCTCACTCATCAAGTAGTAGAATCTATCGATCACATCATCAAGGCCTTCTTTTCCCATTAAAGAGAAGTTGTCAAACTCCTTTTTCAAGGCTTTTGCCTTGATAGCCTTCAGAGAGGCATTTCCGTCATACCTCTTCTCCAACGCATCCCAAAGTTTTTTGGCTTGAGTATACTCCGAATACTGATGGAAAATATCCTTCGGAATAGACTGAGTAAGCAAGGCGTAGACTTTCTTCTCAGCGTTGTGTTTTACCTTTTGTGCATCCGACATGCCACTTAGAGTAAGTTTTACTCCGCCATCTCCAACTAGCATGCTATACCCCGACTCTATTGCCTCCCACAAATTTGTATCCACTCCATTTAAGTAGATTTCGAAACGTTGCTTCCATTATGGGTAGTCGTCCAACGTAATAAGTTTTGGGGGTTTATTATGAATCCCCACTTCGTTCTCCAACAACAGCAGATTCTGAATACGTGTATCTCTACTTGTTGTGTATGCTGAAAACTGATCCTCCATTTCACTTAACTTTACTATTTAACAAGCTGCTGATGAATGCGAATGAAAGTATGCGATTGGGCTTATTCGGGCGATTAAACAAGTGCGGATGGTTTAATTGTGCGACTAAACAAATGCGGATGAGTCAGTCGTCCGAATAAACTAATGCAGTTGAGCAGTCCGAATGAAGATCTCAGTCGTACGAATGAGGGTACGAATGAGTTCAATGTGCGGTTGAAGGATGCGAATGAACTCAGTCGTGCGATTGAGCCAATCGTCCGACTGAACCTGTTGAAGTTTGATAATTCGTAGGTTAAACTTGTTTTGGCCGTAAAAACTCGAATTTTACCAAACCCTAATAGTCGTACGCCGGAAAAACTACACTTTTCGATCAGGAAACGTCCAAGACTCCGTTAGACACAGAAAGATTGCGTTTTTGATCCAAAAACACAATTTTGTATCAAAACGATTGAATCAACACGTAATCAAGAGCCAATAGCTCCGATACCACTTGTTAGGATCTGGTATTTGACCAAACACCAACTGATTAACGTGTTAAACCAAACCAAATAGTGCGGAATCCTATTTGATTGGCGATCCAATCAGTGAGAACGCACATAGACACAATAATGTATTGAATCTAACGTCAAGAATCGATTAGGAATCGATCTACATCGTTCTATGAACTTGGAGTACGAACTTAGAGGCTTCTGAACGGCTAGGGTACGTCTGGAGTCGAAGTGGATTCAATGCTTACGTTTTTCCACGAATTAGGTGGTATTTATAGGTTAGGGTTGCTCATTTGGGCGACTGAACCATTAGCATGGTTCATTCGTGCGATTGAGTTATGCGGTTGATCCATTCGCACAACTGAGTATTCAGTCATGCGACTGAGTTAGACGCATGAAGTTGTTCAGGCGTATGAACTATTTAGGCGCATGGACACTCAGTCGCATGGCCATTCGGACGCATGACCACTGTTGGGGCGCATGGTCCAGTCGGACGCATGAGAACTTCACTTCACCAAGTTTGAATGTATTTAATATTATAACATTATGCATAACACTTCAAACAATTACAAACCTATATAATCAAATCAATATGTGTTAAACAACTCATTAATGAAATATTAAACATTATAGACACAACCAAACATTTTGTATTTCATTAAGTACCTAATAATTACATAAGTAAAGACATATTACATCCAGATCAGGATCTAGGTACATATATGTATCAACAGATTTACATATCAATATATATTTTGTCTCATAATTTCCAGAGGTGCTAATCATCACAGAACAAAGACAAACAAAATTGTATGAATATACAAAACAAATAAGCACATGGTTGTCTTAAAGTCGATTTGATCGAACATTTATGGAGAAAATTTGAAGCTTGAAATGCTATCATTAGTTTTTTTCTTTTGTGCTTATAGTTATGTTGTAATGTTATGAAAAATTAAATATTATATTAGTGATTTTTTTAATTTGTTAAGATATAAATTTGTTTAAAAATAATTATTAAGTATTAACCATCATTAAAAAATATGTGGTTATTAATTATTATCACACCATTACATCCACTTTTCATTATTACGTACACACTACACAGTGTTAAAGTGTCTTCCTATATGATAACGCTTTACTACTACAATAACACTACAAACTATAAAGACCTAACATAAAGCAGATTTTTGTCCTATATACCACATGTCCAACAAACGGTATCCAACTAAATTGGTAACAAAACATTAACAGGTCCCATGGTTATAACTATCAACATATTTTCAAACTATAATAAATAGTAAATTATATGAATTGTTTAAGAGATTTGTTTAAATTTCACCTTTTATCTTTAACATTGAAAAATTACAGGTTTAGTTTTAAAATTAAAAAAACGTAACCATTTTCGTTCATCGCTTTAACGGTTGTTAAAAAGATCCGTCAATTGTGTGATGATCGACTATTTACCATTTTATCTTTTTTTAAAAGAATTATTAAATTAACATACAACCACCATAACCTATACCCCCACCCCGTCTTCTTCTTCAACCTAACCACCACTACAAACCCCCATCCCGGCCACCACCTCCGCTACCACCAATTTTATTTCTCACTTTAATGTTACTCCATTTAATCCACTACACAAATTTTTGATACCAACACACCACCACCACTTGCAACTCCGATTACAAACAACTAAAAAGGAAGGGAAGGGTTTAGGCCTGCTGCAGATGGTGGTCGAGCATGCCGACGACATGTGACGAGGTAGATTGTTACTCTGGTGAAGAAGAAATGTGGGGTGAGTGGGTAGTACTGATGGATATGGAGGCGCGTGATGGAGCGGATAGGGGTGTGTGATGGTGGTTACAGGGAGTGGTGAATTTGATGGTGGCAGTTGAGTTGGGTTTGAATGGTGATGGAAGGAAAATGATGAGAAAGAAAAAGTGTGGGGTGAGTCTCATGCATTTAAGTTTTTTAGTTTTAAATTAACTTTTGTTAATACAAAGGGTAAAACGATTATTTTACTCTTGCGTAACAAACCTTTTTAACAGGACGAGAGACAATACTGTTACGTTTTTTTCAAACCTGACGATTAGATCTGTAATTTTCCAATAAAGGCAAAAATTAGAATTGATTGTTCTAATTTACTCTAAAATAAATAAACATAAAGTTATGATTTTATGTTTTATACTTGTATGTTATTATAATAAACCAAACTTTGTGGAAAGCCCCTCCTTATCTCTTTCCATTTCAGCCTTATAAACTCTTTTAACACATCTTCTTCGGTCTTCACACTACAATCTGCAACTGAAGAACACCATGACGACCTTCGATCTTCCACCGGAGGTGATGGAGGTGCTACCTTCAGATCCATTTGAGCAGCTTGATTTCGCACGCAAAATCACCTCCATTGCGCTCTTCACGCGAATCTCTGCTCTTGAATCCGAATCCTCCGTCCTCCGTCAACAACTCACCGATAAGGACCTCGTTGTTGACGACCTCCAGAATCAGATTAACTCGCTTACCATTGCTCTGTCGGATGTTGTTGATAAGCTTTCCCGCGCTGACGAGGAGAAAGTGAGATGTTTACGCTTTTAACTGATTTGTTTAAGTCTAGTGGATGTTTTGATCGAAATTCTGAATGATTTTGAGTTTTTGTTGTTTTTGTTAGGAGATGCTAGTGAAGGAGAATGCGTCGCTTTCGGAGCAAGTTAAGAAGCTCAATCGTGATGTTGCGAAGGTAATTAACACATGTTAGTTGAATGTGCATTTTATTTGTTGAATTGAGGTATCGAAATCCGTTTGCATAGTTCTTCTAATCGACAGATTGAGAATGAAGTTTGGTCTCTGATTTGGCTTACTGGATTTATGTTGTGTTTTGGGACTTTATGATAATCGGGATTGAGGATTGATATTATTCAATGTTTTCAGAATCGAATCGGACGTCAAAACGGACGTCTTACTGGTTTGATGGTCGGACCGGTCGGACCGGATTTAACTATATTTTAATTATAATTATATATGCAATTAGTTAAATATAAGAAATTTATATATGATTTATATATATATTTTATAGTTATATATAAAACTTAACTATATTTGTATATCAAACACACTAATTTATTGTTTAACACCCCGTTTTTACCCATTAAAATCAAAAAAGAAAATAAAATTCAAAAACCGGTCCGAACCGGTCCGGTTTCCTGGTCCGACAACCGGTTCGGGAAGAACGGCCGGTTCGACCCCTCAAAAACGAATCGTAGCGAACCGGACCGGCCACCGGACCGATCCCCGGTCGGACTGGCCGGTCTGATCCGGTCGTGAAAACAGTGATATGATTGATTTGATTTCTAGAAGATAGTTGCAGTTTGTCTGGTTCTTCTAATGTCTATGAATCTGATTTCCTAGAAGATAATTGCAGTTAATGTGAATGCATACACAATTTGTTGAATATTTTATCCTAATTATAATCTGGTAGTAGGGAAATCCAGTATCTATGTTTAAGATCAAACTGATTTCATCTTGATTGTTGGTAGAAATGCACAACCAAGTGCTTCAGTTGCTAATATCTTTCAATTTAGTAAAGAATCTATTGATTTTGGATTAGGATGCCAGTAACTGATTTAGTTCTTTGATTCCCACTTTAATTGAATTTTATTCTTCTAACTAATGCAGTTGGAGAGCTTCAGGAAGACGCTCATGATGTCACTTCAAGATGAAGACGGAAGTTCTGTGAGTAACTTCTTTAAAGAGTTTAGATAGATAAAAGATCACTTTTATGGTTTAAGAATAACCATCTTATTCAAGTTCTTTATTGGATTGCAGGCTAGGAACCCTGTGGTTGCTGCACCAAATGTGCCAAAGCATACAAGCTTATCATCTCAGTCAATTGCTGGAGGTTATTTAGTATCTGGTTTCACTACTGGTATTTATATTTCAAAGAAGAGCTTTATATGACAATATTATTTTTAATTTTGTAGAAAATGATGAAACTGTGCCACCATCACCTTCTTGCGAGTCCACAATAACGAGTCAGTCATCAGATGTACAAAATCCCAATCAAGATGAGGCAGTGACAGAGGGTAAATAACACAGATGATTCCATAGTGATCTTAATTTCTCCAATTATTCGTGGTTGATTGACAAAGTTTCTTAATCAGCCTCCAGAACTTATGGTTCATCATCGGGTCTGCTGTTGGCATCAAAAACAAGCACGCCTCAGCCAACGCCACCAGGATCCTTTCCAAGCCTATCTGCATCCGGAACCCCTAAAAGAACATCTAAGCCAGTTTCTCCAAGAAGGCACTCTATTTCTTTTTCGACCGCAAGAAGCATGTCTGATGACAGATCTTCTGCGTTTTCATCAGCCACCTCAAGCCCATATGGGTCCATGTCAGGTGCGAATGCTGGATAACAACATAATTAACCTGCATTTATATCACAGCAATATCCAATGACATTTTGACCTGAAATAGTCAACAACATATAAAGAAAACCTAAATGGAAAGCAAATGAAACAATTATAAAGATGAGCTGATGTTTATCCCTTTGTGCTTGTTTTAGGACGGACTCGAGTGGATGGTAAAGAATTTTTCAGACAAGTGAGGTAACATGCTACCACTTTAATTCTAATGGATTAAATATCCTTCCATAAGTGGGTTCTTTATGAAATTTGATTTATTAAACTTGCATACTATCTAAGCAACTTCTAAATATGATTTGAAGTTTGAATCATGACAATAAAGTGTTCCCACTTACATCTTTTAACTTTTAATCATTTCCCCAACCTTTCCCTCCATTCCATGAAAACTGCAGGACTTTTGTTTCTGTTTTGACCAAATTCATGCTAAAATTACATTTTTTGCTCTTGTTCATAATGGTGTTGACGTGAATTGAACAAGCATGTATATTTTCTTTCACATTCATCAGGGGAAGATTATCATATGAGCAGTTTAGTGCCTTTTTAGCGAATGTCAAGGAATTAAACTCCCACAAGCAAAGCAAGGAGGTACGTGTACATAAATATTCTTGCATTCATCCACTTTAAGTCACCCACAAATCGATTAATATTTCTTTGCTTCATTTTATGGTCACGTAGGATACTTTACGCACAGCGGATGAAATATTTGGACCAGAAAACAAGGACCTTTACGTAATTTTTGAGGGACTAATTGCTCGTAACGTCCACTAATAGGACTACATGTTCTTTTTTTCACAATTTGTAATTCATATGAAGTTAGTGATGAAGTCGTCGAGTGTATGGCAAGATTTTTAGTTCTCAAAAACTACTGAAAACGAGAAATAGTTTAATTACTATTGCTGCTACCTCTACTGCTGTTTTTTTTCTGATTTACAGGAAATACTAATGTAATGTTGAATCAAAGGTAAATTCAAGGCAAATTTGATGACAGGATATGAATTCAATTGGCACCTTAATAATGTGAAATGTCAACAAACAGGAAGAAGCTATTAAAGTTGAACCAGTCAAATACATAGTAACAGAATTTTAAATTTATAAACTATTAGTTATCAGTTACTACCTTGTAAAATACTCCTATATAATCAAACACCCTTCATTACATATTTTGTTATTAACTTAAGCCATCCAACATTTGTTTCTCCTACAAGCACTTCTTCACCAACAATACCCAATCCCTCATCAAATACAAGTCCTTTAACAAGAATATCTTACAGGTAAATACACATACATAGAAACAAAAACAACAAATAAAACCAAACAAATCCTTAAAGAGCTAAACGGAGTATTTTATATAGCGCTATAAATCGGACTGGACCAAATTGAAGCTTAATATTTGAGAACATAAGAATTAAGCCATCAACTATGCAATATGGTAAAAGCTAGTATGGAATAGACCTGGCATGACTAAAATGGATGTATATTTATTTAATTTTATTCATTAGTATCATGGTATCTATTTAGTTTGTATTTTTTATCATCATTGTTTGATGTATCACATTCCAACTGACATGACCAACAAACTATCCAACAAATAGAACAATACACTGGATAAATATAATCGACCATGGTTTAGTTCAACACAATGTGGTCTACTTTATCGAATTTACGTGTAGAGTTTTGAGGCTCTTAACAATTGAAACTTTCTAAGTAGTTGAAGGACCATATTGCAATTAACTTTAAAAAAGAATGATGGGGGCGGGAGACACCACTATTTCCCCATGTCTCCTTCATCTCCCTCTTTCTCTCGCATTTTTCTGATGGAAGTTTCTCGTTCTAATATCGATCTGGATCTTCATGGTGTATCAACTCATATCTTCAGATTCCTCAAGGTATAAATCATAATTTATTCATTCAGTCATGTTAAATTCTTCAAATCTTTTTCAAATTTCGTTATCGAAGACGAATATCTCATGTTAATCTTCATTATCACATGTTCATCAGATTTCAATTTCACATCATTAACCTCGTTAGATCTGTCACGCCTTCATCACATATAATTAGTCGATTTTGTGTATTATGAATTAGGCTAGGTTTAATAACGTTGAAATAGGGTAGGTTAGGTTTTTAATTCGGTAATCATGTTGTTTGTTCATCGTCTACGCAATCATGAAGTTTTTTGTGTGTTTTTGAGAAATTGACTCGTGTTAATTTTTGATTTCTGACGTTTTGTTGATGGATTTTTTGTGTTTGTCTTCAGTAAGAGATGGCTGATGAAGAGAAGAAGGAAGGGGTTATATTTGCCGTTGGAAATAACAGAATTCTTTTCTCTGATTCTTCAGTTCCAATTTCTGTTGAAGGTGAAAAAGAATGGTCCGCCTTTAACTGCAATCTATTTCTTTTCTGGCTTCTGTTACCTTAGATGAACAGAAATGCATAAACTTCTTGAGAAATTTGTTTTTTAATAAGATGTGATTGGAATTTTAGATGTAATGTTTCTTGCATGACTAAAGTTTTCTATAACATTAATTGCTGAAAATTAGCTTTTTAGATAAGGTTGATGATGATTCCGATGATTCACCGCTAAGAATGTTGAGGATGCTAAAAGTAAAAATGAACCAGCAACGCCTACGAGCTCTGATTCTGCAGATGCATCATCTGCTAGATCTGGGTTTTCAGATTTAGTAGCTCAAATTGATTCAAAAACTCATTCTAGACAAATATGTGGGTACCTATGGAAGTTAACGAAGGTACCCTCGACAAGCTTGCATACGCTTAATTCTGGCCTTCCTAGCCTCCCTTCGATTAAGAGGCTGACTAAGAAAAAAAGTCAGAAGCTCATGCAGAGCATCCCAGAATTGCCTTCCCAATTAGACGCTGAATTGTATTGTTTTGAGGCTTCGTGGACAAATTATTCACTCGCACAACTCAAAGATGCAACCAACAACTTTAGTCGTGGTTGTTTATAACTTTATCTATTATGCTTTCAAAGTTTTTCATTTTCAACATCAACTCTACTTGTAATTCTATAACTTGCCTTCTCTTTTGGGACTTGCTTACGTGCCCCTTTGGATTTGTTAATGACAAGATTTTTACAAACAATGCATTAGAAACAAGTTTTGCTACTATAAGTAATTACATTGAAGACCATGAGACAGAACTAATTTAGAATGCATGTTACTCTAGTAAAAGACAGGGAACTTTTACAAAGAAGATAAGAAACACTTCCTATTCTGGTGACCAACTGATTTTGAGGCTTTTTATGTAAAATAAAAGTTTTATAGTCTTCGTCTTAAAAAGAAAATTTGATATATGAAATAGAGTTGACCCAATGTGATTACCTTTTTATGCAATTAGCTCTTAGAAAAGCATTGAGCTTTTACTTTTATTCTGTTTAATTTTGTGAATAAATGCTTTTAACATGTCATTTTCTGAACATAGATATATTACCAAACAAGTGAAACAGATACTTGAAAAGAAAAATGCAACAAAATTATTTGTTTTCTTTGCTAACAGATACACCTCTTACAAGCTATATGACAATGGATTATATTTTTCTTTTCATTTGAATTTTGAATTAATTAGTTTTACACTGAGATGCGACTGATTATGTTAAATGGCCTGTACTGATATACTAGCTATGAAGTCGTGAACTTTTCTTTCTTTTTGCATTAATTATATTTGATACATCTATGCTATTTGTATGTTACTGTGACAAAAAAACATTATAAGAGCAGCAGGTTGTTGTGACACTTAATTTACTGCATTGGACATAATTAAATACATATACATTTGAACAGATCTCATTATGCTAAATGGCCTAAAAAGTCTAATTATAAAAATAATACCATTTTAGCTAACAGCCTAATATATTTCTATGATGTTGCAAAGAAAACTTAATTGGAAAGGGAGGTTATTCGGAAGTTTACAAGGTCATTTGCAAGATGGACAAATGATAGCAGTAAAAAGACTAATCAGAGGTACACCTGAAGAAATGACTTCAGATTTTTTATCTGAACTTGGAATCCTTGTTCATGTCAACCACCCAAACATTTCAAATGTTATTGGCTATGGAGTCGAGGGTGGCATGCACCTTGTTCTTCCTCTATCCCATCATGGGAGCTTAGCTTCTCTTCTTTCTGGTTAGTTCTTAATTACTCTAAGTAGATGGATGGGCCAGGTAACAGGTCAATTGGGTAGCTTTTTTTACGACCTGAACTGGGCCAATTTGGGTTGATTGTGTCAAATATGAATACGAAAACTACATTGTTCGAAGAGAAATCTTAAATGATCTTCTCAATCCGTATCTTAACATTCAGATCAGAAAAAGAAACTTGATTGGAGAACCAGATACAACATTGCATTGGGCTCTGCATCTGGCCTTTCTTATCTTCACGAGGGCTGTCAGCGCAGAATCATTCATAGGGATATAAAGGCAGCTAATATTTTGCTTTCACAGGATTTTGAACCACGGGTAATCCATATGACTTGAAATTACCAACAAACTTTTACTTTCTAATTTGTCATTACATATGTACTTCATTTTGATGCTTTAACTTTGGTTATTACTACAGATTTCTGATTTTGGGCTGGCTAAGTGGCTACCAGATCAATGGACACACCTCACCGTATCACAATTTGAAGGGACTTTTGGGTACGCAACTTGTTTTTCTTTATTTATTTATATATTTATTTATTTATTTATGTATTTGTTTGTTTATACTTTATTTGTTTGTTTTCCTTTTTAATTAACTGAAAACTTGTTTACTAAACTACAGCTACCTTGCTCCTGAAGTTTTCATGAATGGTTTGGTTGATGAGAAAACTGATGTGTATGCATATGGAGTCCTTGTATTAGAAATCATCACTGGGCATCCTGCTTTGGATGAGGCACAACAGAGTCTAGTTATGTGGGTATGTTTGTCTTCTTAAAAATGCAAACCCGAAAACTAACTATGGTTATTTTTTCTCTTAACCACAAACCAACCAACTTGTTAATTTAATTCCTTGCAGGCCAAACCTTTGATCAATGAGAAAAACCTTGAAAAACTTGTGGATCCTCATCTCGACGGTGCCTGTGACCTAGAGCAGCTGAATGATTTGGTATGGATTGCTTCTCAATGCATCAATCAAGATCCAACTGAACGTCCGAAAATGAGCAAGGTTGTTTTAAAAACTTGTTTAATTTTCATCTTTTCAAAATTTCTTAAACTTGTTTAATTTGAATTATCAACTGTTTTCATGATTTTGTTGGTTTGATATGGATGCAGATTTACAGGATGCTAAGTGGTGATGAAGGTATTCCTGACTGTGGGAAAAAGTTTATAAAGAGGGCTGCCTTTAAAAGAAGGATGTCAATTGATGATCAAAGTGAAATGGAGTTTTAGTGTTTGTATATTGCTTACTGCATTTTGGAAATTTTTAAATTTTTATTTTCCATTAGTTTTAAACAAAGAATTCACAAAGTTTTAAAGAGAAGAATGGCTTGCGGGGGAGAAAAGCTGAAAGGAACCACTTGTTCTACTGTACTATGAAGTATTTGTATGATCTCTTGTATGAGATCAATTCGGTAGATATTGAGTGACTTGATGATGGTTGGATCGTTCCAATGGTGACTTTTCTTTCTCTGATGCCTAAGTGAGGTGGCCGAAATCCATCTGTTAACTCCCGCTGGCATATACAAATACAAACCCATCTTTTTTAGTATCATTCATCAATGAAATCGGGGGACTAAAATGCAGTTTCCTAATACAACCAAACATTCACACAGCTCATTCTTCCACTTAATTTGTATCTTCTTTTAATATGTTGCTAGTTCTTTTTACGAGTAAGCACACCCTACATCCTGAGAGATCATCATCCCTACAAGATTCTTCATATGACATTAAGATACTACCAAATGGTTCTCCTATATTATCAAAAGTAGGCTTATTCTGCAGGTGTAATGGGACTCCACAAACAATGAGAAATGCAACCCGATTATAAGACAAAGTTTGACCGCTCCATACTTCAAACTTAAGAAGAAAGTTTGACCGCTCCATACTTCAAACTTAAGAAACATTCCTTCCATTATTTCATATTCGCCATGGGACTATTCCAAACCGTGGAATCTGAGATTAATTACATTGATAATGACCTCTTAATCAATTTAATCATAGATTCCGACAAGGATATCATATTCTTATGACACTACTACTGTACTACATACCTAGAAACGGGATTGCTCCTACAACCAGTTTATTGGTGTAAGGTCCTGTTTCCGGGACGCTCACAGTTGGTCACCATCGCACATAAAACATATATTTTCATTAATTTAAACAAATTATTGTAGCGGAAACATATAAAACATCCATTTCGTTATGATCACTTTTGTAAAATAATACATTGTTGACCGGTTACAAAACATCATTAGTTGCATTACATCACAAAAACGTCATATTTCTATCAAATGAATGCCATCCAAAAATGCCAAGTAGTTGTCCCTTGCCATCCTCAGTAATGTTCACCTGCCAACTGGAAAATGCATAAAAAGTCAGCGTTGCTGAGTGAGTTATAGTTTTAACATAAAACATATTTTACATTCATTAAAGCCGTCCTTTACTTTGCATGTGATCACACATCATACGTACACATAGATAATATCATTATTATCTTCATCGTTCATCCTTTAACTTCCATTCGTTCCTCATTACATCTTTTCTTTCCGTCAAAACGGTGAACTTTACCCTTCCGTCATGCATAAAGCTGCTACTGGGCCGAAGCCTATCATAGACCTTCCATCATGGTACACAACACCCTGGCCGCAATACCGAAGGTAAAATTTAGATGTACCATTGTCATGTGCTATACCCTTTCGTCATGCATAAAGTTGGTATTGGGCCGAAGCCTATCATAAACCTTCCATCATGGTCCATAGCACCCTGGCCACAGTACCGAAGGTAAGCAACAATGATTCTATACCAATGGTCAATCACAAAAAAGGACCCCGGTGTGCATCCTTCCGGGGTAGCTAACCCACACACCGTTGGACTAACACCCTTCATTGGGCGTGTTCCCACATATAAGGCTTGCAAGACTTACTTTACTTTCCATTGTTTATTAATGCATGCATTCCATCGTTATATTCTTCTTTTCATTATTTTCCACTTTACGTTATATAATATTTTTGTTACATTCATTAACCATCAACGCAAAGCCACGGAAAAATACATACATAAACAGGGACATCAATAAGATCATACCAATCATCATACGTACCAGCATGCATACATAATATCAATCATACCCATCATCATCAATCATGCATCACATATACCATCACACATCATCCTCATGCATCATACACTCACATACATAAACATATGCACACCAAGCATAAGTCATCATAAAACATAACTGACCCACCGCGAGACAACGGGGGTTCGGGGGCGGCAGCCCCTGACAGCGGGGTCCTAGGGGCAGCAACCCCTAGTGGGGTCCAAGGGGCAACGCCCCTGGCTAGGGTCGCGTTGCCAGGTCAGCGTGAAAAATTTTTATTTTAACACTTTTATATAGCACCTTTTCTTATGAAAAATTTGATCTTCCCGTTAAAACCGCTTAAAATCTTGGTCGTTCAAAACGTATATTTAGTATGTATTTTCAGCCTTAAACTAGTTCAAAACCTTTAAAATAAGGGATCTAGAACTCATCTGGACTCAGTGAGTAGCTTCTCAATCAAGCTTTCAAAGCAAGGGTTGCACTACACAGCCTGCAAATAAGTTAACACTCAAGGGAGTTAATTTCTGCTTAATTTCGCTGCTAATTTCGCTGCAAGATCAGTAGTTTAGCTGCTAGTTTCACCGGCAGTTTCGCTAGCAGTTTCGTTGGCATCTTAGCTGCCAGTTTCGCCCAACTTTCGTTGGAAAACCATGTCTGCAAAACTACCTGCGAAACTATAATTTCGCTGGAAGATCCACAGTTTCGTCGGACGAATAACTAATTTCGCTGGATGAACACCCAGTTCACAGAACGGGCTGAAAAATACGAACGAACCCATTTTTGACCTAAAACTTCAATATTTTACATCCAAAACCTTGGTTTATCACCCAATAAGCTTTATCTAAGCTTCTTACATGTTTTCTTACACAAAAACGTGAGTTTTGGGCGAATCTATGCCACTTTCAAAAACCCCAAACCTAGAATCTGGGTTTACATCAAAAGGAACGATTAAATGATGTTTATTACCTATATTCGTGGTGTTTTCTTGTTGTTTGGATGTCCACGAACACCGATCTTCAATCCAAGATCAACCGAGACTTAAATCTTTGATTCACTCTACTTTCTCTCTCTACTCTCTCTCTACTCTCTCTCTAGAATTTGGAGTGTTGAGTTGCAAATGACAGCTGCTCTAGCTGAACCGTTTATATATATCAGGCATTCCCGGGACCTTAAACTCATCAAACTCATAACCCGAAGAGTTAACTTGTTCTGTAACCCATATCCATCTTATTTTCATTAAATGATTTCGTCTAAGCCCATTATTATTATTTGGCTCACTTAGAATTATTCCGGGCGTTACAATTTGCAGGATCAGGTTTGTCACTTAGACACTTGGATTTCTCTCAAACTCACTTATAGAAACACTCAACTCAGATGAAGTGAAGTCTTTCACAATAGTTGATAATAATATAATAAGTAGTAAATGAACACACATAAATAAATTTTCAAGGCAATTGTATATATTACTTCTCAACTCAAGATATTACAAGACTCTTACAAGCATGATACATGAGTTACAATGAGAGACTATATATACTAGATCCTACAGCCGGATATACTTTGATACCAGCTGGAAACCTAAGACTAAAGCATATACTACAATGCTAAAGTTAAGGTATCTTAGATAAAGTATTATCTAAGATATGATAGTCATGACATGTCCATAACTTACCTTTTGTCACCAACTAAAGGTGGCAACTGTACTAACATAAAAAGGTAAATAGTGGATTAAAGTATGGTCAACTACATGGCTTTTGAGAAAACGCCATGCAGTATCTTAGAGATTTGCAGCGGTGTGTCAGGGAGACCATACTTATGTCCACTGGATAATAGCAGTGTTTTCCGAAGGTAAGTTGGCTTCGGAAGAACAAGTTCCTCCGAAGCCACTTATACTTCGGAAGAGGCTTCTATACTTCGAGGCTTGAGGACTTCTGTACTTCGGAAGTTGACTTCAGATCTTTCTTTCTAAGTCTTGAACTTCGGAAGTAGGTTCTTTGTCTTCGGAAGTTGGGAACTTTTCCTTCGGAAGTAAGTTTTACACTTTGTTTTCAGAAGAGCTCATTTTTCCTTCGGAAGTTCCACACTTAGCTTCGGAAGTCTTTTATTTGTTGTATCAAAATCTTCTAAGTGACTTGGTTTTGGTTGCACCAGCCTTTCTAGATCCAACACAATTGGTTTATTTGTTAATGCTTTTTCCCGTATTTTCGTTTTTTACTTTACTAACGATGAAACTAATGAACAAAAAAAGCACAAAAATAGTCTAAGCACGTTAATTTGTACGGTACAAATGCAAGTGTAATTTGAAGTTGCTGTAATAATCCAGATCAAAAGAAAAAGCATGTTGGACATTAAAGAGGCTACTCATAGAGATAAATAAATAGTTGGGTGTTGGAACGACAAAATGAACACAAACATTATTTCATAAGATAAAATATCGATTAAACATTCGATACAAATTTTTGGCTTCTTTCTATGGAAAATATAGAACACATAGGATACCAAAACAAGTATCATAACATAATTTATCACTAGCAAATAATAAATAGCATGATGGCATAAAAATCTTTATGATTAAAGTAGCTAAGACTAATGGCAACCCTAAGACTATAAGCACATTATTGATAAACCTAGAAAGAAGCTAACACTAACACCTTTGATTAAAGGAAAACTTAAGTAAAATACATGTCAAGATACGAAGCCCATACCACGTCTATCCGTTCCATTAGAAATCCTTAACATTTATCTGGCATCTCCAAGAACTTTAATTATTAATCATGTCCTTAAAGATGTGTACTTAACCAATACTGCCAAACCTGCTCAACCAATGTCAATTTTTGTCTGTCTTTACTACTCTTTTCTTCTATAGTAAGGTTTTCACGCGTTTTACAAAGCGTCATCATTTGTCTTCTTAACACATACCTAAAAACTATTTAGATTTCCGGTCCTTTATTCTATTAAAAATGTGTTATCCTAATCTATCCCTAAAACATTATATCTTATTCAATTATACCTTGTTCTTCTAATCTATCAATTATATATGCTATCTCTAACTTTAATGTTTGTTTCTTTTTGATTAGTCAACAATTGGTTTAGGATTTCATAGTCGACTGCATTGTAACATGTAGAATTTCCTGTTTAATTTCTTTGAATATCTCTTATCACAAAACATCTACAACTGCTATTCACTTGTCCAATGCCTGAGCGTTGTGAGCTACATCTTAGTCAATATCACTATCACTCTACACAAACGATCCTAAAATACTTAAACTTGGTTGTTTATGGTACACTTAACCTCTATCACTCATCTAAGTGTCATTCTTATTACCAACTCTACTAAAGTCACTAATAAAACACTTGTATTTAGATCAACTTATACGTCAGCTAAGCTTTTACATTATACTGTAGCTCGCCACTTCTTAAGCCTCGTTTAATTCATGCCACAATCACCTACTCCAATAAATACATAACTACATATAAATAATTCTTTATATTTGTTGTGTAATATAACATGATGGCATAAAAATCCCTATCATTAAAGTAGCTAAGACTAATGACAACCTTATGACTATAAGCACATCTAATAATAGAGATAAACCTAGAAGAAGCTAACACTAACACCTATGACTAAAGGAACACTTAAATACAATACATGTCAAGATACAAAGCCTCAACAAATACCACGTATATTCGTTCCACTAGAAATCCTTAACATTTATCTGACGTCTTCAAGAACTTTTATTATTAATCATGTTAAAAAAGATGTATAATTCTAAACAATACTATCAAACCTACTCAACCAATGTTAGTTTTTGTTTGTCTTTACTCACCTTCTCTTTTGTAGCAAGGTTTTCACGCGCTTTACAATTGTCATCATTTATCTACAACATATACTAAAAACTATTTAGATTTTTAGTCTTTTATTCTATTCGAAATGGGTTATTCTAATGTATCCCTAAAACATTATTTCTTATTCAATTATACCTTATATGCAAATACATTCACTTGAACATTCTTATCTCTGCTATCTCTAACTTTAATGTTTATTTCTTTTTGATTAGTCAGTAATTAGTTTAGTATTTCATAGTCGATTAAACTGTAACCTATAAAATTTTGAGTTTAATTTCTTTGAGGATCTCTTATCACAAACATGTTTGCAAATGCTCTTTATTTGTTTAATGTCTAAGCGTAATGAGCTACATCACAGTCAATACCTTTATTACTTACACAAACGATCCTAAATATTTGAACTTGGTTGTCTGTGGTACACTTGTCTCTATCACTCATCTAAGCGTCATTCTTATTACTGACTTCGCTAAAGTCACTAATAAAACACTTGTATTTAGATCAACTTATACATAAGCTAAACTTTGTTTAATTCGTGCCAAAATCACCGTCACCCACTCTAAATACAAATAAATAATATTTTCTTTATATTTGTTGTGCAATAATGCTTATAAAGATCCTAACAATCAATTATCAAAGCATTGACTAATGGATAAACAGGTTTACTAAATATAATAATCAAAATAATGATCTTAAACCTATTAATCATTCATCATCCTCCGATCACCTTTGTTATGTCGACATTTTCTTGATATTAAAGCAAGTAAAAACAAACGAAGAAGACGATGAAGATGCTTGCACCACCATTGACCACCACCACCACCACCACCAAATCTCCGACCTTTAGGTTCCATCAACAGTCGTAGCTGTTAATCTGTTACTTTCACCCTCTAACCATCCCTTTTACGCCAATCAACCACCCAACCACCGCCACCAACCACCACTAACCACCACCAACCACACCACCTTAGGTTTCCCCAAATTACCACAATCAGATGCATAATCACACTCCAACATCTTCACCACCACCACCACCACCACCACCACAACCATCGAATTCCAATATGAACTCGATCGACGATACTTCGATTTGGGACTGGAGTCAATTCATCGATTTCAACATCGACGATCACTTGCCTTTGCCTACAGACGACCTCCACCACTATCCAGTTATCCCAACACCTCACGACATCCATCCGATCGAAAACCCCCAATCACAATCGCCACCAGATTCGCTCCCCATCAATTCGACTCCAAACCCTAACCCTAGGGTCCGGAAACGGGATCCACGGATGGCCTGCTCCAATTTTCTGGCGGGTCGGATCCCCTGCGCTTGCCCGGAGCTTGATGCGCAGATGGTGGCGGAGGAGGAAGAGGCTGCTCCGGGGAAGAAGAAGAGTAGGAGTGTTGCGGCCCGATCCTCGGCGAGTTCTCGTGTCAGGTTACGGGCTGCGAGACGGATATTAGTGAGCTCAAAGGGTATCATAAAAGGCACAGGGTTTGTCTCCGTTGTGCTAATGCTAGTGCTGTGGTGCTTGATGGGGAGAATAAGAGATATTGCCAGCAGTGTGGGAAGTAAGTTCTGTTCACCATTGTTGTTGTTACAGGAATTTTGGGAAATTATTTCTGCCATTTACTAAGAACACTTCAATCTTTGTAGTACCGCAAGTATTTGTGAGCTAGAAGTAGCATTGATCTTATTCTTAGCACAATGCTAAATGGGCTTGTTGATTGTTCTGTAAGTTTTGGGAATAGGGATGGATTAATACAGTTTTCATCATGGGGTTTGTTACCAAGTAAGAAGGATGCTATTAGTATGTCATCTATGGTTTTTACTTGTAGATTCCGTAGCACATATAAGCCCCTCCCTCACAAAGCAGAAAAGGAGTTACATTTTATTGGTTTTGATGATTATGTACGGGTTTTACTGATGAGAGTTGATTACCATTTGAGATTATAATTACCACAACCTTTATAGACAAAAAGAACTAGGAATATTGTGTTATAGTCAACTTAGTTTAGTTTGAGGCAAGCTGAATCACTGTTGTGTTATTTTGATTTGAATTAGTGACAATCAGAAGTACTCTAAACCATGATTGGGATGGCTGCGTATTTAGACAATGACATAACTTGCTCGTCTATGGGTTTCAAGCTTGATCTATCAAAACTGTATCTATTTGTGGAAACATGTATTGGGAAATGGGTCCTAGTCTTTGAGGTGTGTTTTTTTTTGGGGGGCTTTTTTGGTGCCATGGAGCAACAGGGTTGACACTAGTCCTTAAGGAGACAAGTTTACTAAACAGTTTAATTGGAGTATTTTGGGTGTTGAACATCCTAAACACTAGTTTTCCATTTACTTGCATGAATTGTTTGATAGACATCAACCCATGTGTTTTCCATCTGCTAAACAACACCATGAATGGGAAAAAAGTTAACTAAAATATTCAATTGTGTAGTGATAAGTCTTTTTGCAATTAGGTTTCTAGGGAAGGTTTGTAGTCTGTATTCTTTGTTTTGTGTCATGTGATGAGAAAGCTAGATCTACTTATAGTCCAATACAGGCATGTGGAGCAAAGTAGGGTTAATGACTTACTTGACCATTTTATATAAAAGTGCTAATCTATTGAGAAGAATGGCAATGCCAGGGAGGTGATGTACTCAATGGCAAACCTATAATTATTAGATGTGAAAATTACAAGCACCAATTACCCAACTTGAATACAAGCATAAGGAGGTCGATTAGACACTTATTTTTCATGACCCTACTCCTAGTAATGGAGGCTTTGAGAGATTCTTTTTGAAAAATAAGTTAATCAGTTGTAATAAAGTTGTTTGTAGTATGCAGTGTTCCTATGTGCTTTTGCAAGTAGAAGTTCTAACAATCAAAAAGTTTTTGCAATTAGAAGTTCTAACAATCAAAAAGTTTTTGCAATTAGAAATTCTAACAATCAACAAAAGAGAAAATTTTTGCCAATTCCCTCAATTGTTTACATGAAGGTATAGATATGCAATCTTATTTTACCTTTAGATAGCGAGTTTTGTGGTGTTGATATGAAATTGATTATCAAAAATTAAATAATCGCTACCAAACAATCAGGTAATCAGAAGCAGTGTTTGTTTATCCAAACTTTTAAACTGATTATTGGGACTTCAAGTTGAAATAATCAGACAATCAGTTCAACAACGCATATCCAAACACTCCCTAAGTATCACTAGGTGCACACATGATTGTAGGCTGGACAACAAACATAGGCGAATGCATATAGATTAGATGCAAAATAACCAAAAGATATAGACTAATAAACTAAATTACATAGATAGGAAATTGATAGGATCCTCTGGAGTTGAGCAATATGATAATTGCCATACATACAAAAATAATTTTTCCATTAATTTTACAAACACTAAAGTTCAATCCAAATTTGTTGTAAATGTGAAAAGCTATATATTAAAATGTATGCTGACAAAGTGAGGATGTTGTAGGTTTCATGTGCTGTCAGATTTTGATGAAGGTAAACGTAGTTGCAGAAGAAAATTAGAACGACACAATAACAGGCGTAGAAGAAAACCCATAGACTCCAAGGCTTCTGGACTTCAATTAGCAACAGAATATGATGATGGTGGAAAAGGTGACACATCAATTTATATTCTTATCTTTTTTTTCCGTTTTTTTAAAGATGGTACCAGCTAAAAGGATTTAATCATTACATGAAGAATGAAACTATAATTAAATGTCGGAGGAGTTTAACATCCATTCCAATAGCTGTTTAAATCTGCGGTTTGGTAATAAAAAATCCCAATAGTCATTTTTGACCGATTTTCTCTGAATTTTTGTTGATTTTGACCAAAGTTTCCAAAATTCGCCTAATTTTGACTACTTTTGGTCGATTTTGACCTTTGATCAATTAATTGAGCGATTAGCTAAAATCGAATTGGTGGGCAACCGATTACTGATTAATTGGTGCTAGGCACCAATATTTGCAACACTAGATGTAAGAATTATATTGGCTTATAATTGGAAGGAGATGTTATGTCAATTAAGGTCATTCTAACGTAAATGATCATACCCCCCATTATGAATACATAGTCAACACAATAAATCGTTGATCAACATTATCTTCACATAATTGTTTGTGGTAGAGAAGCATGAGTGAAGTAGAGATCGATGATTGACATTATCTTCATTTAACCTCGTATGTAATCATCGTATTCACAGAATATGTGATTGATTTATTGCATTCTAACTTTGTTCTCAACTTTATTTATTTATTAAATATTATAGTTCAAACAAACAATGTCATACGAAATTACTTTACAGAAACAATGTATGAGGCTAATGATTTGGGTGTATACCTCTAGTTATTTAAGTCTTACATTGTGCTTAGTATATGAAAATTTTGAAGACGAAAAACTAAAAGTATACACAATAGGTAGAACAAAGGAGCATAAAATATGACACAAAATACAAGAAATAATATGTATCATGTGTGCTATAGTTGCTTATCACTTCATAACATTAAGGGCGTTTGATGATGATGCATGAATGTAAAGCGGGTACATGATATGTGTCGACTAACATGTGGCTTATGTTATTATTGATGGGGAAAAAAGTCTGCATGTCTGATATGTGATTAAATGTATTAAGTCGTGTATCACATGGCTAGAAGAGGGATTTGTTTTTGACATGGCTATAGAGGTATAACATACCTAGGAAAATGGCTCTTTTGTGAGTTTCTCTGAACATATAATGCTTCTGACTGGTCTGATTATTTAGGGGTTGATAATAAGAGTAAATAAAATTGCATAATTATCTGGTTTCATATCAACTATAAGTCTATAACAAAACTATGTATCTATGTGTAAAACACAATTGCATATTTATCACATTCTTCTAAACCTTATTTGTGAGATTGTTACTCTCATGTCACAAAACTTCTCTCCCTTTTTCATAATAACGTTTCTTGTGACCATTTCATGTATTAATATCTTATCTAGTTAGAAGTTTCCAAATATCTAAACATCTGATTATTTTATTATTACAATTTTATACAGAAAAAGCACATCCTGACACTATTTCCTCCTACCTGTATTATTACAACTGAGTATTAAATTTTGATTATTCAATATTACTTAATCTCTTTTAAATGCAGGTGAAAAAGCATCCTTAGCAGGTGGAGACCATAATTCCAGCTTCATTAATGTCCAAAACATTCAGTGTGGTAGCATTCCATCATTAGCTGCATCTGGTGAAACTCAAACTGATGAAGAGAGGGATAAAAACACTCATTCTCCGTCTTATTGTGATGATAAGACTGATTTCTCCTCTATGGTAGGTTCATGTTATTCTAGTAGAGTCTAATTTTTTAATAAAATGATTAGGAGCGTTTATACATTACAAATACACTTTGGACAACTTTTGACCCGATTTATTTTAGGCTATATTCTTTATAAGTTAATGAATTGAAATTGCCAGTTTGCCACCATTAGTACTCCTTTTTTTATACGTCTTATTTAAATAATTTTTTTTCCGCCTGCATACATGTGTGTTGATGATATATATTTCGCTGTAGTGCACTACTGGTCGGATCTCGTTTAAGCTTTATGACTGGAATCCAGCAGAGTTCCCTCGTAGACTCAGACATCAAGTATTAATATGATTACTATTTACTTGAAGTTTAAGGGTTTTAAATACTTGTATTTAGCGTGTGAGATGTGATATAAATATATGCTTTTTTAGATATTTCAATGGTTGGCCAACATGCCTGTGGAGTTGGAAGGATATATTCGTCCTGGTTGCACAATCTTGACTATCTTCATTGCAATGCCAAGATTTATGTGGCTGAAGGTAATTTCTTTTTAATTTTGGATTAAATCTTAGTTTCTTACAAAAAGTTGTGAGTATATTGTAGTTACGAATCTATACACTTAAGATACTATTATTATGGGAGAAATATTATTACCATAATATAGGCAGTAATGGAAAATATATGAAGGGCGATGGCAATATAGACATCATCTCTTTATTTTATGATTAATCTCTATATATCTTCTCAATATTTAACTTTTATGTATGTACTCATGTGTTGTAACTTCTAAGCTTCACCTGTGTTATGTAACTTATGGTAAATTCTTGAACAGTTAGATGAAGATCCAGTTGTATGTATACATGACCTCCTTGCATCACCAAGAAGCTTGCTTTCTGGACGGGACACGTTTTTTGTTAGTCTAAACAGCACCATCTTTAGTGTCATGAAAGGTTGTTAAATTTATTATTTGTATACATCATAATTTGTCTTCCATCACAAGTTCATTGACCAAATATGAACCTCTTTCATGACTACTAAGGTTAAGTTCAAAATTAATGACTGCATAGGTTAGGGTAATTTTATGCCTAATATGATTATTTAGAAAAACACTAGTGTGTACATTGTTATGTGCAATCTTGAGAATGTTATACACAATAAAAAAGAAACCTGATAATGCAAATTGATAATAATCATAATATCTTATAACCCATATAGATTTATTCCAACATGACTAAACCTAAAATGCAACTAGGAATGGGAAGTAATGAAACATATATTTATAGCACTCATATTCATCCTAAGTCAATCATACCACTTTGTCATCATGATATATGTGCTTTTTCTATATTATATTGCCAATACATAATCTCAAACATTTCATTAATCACCAACAAAAGAGGGTTCATGGACTCACAGCTCTAACTACTTTTTTTCTTTTTTGGCACTGATGAGATGTATTGTCTGCTTTCAGAGTTATATGACTGCGAACTTGTGTGTTGTGGGTTGCAGGTGGAAGGTCCGTGATAAAAATTAAAGCTGGGACAAATCCCCAAGGCTTCATTATGTTCAGCCTACATGTTTTGAAGCAGGCAAACCCATAGAGTTTTTGGCATGTGGAAGTAATTGCTTCAGCCTAGACTTAGGTAATCTTTCTGAATTTCTATATATAGAGACAACCGCAGTTAGCCATGTATATCCAATGGTGGTGTGCAAATCATATCCCGTATCAGTTATTTTGAGTCTCACCCTTAAGCTTTTGATCTGTTTGATTAAATTTTACTTCTTTTTATTTATGTGAAATCTTCTATAGTTCTATTTGGATACTGAGATATGGAAATCATTGGATAAATTAAGATTGTCAGTCTGTGTTAATGGACTATTATTCTTACTTGGAAAAGTAATTTCGTCTGATTCAGGGAAAGTTGGAATATGATACTAACTGCAGAGAACAGTATAACCTATACTATTCTCTGCAATTCAACTTTCGGGGAACCAGAGGAAATTACTTTTCCTCACAAGTTGAGTGGTTGGATGTAAGTATATAACAGATTGCCAGAAAACATACAAACTTAACCCTTAGAACAGAATGTGGCTCATCTTTAACTTTTAGTGTTGCCACTATTAAGGTTCTAAATTTACAAAGAAAGTTTTTTATTTGCAAAGAAACCATGTTAATATTGTTTAACTTTATGATTCTAGGCTTTAAAAGCATCTTTATCACACCATAAAGATTGGAAGAGATATCATGCAATTTCTTTTTCACCTCAATAACACAGCAGTAAAATCACATTGGTTGCATTCCTTACTTGCTTAATCTCAAGTATTAATCCATGTGAAATGATGATTGTATACAACTGCAGGTTTTTAGTATCCTTTGGTGGCAAGTATATGACAAACAATGTGCGTGTTTCACCATTGTACAATACCTCAATGACAAACTTAGATCGGCAGTTTCTTAACATATGTGTACCACATTCTGAATTGGATGTTTTCGGCCCCGGTTTTATTGAGGTTTGCTTCAGTATATTGTTTATCTATTATATGTATATGCAAAAAGATATTGAAGGGTCTTGCAACGTTTGATTCATAATTTAGGGGTAGCAATTTGGGTGTATTGGGTAATAGGTTTGGACAAACTGGGTAACTGACTAAACTTCTTTTGTTCACAAATAAAACTCTTAATTAATTAGTATAGAACTATAGAGATTGCACTGTCAAACTTTACTTATGAATGGTCAGCTGAAAGGGGTATAGGTCAAGCGGGTTGTAAATGTCTATTCGTAAGGCATACAACATTACAACCACCTAAATTGTTTTGTTCAAAGATGTAAATTATTATTGTAGTAATATAGTTTTGATAATCATAATTATTACATCAGTTATTTATATTTTTCCCTCAAAAATGGAGAGAGAAGTATTTTAAGGGTCAATCCAGCGTTTCCTGTTCTTTTTCTACCCTTTATGACCCATTACATAACCTCTCCCACCTATTTTTCTGCCTCTACTCTAGCACTTATGTTTATCTATCTTATAGTTGATCATTGTTCAACTTTGCAGGTCGAGACTGAATCAGGCCTGTCAAATTTCATTCCAATTCTCATCGCGGACAAAGAAATATGTTCTGAGGTTAAAATAATGCAGACAAAATATTATTCAACTCTCCGTTCAAAAGATTCAGAATCTATTTCTTGTGAGGTTGCTGTTAGCAAGTTCTCTGAAGTTCTTGTAGATATGGCATGGTTACTCAAACAGCCAATCGTGGAAGATATGGAATGTGCTACCAAGTCAGCACAGCTCCAAAGAATAAAATTTGTACTTAAATTCTAATTGAATACGAGTCCACCATAGTTCTGAAGAGAGTATTAGACTTGGTGAAGATGAGAATTATAGATAATGGTGATATCGTTGAGACTGATAGAGCATTGCTTCAGGGGATTGTGAATCATGCGTCTGAAGTCCTGAGTCAGCGATTGGGGGAAAACGTAAACCATCCGAGAGATAATTTGTCAAATGATGATGGTCATGATAATGCTGATGGTGATGATGATGAAAGCTGTGGAGACCAGGCACATCCCTTCATCTCAACCATTAATCAGGTACTGGATCTATTCATTTATATATCAGTAGCACCCAGAAAGTTCTCATGAAGATAATTGATAACATTTTACACAAATGATACAAAGGGGGTGTTTGGATTTTGCATTTGAAGCAACTATTTGAATGTTATTGGTCGGATATCAGATTCTGAGTCTGACTATTTATTGGTCAAATAGTTGGATAACAGAAATGCACATCCGAAACAGCCCCTAGGAAATGTCTTACTCCTTCAACCGACTAACGCGTGTTTCAAAACTCACAGGCTTTTACTCCAGGGCACAAAAGTGAAAACATTGGACTCTTAAATGCCGACTGTGTTATGAGTGTGACACCCTACAAGGAACAACCAGATAAACCTCAAGCCACATATTTAACTACAAAACCAACAGATTTTTTTCACTCCGCCCTCTCATCCTTGCAGTTGCTATGGTTACTGTATGTTTTGGTATATGTGCAGTTGTTTTCCATCCGCATAAGGCTACTGAAATTGCCATATCTATTCACAGGTGTTTATTTGACAACTAGTCTTTCTTCTATAAGGTTAAGTTTGTAAATTGGCTGTTGTATTTTAGATTAACCATAGATTCGAGTTAGTGGAAATTTTTTTGCTTTTATGTTTTTGTCAATAAATCTTGTTTGTTGCTGGCTTGAGGTGATCATACGACAGTCTTCTGTTGAAAGAAATGTGTGGTTGCAATTCAGAGTGGAATAGATTGTGGCAAAATTGGCGGGATAGACGAGCTAAGTAACGGGTCAAAACATGTGGTTTTTTGTACAGGAAAACAGGTTGGAGGGTGCACAAAATTTTAAAAATTTGCATAGTTATCGAGTCTTGAATCTGATTATAAAGTAATACCCTTCTAATAGTTTGAATAAAATATGTGGTAGGTTGTAATGATTTTATGTTTTATTTTCAATGATTTATGTTTTAGCTTTTTATATGTAAATAATAGCATGTATCGATTTTTTAATTAGTAACTTTCATTCCTCCAATTGTAATTTTAGCCTTTTGGTAGATGACAATGCATTCAGGCTCGTTATTTTAAAGAGTAAATTATGGTTTTCGTCTTTTAGGTATATAACAAGAGTTGGAATGTTTCATGAAAACTGGTCTTTTTAGGAATTAGAAATAGTTCCAACTTCCAACCAGAAGTATAAAAAATTTTGGTTGTTAAGTTAATAATGGAAAGTTAAAAACTATAATTACATCCTTGATTAGGGTTTCAATTGTCATCAAGTCTAGATGGATATGTGGTTTTTGACCCTCTCAAATTTGTCTGCTTTTGAAACTATGATCCTTGTCTTTAACCTTCAAGTTTTGATAGTGAATTCAGTTCTGTTAATCCACTTGTTGTTTTGGAGGTTTACTATCTTATCTTTTTGGTTGGAGGTACATGTGGGTTTGGGTTTTATCATTTTTTCTGTTTTTGGATAGGTGGTGGTTGATGATCATTTGGTTCACTCATTCTTGATTTTGGTTCACTTTCACTCTAGGATGAGTGTTCATGAAAATGAGGACATCTTTTAAATTTGATAATATGAGAATCTTTTTAAATTTGCATCACATATTAAGAATTGTTAAATTCGGATTTTTGAGGACATCAAATTCTTTCATTCTGAACCGAACACTATTTGAATGGAATTAATTACAAGTTTTAATTCCTACGTGAACCAGAGGTTGATTGTAAAATAATATACTTTTAATAATATAAAAATAATATTCATTAGGTTGTTATGATTTTAAGTTTTGTTTTTAATGATTTATGTTGTAATTTTACCTATTTAGTTATATGTAAATAATACAAGCATACATTGTTTTTTGTTGGTATCCATTCTTCCAAGCGTCAACTTCCATTATTATTATTGTTATTCAGGTTGTTCGTAGACGATAAAGCACTCAGCTTCATAATTTTTTTAAAAAAGTAAATTACATTTTTTTGTTCTATAGGTATATGATAGGAATTGGAATGATTTAAGGGAATTGGAATTCGTAGTAATTGGAACATTTTCAACTAAAATTATAAAGATATTAAGTTGGTAAATTAATACAAATGAATTGGAACGTTATAACCAGAGTTATACATTTACACCTCACAAAACCCATCCTTTCATCAACACCATACCCTTATTTCCTTAAAGTATCGATAAGTTGCCCTTTGTAGCCATGGCCATCTTCATCTTTTGCTAATTGACTAGGTTCAAACCCTAAATGATTTAATTATTTAAGTTGCGTTTTGATTTCTGATTTGTTCTTCGATTTCTCTGATTTGTAGTTCTATGAATTGGTTTCAATTGGCTTTAAACTTAAATCAACATGTGTTTTGGGCCCTCACAAATATGCTATTTTTTAAGGGGTTGGTAACAATTGGTTGAAAGAGAGAATAGAGAGAGAAGAAAAATTTGTGTAAATTTTTTAGTTCTTTTAATTTTATACTTCTTAAGTTTGAATTAATTATATTATTAACCCATATTAGTATTTAACTAATAATCCCTTGCAATAATATAATTCACGACATGTTCTTTATCTATATCATTACAATTAAACTAACAATTATCATCTCTTACATTTATATTTATATTTTATTTTATATAGTAAGTCTGAGTTAATTGCTAACAAATAAAATATAAAATATAATTTTGAAATCTTTAATGAATACCGTTATTGGTTCAAAACACACAGAAAAAAAGAAAGTTTATAATTTTAGATAATTCATGTAACTTACTCCATCAACCATAATACTAAAATTAATTATTCTATTATGATTTGAGTTAAACTCTTGTAATTGTAGTTGATTTGACCACATGGGTTGGTGTTCTAGAGTTGGCCAGGATTATTCCTAACTCAAAAAATGTACAGACATTCTTAACTTTAAACTTATTTTCCTCCAATGATCACTTACTAACTGAAAGTTAACACCGTTCGTTTTTTATGACGTAGACTACTTATATGGTTAAAACACTAAGAAGAAAGTTAAAATCAACCATTGGGTAATTTGAAACTTGTGAACTCTAAAACCCATCAACTTTCACATCCTGATGTGAACCACTTGACTCGTTGTAGATAAGTTTCAAGTGACGATTAAGGCTAGACACTAAAAAATAGATCTAATAGAAGTTGGGTGGTGATGAAGTGAATAATGATTCAAAGTTTGCTCAATTTCATAACAAAAACTAACAATGGTTAATTATTTGTTAGTAAGGGATCATTGACGGAAAAATAACGTTAAAGTTAGCAGTGCTTGTAAATATTTACTGAGTTAGTATTAATATTGGTTAATAAATAAAAGTTTAGATTATTAAAATCCAACAAACCTATTATATATATATATATATATATAATATAATATAATATAATATATAATATAATATAATATAATATAATATAATATATATAATATAATATAATATAATATAATATAATATAATATAATATAATATATATAATATAATATAATATAATATAATATAATATAATATAATAATATAATATAATATAATATAATATAATATAATATAATTATATGTGTATTTTATAATTATATATTAAATTTATAGATAAATTCAATTTTACTCCTTAAAGTTTTTAAAAAATAATCATTCTTTTTCAAAAGATTAAAAAAATCAATTTATCTTTTAAATTTTATAATTGTTTTAATTTCAATTCAAAAGTTTTATTATTTGTTTTAACTTGATCCAATATAATAAACTTTTGAATTGAAATTAAAAAACTTATAAAACTTTTGAAGATAAGTGATGTTTTTTAATGTTGTGAAAGAAAATTGTTACTTTTTTCAAAACTCAAAGAGCAAAATTAAATTTAACTCTAAAATTTAACATAATCATATCATATGTCTAACAATTCAATTTATCGTTTTAACTCACCTGGTTTTTCAAAAAAAAAAAGGTTAAAAAAACACGAAATCCGATCCAACCCCCAAACTAATTCCTAGTCCGATTATCTGATTCCTGGTCGGAACGGCCGGACCGATCCCATCGTGAAAACCTTGAATATATAAGGAAAATGTCCTACATCTGGTGGATGTAGTTTCGAAGGTGTAAGATATATTTACTTGTAGTTGATTTAATTAGGTACCAAAGCGCTAACAGAGTAATAGTAGGTAATAAACCCATCACCCACCCCACCATAGGGTGCCATTGACTTTGACCGAATCCGCCATTTTCAAGCACCATGAGTTGCCGGTAATTCAGCTACTTTTTGTTTCTTTCTTCATTCCATTGCTTTGCGTCTTTATCCCACCATAACTTTATACTTCACATACATACGTATATACGTACATACGTACACATACACACACTTAATAATAATATTCCTTTATTTATTTATTTCCCTTCAATCGCCTTCACCTATCATCCCCAATTCTCCATTTTCTCTTGCTTTACTCCTATCCAACAACAGCACCAACACCGTAAGCCCACTAACAGAAACCCTTCATTTCATTCAATTTTAGTTTCCATCATCGCCGATTATGCTTTATCTATGTTTTTTTATTGAATTACTTGTTGGGTTTTGATTCTTGCCATGTTTGATTGATTGATGATTGATCATCGATAAGTACTGCAACCGTGGGATGATTTTCTCCTCTTCTTTGTGATCATACTTGCGATTGATTGCCTTTTTATTTTCTTTTATTTATTTATTTATAATATACCATGTACTGAATATATTGATATCATGTTGTTTGATTGACCACACGGATTATGTTTACAAATTTGTTTATTCATGGTGTTTTTGGTGAGTACTTGTTTCAGTTTAGAAAGATGTTAATTATGTTCTTGATTCACTTGCACAGCTCTTTTTATGCATACTTGAAACTTTGAATTTCTGATTCATTTTTTGGATTAGTTTCAATGGAAGTTAATGATAAGATTTCATTAATTATCAGAAGCACATCCAAACACTTTTTCATACACGCTTTTTCTTATGCAACTGATTAATTATCTGTTCTAGTTATTCAAGCATATCCAAACATCCTTTAAGAAGTGATGCTTTTAGATTCATCATATGTTATTATTGATTTGAACATAGAATAAGAGAAGTTATGTGACAGATATAGACGCCTGTTTGTGACACATCATCAGTATGGATGTATATTCTGGAAAGAGATCTGTTGGATGGAATTCTGCCACTAAGAAGAAATCAAGTTCTGCTGCAAGAAATGTTGCTAGAGATGAAGTTGTTTTCTGCAATAGAATTGGATGCAGTGGGAGACTTAACCATGCAATTCATACTCAAAAAGTAACTAATGTGAAAAGAAACGAGCTTGATACGTCAAAAAATAGTCGTGGCAAATCTAAGTCAAGATCTCGAGATGGTCAAACTGAGTCAAACAGAGGGGTATTGAAATTGAAGCCTGTTGGTACGGCAGTTGAAGTGGGGTCATCATCTAACACAACAGTAAGGAAAGTTTATGGTCAAAGACCTGGTCTTGCAAACCAAGATGGCCAAAGGGGTTTGTTTGACCATGGTAGGAGGAGTAACATAGTCAAGAAGAGGTCAAGTGAAGGAGAAACAAGCTCATCTGCTAGAGGAAGTGGTGGTGGTTCTTCAGTAAGGACTCGAAGGCCTGTAAATGCTCATGGAAATAATCCGTCTTCAGTTCAATCTGCTCATGTGATTACTGATAATGTGGATTCAATTGCAAATGTAATTTCCTTTGCTATATAGACATGGATTCTAGTTGGGAGGGTTGGGCAGGTTATAATAGGTCAAAGAATTGCATGTCAAATGGCAGGGTAAGATCAGGGTGACCCGTAACACTTTTAGCCTAAAAACTTTATAGCTTTGCAAATATGTGTCACATATGATTAAACAAGTTGTATTATTTTATAACTATATACTTTTATATAGGAGGGTTTTATATGCTTAAAAGATTACTCTTTGGGAATCTTTCATCCTGTTTGACACATTTGACCATTTTCAATTCAAGTTAATATTTTTATTTGATCCTTTAGAGATAAATACTATCAAATGGACAATCATAGGTAAATGGGTTGAATTACCACAACCCTAGTCGTAACCTTATTATTTTTATATTTCTGATTGAGCTGTGGTTATTGTTTTCTTTTTCCGTGTTGTTTTTTGCAGGTATTACTTGCACTTGAGAGGATTGATCAAGATGAGGGGTTGACATTTGAGGTACTTTTCAGAAAAGAACAATATCATTTTTAATGTCCTTTTAATTGTATTTATAAGTTAACTATGTGCTAGATATCATCAGCAAACCTAGTTTTTTACAATAATAATTTGAGTTATCTTAATCAAGAGAATCTATTAGATTTTGTACATGTTGAATATACTTTGGGTGACTTTCCACCTGCTTCACCTGTTTTCATGTTAACTAAGTTCACTGATTTGACCTGTTAGATACTGTTTTGTAACCCAAATCGACTCGTTAATCCATAAACTAATCAAGATTTCTAGCTTTAGTTATTAACTCATATTTCTCCATCTGCAGCAAATTCTAGGAAATTCATTTCTTGGTGGTTTCAACTTCTATGATCAATATAGAGGCATGAGACTAGACATTGATAACATGTCCTATGAGGTTGGTTTTTTTCCCTGGTGCTATTAGATACTTCATGTGCATCATCAAATAGTCAATATTTGACTTTTGCTCACAGGAACTTTTAGCTTTAGAGGAAGAAATGGGTGTAGTGAGTACTGCACTATCTGAAGAGGAGTTATCAAAATGTCTTAGAATTAGTGTATACAAACCATTGCATATAAAGGAATGTAGAATGAGAGGCAATTCATGTTTGAATGACACCAAATGCAGTATTTGTCAGGTGATTTATTTCAGTTACATACTGTTGTATATGCCTTCTATCAATTTTGATATAAATATAGGCATATTTAGAGGGTGTTTGGATGTGTTATTAAACAAATTAACTAATCAGAGCAAGTTATATTCACTGTTATAATCTGATTACTGTAGTATTCCCTTTTCAGATAAAGTAATTCTGATTCAAATTGTATGATTCTTCAAAAGTTTAATAATCAATTTCTAATCAATTTCATATCAGCTGATATAAAACGGAAGACCCTCATAATTTCTTATATTTTCAAAAACTTTTAAACCCTTCCTCTTTTATGAAAAACTTTATTGATATATTTTAAGAACACATAAGAATTTCCTTCTTGGCTATTACATATATTGCTCACTAAAATAGTCAAGATTGTTATTATTTAAAATCACATAGTAAGTTATAAACGCACCTCCAAGCACCCTTGTCAATATTTTTTTCAGATTTATAATTTAGTGACCGAACATGTAGTTATTCTTTATATGAAAGTTGTATGACCTACTTTTATGTCTTTTCAGGAAGAATTTACACCAGGAGATGAGATAGGAAGCATGGGATGTGATCATGGTTACCATGCCGCGTGTATCTACCAGTGGTTGCGGTTAAAGAATTGGTGTCCCATTTGCAAAGCATCCGCTCAACCATAAGACTCCTTGTAAGTATGTATAATACGGTGCACTGCCTATTTCCACTGTACAAAGTTCATTTTCTTTTTTAATTGTACATACATGCTTGGTTTGAACATACTAATAATATGATACTTGGATACACTTGAACACTTTGTATTCAACAATAATCATGGCTTTTGGTTTATTTTCTATCTTCTTTTGCTTGTTACAGAATCTTTGTTTTATTTTACATAAATTTTATGTTACAATTCGATATTTTCATCACCACCAGCCAATCACAATGTTCTATTTGAAATACCTATACAAGCTCTTGGATGCATAGGCAACTATTATCACAGAAACAAGAACAAGCAATGGTTTTCTTGCATTGGTCATTAGAGTTGACCCGTCTATGTTTCTTATTGGTTGATCAGGCTTGGTCAACTCCATCTGTGGAAGTCGGGTTTCTCTCGGTACCACTTGTGGCACTGGTTTTGGAGGTTCTGCAAGTGGTAGTTTTGTTGGTTCTTTTTGGACCGGTTCTTGGTGTTTAGGAGTTGCGACATCAGGGATTTCAATGGATTTTGCCTGTAAGAAAACAATGGATGGTGTTTAAGGAAATGCTATAGTCACCTTACTATAACATACATGTAGTCGACATGGAGTATTGGGAAATAACTCACCAAGTTCTTGAATTGTAAATTATACAAGATATCAATGTATCGCTGCTTTGCCTGCTTATTCTCTTTGTTCAATTGCTTCCAAAATCCGTACATTGATCCCATGTTCAGTGCTTTGTTAGCATACATCTTCCATGTGTAGCTGAAAAGAGGAAAACTTATCAGCTCGATTCAAAGATAAACTATATGACCCTACACTTAGGACAAACCAGAGCCAGACCAGTACTTAACCACTTAGGTTTTGCAGTCCGGTTCTGTTAGGCTCTAGCTACAACTTACCACTCATAAATACGTTGAAGTCCAGCTTGTGACACCTGGTTCCAATACTCAGCATCAACTTTGCATTTTGTGAAGAAATCAGCAATCTTGTTGCTTGATTCATCACCATTATTGGGATTGATATGGAATCCTGAAACCCCGTTAACTATGATCTCTGCAGGCCCTCCTTGGTTGGTTGCAAAAGTCGGGAGACCGCAGTTCATGGCCTCGATAACCGTCAGCCCGAAAGCTTCATACAATGCAGGCTGCACAAAGGCTCCTTTTGTGTCAGCAATACAACGATACAACTCTCCATTACGGGTTCTATCGTTTTGAGCTGCTATCCATCTCATCTGACCCTTGAGTTTGTATTTTTCTATTAGTTTATGCATTTTCTTGATTTCCGCCATCTCTTCTCGGTCTTTAGATCTTGATGGATCAAAGAACCCCGCGACAACAACCAAGTTTACAAGACTTCTGAGTCGCTTATTCTTCCCGAACCACTCGGTTAATCCTGTTATGTTCTTCACTGTATCGAGCCTTGCCATTGAAAATATAATCGGTTTGGTTATGTCCGCCAGATACCCCCTATTCAACAAACAATAGTATGTCAAAGGTGTCAGTTTCAACCCATTTACAGTTGATTTGGTTTGTGTTTTATCTTTAAACATGTAAGACAACAGCTAAAACGGGTCAAATGGGTTTAAGTAACCCAGAGTTTGTTTATAGTGTGCACAATCTTCTAGCTTGCAGTGATATTAACTTTGTAATCACAACTAGCATATTAATTATTTGTAAAAGTACTTAAAAATGTGTCTAAATCCAATGCTGTTTTGACAGTTATCCAACCCCTCTGACCCATCCATCTTGCTACCTCTATGAATAACTTACATATGCTCATCATTGTCTTTCTCGTTGAAAAGTAGTTCTTTGATAGCGGGATGAAAAGATGTTAATCGTTTCTCCTTCTCAGTGTAAGGAAAATAAACTGATTGTTCAGCACCTGGTGAAGCTATGTTGAACTTTGGATCGAACACATTGATGCCCGACACAACTCTACAAAGTCCAGGCATACTAAACGCCGCATGGGTCTCATACTGTCCAGGCCTTTGCTTACTATATTCAAACAAACACGAGCACACAAAGATCAGATTTATTCAATTTTCTTACAATCTAATCACGGTTTTTAAACATCTAACCTTCCAACAATTTCTTGAGAAGTGCTTGTGATTATAAAATCTGCAGCATTCATCGAGATCAAATCTGCGGTGAACTGACACGAGAAATGATACTTTTTTTCGAAGTTTTTCCAGTTAACATCCGAATTTTCATACTTGGTCTTCTCCAGCGCGTGTGCAATCGTTCCCTGAGGTTAAGGTTCAACCACAAATGGTAATTTGAAGAACTTCATAACCCGAATAACAACATTTCAAGGTCGAGAGTCTAACAAAAAAAACCTGCGTTACTCCGAACTTTTTGGCCATCAGAGATGCCACAATGTTTCCATCTGTGTAGTTCCCTAGTATAAGATCTGGTTTACGTTCCATTACCTCTAGTATCTTAGATGCAGCATCCTAAGGAACATATGAACATATTAAAGTTTTACCATGAACTATATAACCCAGGTTACTAACACCTTTAGAACCCGAAAGTACAAGGGACTTGCCTGTGAGAATCTTTCAAGGTACGGGTATATGTCAAACCGTGAAACCCATTGAGGGACAACGCCTTTTGAGGTTCTGAAAGGAACGCGAAGTATGTGTGAATGCATAGTGTTCAAGATCGGTTCCATCTCTTCATTACACTTTGTTCCTTGTGCATCAGGAATGAGTCGACTCACCTGCAGATTTGCAGTCATTGTATCAAAACTCAAAAGATCATGAATCATTAAATTACTAACTGTTGATCATTTGATCACACCGAAACATACCACAAGAATCCGAGACTTTGCAATCAGTCCCTGCTGTTTTATTCTTAGCAGCATCTCTTCCTCTAGTGCTTTCACTTGATCAAGAATGTAAACAACCTGCACAACAATTAATTGAATGTTTTGAAGTCAAACTCAAGTTTGAAGATGGTCAACACTGCATTTGACCGCATAAGTTAGTCACCTGGCCTCCGGTATCTGGTAATCCAAGAACATCTGATTGTCCAAAGTAGCCGTGAATAGATAAGATGACGATGTTGAATATAACCGGAAGCCTGCTAAAGAACGATTCCATGTTAATCGGGTCGGGAGCTTGAAGAATTTCTGAAAGCATTTTCATTGTTTCCTTCACTCTTTCTGCAGTATCTCCCCATCCTTTCTCAAACCCCCATTCTTTAAGCCTATAATTTGTAGTAACATTTATTATCAGCAATCAAATTCATTATAATGCTAAAGAAGGATTCTTGTTATTGATTACTTGGGCTCTAAGGTAAGAAATTGCTCGTCTTTCGGGTGTGCAGATAAGTAGACATCAGCAACAATCAATGCTTTCTGGAGCTTTGAAACTGTATCCAATGTCTCATTGATCATAAGCTTCTGCAAAAGAAAGCCATATCCATATGCATCAAAGAACTATAAGATACGGGTCGGGTCAATACTCTAGTTTTCTGTACGGGTTGTAACAGGTAGATCTAAAAGGCTAAAATTTTCATACATACTGCGTTTAACATGTCAGAGATTAAGCATAACATGAATTAACTCTATAAGTATATGAGATGAAATTACAATGACAACCTCTTATCTACAACTTAAATAGTGATTGATACATATGTGATCTTGTTATTTTTTACCTCTCCATGATAATTTAGTGCTAGCAAGTGGTCAAGCAACGGCTTCGCGTTTTCCAGATCACCGCTGATTCTTGAAGTCATGAACTTCGAAATGTAGCCAAGTCCATTGCCGATAGATGAAGGGAGGATTAGTCTAGGAGTGCCCGAGTCAAATGCTCCGAAATCGAGTTCAAGGGCATTTCCGTCCTTTGCCCTGCTCATGTAACTCTTTTTAGTTGGATTTTAAAAGATGTTGTAGTTCACTTAAGGTAATACGAAGTCGTACCATTCTTGATCATAGATGGATTCTTTGAGCTTGAGATATTGTGAAGGCGTAAGCCATTGAACACTGATGTCATCGGCATTGACCTTTACGTACACCCATTGACCTGGATTGACCCGCACCCCTAAAACAACATACGGTGGAACCACGATCGCCTCCTGCACGCATAATCACAAGGACCATCCGTGTAATTTACTCTTTGTTAAACTAAAATTGATGAAATAAATACAAGATAATGTTTGTCTAGTTCTTATTGACTTAAGATTATTAAACTAAATAGTTAATGATAACCTGTGTGGAACTCAGGATTTGTCCTAGGGAACCCTCCAAAACCTTAGTTCTTTCGAGCTTGTCGTCAATGGTTTTTCCAATCATGTGTATTAATTCTTGGGGCTTCACCATTCTTTTCCCACGTGATGTGAAACTTTGAAAAGAAAACAATAACATTATTGAGAATAAATAAAAGAAAAAGAAAAGAATTTTAAAGGTTTTCATTGCACATTTTGACATACCGATCAAAGCATCTCCTCGCATGGTATCTGTTTTGCTTCAATGCGTCTACCAAACTCTCTACTATTCCGAAATCCATGAAACACTTAACGAAATGAATATATACCGCAATAAAAACAAGCGACGTGAATTGGTTTGTCGCGTGAAATGATGATTTTAGATATATATATATATATATATATATATATTATAGTAAACGGGCTAACTTGATCCGTTTTATATTAAAAATGGTAATAAGTTATGTTGAAAAGAAGATGAGAATGATAATTTGCAAAAAGTGGTTTTATAGGGAAGTTGCAAAGTAAAATTACTTTGATGGCAAGACTAGAGATGGTTTGTGAGGAGAGGAAGAACATTCTTTGGTTAAGTATGTGGGCCAAAAAGACATTTGACTTGTACTAAGGAAAAGAATATGTGATTTTGTAGAAAATCACATCTTGCTTCTTCATCGATTTGTTCATAAATCATTTGATGGAAGAAAAGTATTATTTTAATTCGTCTTCAGAATTAAGATTATATATAAAACATAAAATTTAATAGAATTTCTGTATTTTTGTAAGTGATAAAAGTAAATGTGATAAATTGGCCTGGTATGTCTTCTAGTAATGGATTAAAAAACTTTATTAGAATAATTTTCTTAATTAAGAAAACTACACAAACAGCTTTCGTGGGATTATCTATGTTACAAGTTTGTTTTTTCTGATTTTAAAAATTATAAATTTAATCAAAACATATGTAAAATAATTGCAACTTTATTCCTTACTATTATTGTTCTTTAGTTTCTCGCAATGTGGTTATACTTGTGTTATTATCAAATCACAAGGACTATTCGTGTAATTTTATCTGAAATTACAAAATATAAAAAAATTTAACTGGAAAATTAAATAAAAAATATCAATAAATATAGGCATAAAAATCGTAATTTTTATTTCTACTTTTCGGTAACTTTGTTGTTTACTTTTTTAAATTTGTAACTATAATTGAACTTCTTATTGTCTATTTTTAATTTTTTTAAAAAAATCTTTTATTAGTATTTATTTTTAACTTTCTCTGATTTAACTCTTATATGAATTTTTTCAACTTTTCTTTGTTTTCTATATATTTTTTGTTTTAATAGAAATTGTCCTTATTGTTTGATTAACTTGCAAGTTTAAGCCTAATATCATTAAAAACTAATGAACATTAATGTCACACCCCGATCGACGGCGAAATCATCGGGGCAGACGAATGTAATCGATTATTCATAGCTCATGGAATTAAATAAGTTGAAATAATATTAAATGACTTTTTTATTGAATAAAACTAGTCAATCAATACAATACAATCAATTAATGACATAATTAAAATTGTCTTTAACTTTGACTAAGTCAAAATCCTAAGTGTGCATCTAGAAGTTCACGAATCTTCATTCCTGAAATCATGTGAAAAAGTAGTGGGTCAGCTAACGAATTAGCTGATGAGTAATCACAAGTTTGAATACATATATAGGTTGATTAAAATGATTGAAAATAATCTAATTCACATGGCAATGTCAAGACTTATGATACAATACTGTAACATAAAAGACAAATCAATACAATCAAACCTAATGACTGAATTGACTCGGTTCGCAGACGAAACCTTAAGAATGAATGATTCCGGTTCCAATCACCACGCGACTAGGTGTATTTGTTAAACCAATAGATTTATCATTGTTACCATGGTTGCATGAATTAATGATTGTGTTCTCATCTAGTTTATATAACTATGCATACATAATTACAATTAATAACATAGCATGTCTTGAATTGAATTTAGAATGAAATATAATAACAATGAATAACAATAATTGAATATAGAATCACATGATTTCTCCAAAATATAAAACATATAAAAATTGGCAATGAATACTCACATTGTATGACGATGGTTGTAGAGTTCATAAGAAAGCTTGGATGTTCAAAAGTTAAAGGTGATGTCCTAAAGGATAAAAAGAAACAATAATTTGAGGTCGGAATTCATTAAAAGAAGTTAGGACATTTTGAGATTGCCAAAAGGCGAAAGCTAGATTGAAAAAAGATTATTGCACAATTTTTCAGATTCTGGACAAAATGTTTGGTACGTGTTTGAACAAGTTTTAAAAATATCAAACGGTTTCAAAAATTATAAAAATTTACGGTTAACTAGTTCAGAGTCTCCTGGACATTTTTTTTGTATGAAAAGACCTATAAATAGTTCAAAACAACAGCACAAGACAGAAGATGCTGAAATGCGTACTTATCTTGGGAAGGCTACTGTTGAGTCGTCCGGTTGAGTCGTTCGATTGAGTTTGAAGACGCATAAACTATTGTTAAAAATGTAAATAGATGAAATTAATGTTGGAGTCTGAGTTTACTAAAATTTAGTTTTTTATGACCAAGTTATGGTTAGTTGAAGTTATACTATATTATATCAAAACTTTAGCAAGGCACTTATGTGCACTTTTAAAATTGTTAAAACATGAAACGGGTTAGAAAAAATATTTATATGTAGATATATGGTATATTTAGACTCATTTGAGTTATAAAAAAAATATTAAAAGACTTTGTCATAGACATCATTTAAAGAAATAATCTTGTGGAATAACCGAATGCGATGACATAACCGTCCATATGCAAACGAGATTTTTGTTTATGTTTGCATGTTGTTAGGTTGATTCAGAAATATTAGTGATTGTTATAATGTAACACCCGGTTATTTCCCTTGAAGCCAAAGAAAGAATGCATGGTACCCTTGTCGCTTGCAATAGGTACTGGAGTTAGCTTCATGCATAATGTTCGGGTTCTATTGATAGACCTTAGGCCTAGTAACCAGATTCGTGCATAATGTTCAGGGCATAGCACATGACATTGGTTCAGAATGTAAGTAAGAATGATGACGAATGTACGAAAGATAAGTAAGAAAGATAACTAATGAGAAAGAATGATAATGATGACGTACATTGGATGAAAGTTAATGGATGATGATGAAAGATAATAATAAGATTATCTATGTGTACGTATGATGTATGATCACATGTAAAAGTAAATAAAGGTTTTAAGCAAAAGTAAATTATTTTATTTATAAAACTAGAACTCACTTAACAACGCTGACTTTTATGTGTTTCCAGTTGGCATGTGATTGTTGTTGAGAATGGCACGAGGCACCTACTTGGCATTTTAAATTGCATCCATTTGTATAATTATGAATTTTTGTGATGTAATGCAACCGATAATATTTTATAACAATTAACCATGTTGTATTGTTTTGCAAAAGCAGTTATTAATATATGGAATGGTTTTATTTAATTGATTTCGCTATGGTATTTTATTAAATGTAAAAGTCTGTTTTATATATTATGTGAGATGATTATCCAACTGTGAGCGTCCCGGGAACGGAGCCTTACAAAACATTGTTGTCTTTCAAGAATTTGCTAGCTTTCTACAATCCCGAGTTTTGTGTCAAGTAATATTACAATAGTGGCAATAAGCGGAAGCTCTAGTGTTTCAGTTTGCAGCAAAATATGAAATATAGTGTTGTTGTGTGTTGTGACTGACTGTGATTGGTTGAATCGACTCGTTCAAGAGTTAGATTGGGGTCGAGGGTCGAAGCGACTAGGTTGTTTTAGTGTAATTTGTGGTTGCAATGACCGCTACAACTACTACTTTGGCATCCTTAACGAACAATCAAAGTTGACAAGTTTGTCGAATAGTTTAGGGTAGGTGATTGGCTGTAACACTCGACCCCTCATACCACCAATATTATCCGTTTTTTCTACGAGAAGCTCATGGATTCGCTTTTGGTTGCTTGGGTGAAAACTTCCTAGGGAAGTCACCCAAGCATGCGTAATTATGAAGCTCTAATCTCATCCACATGCAATACGCCAAAACGCGTTAGTGATGCTAGAGGTAGAACACTCTTTATGAACAAGGATTGTCTCTTGTCCACAACCGATGTAGGATTTACCTAGAGTGTTACATTGGGTTTCCGAAAACCTTTATGGTTGCATCGATCTGACTGTAGTCACCTCCAAGTTGGGTAAGAATGTGTACCAGTAGATCTTCATTATCTACGGGGCTTTCAACCTGCAGGATTGTTGAAGGGTTATAGTTACAACATAACAACACAAAGAGGAGATTAACTAAACTTTAATCAAACAGTAAACTGGATTAACCAAGTGTTGAGATACTAAGAACACAAGTAATGCAAGAGAGACAGAACACAAAGAACACAAGTGTATGGTTTTCAAGAGTGCAGTATATTGCCTTCTCTATGTTTTATTACAAGTGTTACAAAGCATATTCGAAAGATACAAGAACATGAGATACTTATACTACATCCTACAGCTGGCTATACTTTGAAAGCTAGCTGGATACAATTGACTAGACACAAACAAAATCAATTGTAGAGTCAAAAGGCAGATTGCCTTTTGACTTGTGACTATGACATGCCATAGCTCACATCCTTATCTATTACAAAAAGGATAAAGTACATAAAGTAGAAAGTTACAAACTCAAGACCTCAATGTACAGTTACAAAAGCATGGACCTTTTCACTAACTCATGTAAGTTGGTGACTTGCAGAGGTGCAGTGGAAAGGTGTCCAGCTTTATAGAACAGTACATCAGATAAAGCATGTTACTAAAAGTCTTCAGAAGAAATCTGTCTTCATGAGTTGAAGCTTCGGAAGACTTTGTCTCTGAGGGTTCGGAAGACTTCATGTTTGGCTTCGGAAGATATTTGTCTTGGCTTCGGAAGATTTCACACTTAAAGTATTTTCTATTTCATGTGTGAAACTTCCTAAGCTTCTTCTTTAATGTACTTGTGCAGCATGCAGGAAAGACTTAAGATGTTTAGGTTGCATCAACCTCTTCATTAATCTCTACAAACTCCCCCTAGGCTGATGGTACCAAAACACTTAGAAAACTTTAGATATTAACAATCCTCATTAGGATGATCACCATTCCTTTCTTCATAAGATGATCAGGTTCCTTCAAGCTGTCAAAGTGTCTTCTCATGTCAAGGAGGTCATGTAGAGGCAACTGAAACATATCTTGCCATGTATAAATGTCTTTAATGCCTTGATCTCTAATAACATGCCATCTTTCTGGATTTGTGGTGTATGTCCAAGACAAGATGGGTCTTCCTATTGCTAGAGGAGCTATTTGAATTGGAGCTGGTGTAGCTTCCTCTGGCTGCACATCCTCAGGCTGTTCTGATTTATCCTGAGGTTTAGAAGAGGGTGCAGGCTTCTTCTTCTTCTTAGGCTTTGGTCTAGAAGCCATCATCTTCTTTCTCTTTCCAAATTTTAACTGAGAAGACTGGCCTGTAGCACCAGATTGATCTTCACTGTCTTTCTCAGTTGGGACTTCCTCTCTCTCAGACTCAGAAGGAGAGGGAGGTTGACCCTGCTGTGGATCAGAAGATGAAGCTTGTTGAGTTAAAGCAGGAGGTCTGGATTGTGTTGTCTCTGGTTGTTCAACCTTAACCTCCACTCAGGTGGAGCCTGACTTGGAGTGGAGTGTAAGTCAGTGAGCTCTCCACTGTTAATCTTCTGCTTGATTACCATGATATGCTCATCCATAGTGGATAGAGACATGGGTCCAAGTCTCCTTCCAGAGAATCCATACAGCTTCAAGAAGCTCATCATCCTCTGCCTATCAGCAGACTTCTTCATGCTCTTTTGGATGATGGCTCTTGATTTTGTAGCTTCTTCCCTTAGCTTCTTGTTTGTTGTCTTTCTTTCCTTGACTAACTCAAGCTCAAGTTGTTGTAAGTACTCAAACTTAATATAGTCATAAGGCAAGGGAAGGAGTGCATTTGCCTGATAGAAGCCTATGGCAGTCAGGTAGTTAATCATCTTAATTCTGTCTTCTTCTTTATCTACCTGAGGTTCTTGTTGAACCACATCCTCTTGTTCAGGACTTTCTTGAACTGGGGAGAGGGTAGCGTACCTTTGTACAGTCTTTTTCTTCTTCTCTCTTCTTTGACTTGTACTAGGAGTTCTGCATCTAATGCCTCCTTCTTCTCTCTTGACCTTTCCAGGTCAACCAGTTCATTCAACTCATCCAAGGAAGAGAAATGACACTATCTATGTCATAGTTCCTAGTCTGCAGATAGTTAATCCTGACTGCCCTTAACTTATCATTCTGAGTATCTGGTTTGGGGGCAGCCCTGATTGCAGACTCCATGAGTCTTGAAGACTCAGCAGAGGAACTTTCTCCCCTTAGCCTCCTTTTCCTCTCTCTTCTCCTCCTCCTCAATCTCCTCAGATGTCATCTTTCTTTTCCCTTTGTCACTCACAGACCTTTGTGACTTAGGGTGGATAGAGCTTTGGCCTTCATTGCTTGTTGCAGCATCTGAGCTTAGGCCAGAGAGAGGTTGAGAAGCACCTTCACCAGCAAATGTCTCAAAAGGAATGTGGATCTCTTCAGCAGTTGGAGATGATGAGTGAGGGCTCTCAGGTTTTGTCTCTGGGCCTTTAGTCAAGGTTTCCCCTATGAAGCTAATCTTAGGGTCTGCCTCAACATCCAGTTGACCGATGACATTGCTTGATTGCCAAAGTCTCCTTCTTAAGCTGAACTCTATAGTGATCCTGTCTTGGATTCTTTTAGCCAGTCTGTCAGCTTGTCTTGATTGGCTTGGGTTGACAAGTGGCATGTTGACTAGATCCAAACCTTCATAGTAGTCCAATGTCTGAAAATTGAAGACTTCTTGTGTCCTTGAACTCTTATGATGATTAGGGCCTTCCTGTTGTTGTCATACCTCCACCCAATGATGTGATTGGAAGATGGTGAAGGTGACATAGCCCTGGTATCCCATCCTCAACAGACTCTGTATGAAGGAGTTTGTGTAGTCCACATCAATGTGAACTAGAGGAGGTTGCTGAGAATGCACAGTGCAAGTGAGGATGGTGAGTCCTCAATGTCCATTCTCTCTAAAGAACTCCCAGGTTCTATGGCTGTAATGACTTTCTCCCCCTTTTTGGTAGCATCACCCACTTGCATAGGTGAGCTGGAAGATAGGTCAATCACATCCACAGGTTCTTGTGTTCCTGGTTGAGCTCTCCTTAAGGGTCTCCTAGCTAGTTTCTCCTTAAGATATGAAATCTCAAGTTGCTGATCATTGATCCTGTTGTGTAAGGTAGTCACCTGAGATTCAAGGTGACTGACCTTTGAGACTAGGTAAGTGCATGTTTTAGACAATTTTTGCACCAGTAGTCTCAAATTCCCCTCATCTTCATCAGAAAATTCATTGGGGGATGAGATAATTAGACTAGAGTCCTCTCTCTCACCACTAGCTTGAGGTTCTTGGCTGCTGGTTTTCCTCTGCTCACTGGCAATATTAGTTGAGATGTCAGTGGGCTGAGTTGCCATGGTTGAGGTCTTAATGATGTAATCACTTTCAGAAGTGAAAGCCTCTTCCATATGGACATCCTAAACAGGTTCAGGAGTGTACACCTCAATTGTAGGTGACTGATGTGGGATAGATGTAGGAGACTCAGGAGTACTCATCTCTCTTTGAGTAGGGGGAAAGAAAAGAGATTCATTATACTCACTGAAACCTATATCTTCATCAGTATAGAAGTCAAGGTTGGGAATTGGTTGGTTGAGATCTATAGGCTGGGGATAGTAACTGTCCCCTGAAGGTTAATCACTTGAGTGTTGAGACTCAGAGTGATGGGTTAAGGCAGTTGGGCTAATGAGCTCATCAAGCTGAGCATGAGGAACCTCATCACTGATTCTTGAAAAGATGGGAGTGGTCTGCTCCTCAAGAGAAGTGGGAGCTCTAGTGTCCACTTCTTCCTGTATGGGTGAGTATATGAGGGCCTCCACAGACTGAATAGCCTGAGCAGGGGTTCGTTTGGATTTTCTTTGGTAAGTGATGGTGATTTGAGGCTGTGAGAGTGGTTAGGAAAAAACAGGTGTGGGTTCAACACTAGCTTGTGCTGCTAGGTTGTCACCTTGAGCAATGAGCTCTAACATTTTTGGGACTAGGCCTGTTTCTACCCCAGAGAATCCAACAGTGGGCTTTCTTAGTATTTGAAAGATACCGGGCTTCATCTGTCCCAATTTAAGAATGTTACCTGTTTCCCTCAACTGTGAGCCCAGATCACAGTTAAGAATGTACTGGACATATCTAGAAAACATGTAATACTCTAAGGAGTCTAAATTAGCAAGTAAATTTGTATAAACAAACTGTGAATACCTGAATTTGACCCCCTAAACCATTCCATGGATTATGAAGGAGAGATCCTCAGGAATCTGGTTCCATCCACCATGCTTGTTTGATAAGCTGTGGATGACCACATGGAGCAGGAATCTCCATTGGGATGAGACCTTCCCTTTCCTAAAGGTCTTTACAGAGAAATCTCCCTCATATCCCGTCTGTTCAAAGGAATGATTGACAGCTTCCTTTGGGAAAAACACCTCACCTTCTTCATCATCCAGCTGAAGATGTCTATTGATGATGGCCGGAGTGATGAAGATTGTTCTCCCCTGCACTGTGGCAGACAGTGCCTTCTCCCCGTCCATAATGACCTCTTGGCAGGTCTTCCAGAATTCAAGCAACCGATCCTCATAGAATGGAGGATCAATGGTTAGAGAGGTGAAGTAGTTTGACAGAGTTAGAAACGGCAAACCTTTGAGAAATGAGGATCTTTCTCAGCGCTTAACAGAGCAACCTGATTTTGTTGTCTGTGTAGCTGCATGGTAAAGTTGGATCATTTCTGTGAGCAAGGTTGTCCATTTTGAAGTAGATTAAGGATGAAGAAAGAAGAAAAAAAGAAATTTCAAAAAGAAATTTGGGGTTTTAGGTTTGGAGGAAGAACAGATGATAGAAAGAGTGGGGAAACCGTTGGGTTTATATGTGAGAAGGATTTCAGATAAAGTTTAATGAAAGTGGATAAACATTGAAATCCGGATGTCGGTCCCACCTCTGAAAAAGTAGTTTACTTTTGCTCAAAAAGTAGTTTTCTTGGAAGTCAAGAAGCTTCCGAAGGTTAATTATCTTCGGAAGTTTTAATTAAAAAGCTTCCGAAGCTAAAATGACTTCGGAAGAATTTCCTGAGAGATTTGAGAATTTTGCTTCGGAAGAGAAATTAAAACTTGAATGCTTTGTATATAAACCAACAAAGCTTCCGAGAGTTAATTTTGCTTCGGAAGTAAATGGTCCTTGAAAATAAGTAAATGTTTGAGACAAGTATTTAAGCTTCGGAAGATAAATTTGAAAGCTCTTCCAAAGGTAAATTTCTTAGACAGTTATTTATTTTGAAGGCATGATTTACTTCCGAAGTTAAAAGCATAACTTCCGAAGTATCAAAAATTTTCAAAAGTCTAAGGAAAGTCTTCAAAAAGAAATTTCCATCCAAAGAAAACATGAGCTTATGAAAGTGATGAACTAGACAACTTAGGTCACACATAATTTTTTAAGAAATAATAAGAATTAGTTTTAAGAAAAGCTTACTCAAAGTTTATCATCCCAATAGCTGATATCAGATATTTAAATCTCTGTTCATCAAAAGCCTTTGTAAACAGATCAGCATATTGTTCACCTGTGTGAACTTTGACTAGTTTAATTAATCCATTTTCATAGTTATCTCTTATTAAATGATACCTGATATTGATGTGCTTTGTCCTTGAGTGCTGCGTAGGGTTCTCTGTGATTGAGATAGCACTGTTGTTGTCTATGTGAATGGGAGTCTCCTTGAAGTTTAACCCATAGTCCAGCATCTGATTTTGAATCCAAAGTACTTGAGCATAGCAGCTTGCAGCAGCAATGTATTCAGCTTCAACAGTTGATACAAAGACACATGATTGTTTCTTACATTGCTATGAGACAACCCTTCCACCAAGAAATTGACATCCCCCAGATATAGACTTTGCAGTCATATTGCAACCACCATAATCACTATCTGTATAGGCATACAGATTGAAGTCAGAATTCTTAGGATACCATAGGCCAAGTGTTGATGCACCTTTGAGGTATCTTAGAATCCTCTTGACAGTGATAAGGTGAGACATCTTGGGGTTGGCTTGATATCATGCACAAATGCATGTAGCAAACATGATATCAGGCTTGCTAGCAGTAAGATACATAAGAGACCCAATCATAGCTCTGTATAAGTGCTCATCTACACACTCCCCCTCAAGATCAGGACCAAGAGAGTGGTTTCTGGCTATGGGTGTCTTAGCAATCTTACAGTTAGTCATATTGAACCTCTTGAGTATGTCCTAAACATACTTTGACTGACTTATGAAGATGCCATCTTCAACTTGCTTCACTTGAATTCCCAGAAGGAAATTGAGTTCCCCCATGGCACTCATTTCAAATCTGTCTTTCATCAGCTTCCCAAAGTCTTTGCAGAGCTTTGGATTAGTTGAACCAAAGATGATGTCATCCACATATACTTGAACTAGCAATATGTCTTTTCCTTGTTCATTGATAAAGAGAGTTCCATCTATAGTACCTCTCTTGTATCCATGTTTACAAAGATACTCAGATAGTGTCTCATACCATTTCCTGGGTGCCTGATGCAGCCCATAGAGAGCTTTGTCAAGCTTGCAGACATAATCAGGAGACCAGGATCTAGAAAAACCAGGTGGCTGTTTGACATAAACTCTTCATCTATCACTCCATACAAAAAGGCACACTTCACATCAAGTTGAAAGACCTTGAAGTTCTTGGATGCAGCAAATGCCAGGAATATCCTAACAGCTTCTAATCTTGCCACTGGAGCAAAGACATCAGTGTAGTCAATCCCTTCTTCTTGTGTGTATCCTTGAACAACCAATCTAGCTTTGTTCTTGGTGATAATGCCTCTATCATCCTTCTTGTTCCTAAACACCCATTTGGTTCTAATGGTAGTCTTCCTAGAAGGAAGAGGACAAAGGTTCCAAACTTTCTGCCTTTTGAATTGAAGCAGCTCTTGTTGCATAGCTTCAACCCAACTTCCATCCTTTAGAGTTTCATCAACTTTCTTCGGCTCTATCTGGGATAGAAAACAAGAGTGAAGACAAACATTTGCTTCATGGGTTTGTCCTCTTGTCTTTAACCCTGAGACAACATCTCCAATGATGTTTGTGATAGGGTGAGACTTGTGGATCCTAAGCTGAGGGATCACAGCAAGTTGTTAAGAAAGATCTAAATTAGAGAAATTTAGATCTGGCATGGATGTTTCTCCCACCACATCAGCACACTTTTCAAGTGAAACTTGATCCAAGCAGTGTGTGACATCATTGATGTTCTCATCAATGGTGTGGTTAGTGGCGTTAAGAAATTTTTGATCACTGTCACCACCACCATTGTTGTCTTCCACAGTTGAGGTGTTCATATCTGGTTGTAGAGCATCTGAGCTGGAATTTGAAGGCATACCAGATGTATCAGCTGAGTTTGTCATTGTTGTGCTGATAGAAACCTCATTTGCAGAAGTGGTTCCAACTGGAGCTGAAGATGTATGACTTGAGGATCTTCCTAGCTCAAATCTTGGATCAGGATCATCTATATTTAAATTTTCTGCAGATCCTGAAACATTCTCACAAGATTTATTAAAATAGTTGGTAACCAAATCAAGATCAAATAACCAATCTGGACCAGAACCAGCAACACATGGTGTGTGTTCATTGAAAGTCACATTAGCTGACTCCTCAACAATTCTAGTTCTGAGATTGTACACTCTATAAGCCTTAGCTGGGAAGAGTATCCAATAAAGTGTCCATCATCTAATTTCTCAGCAAACTTGGCAATTTGATCTTTGGTATTCAAGATGGTGCAAGGACATCCAAATGACCTGAGAAAACCAATGAAAGGTTTCCTCTTGTGCCAAAGTTCATAAGGAGTCTTGCCATGAGTCTTGACTACTAAAACTCTGTTCTGCACATAGCAGGCAGTGGTGACTGCCTCTGCCCAGAAGATGATGGGCAGTTTAGAGTCAGACAGCATGGTTCTTGCAGCTTCAATCAGTGTCTTCTTTCTCCTCTCAGCAACACCATTTTGCTGAGGAGTCCTGGGAGAACTAAATTGTCTTGTAATACCCTTTTCGTCACAAAATGTATCAAGGATTTGGTTCTTAAATTCGGTTCCTTGATCACATCTTATGATCTTGACCTTGTGATCAGATTGATTCTCAATCTTTAGAAAATTCTTCAGAATCTCAGGAGTCTCATCCTTAGTTCTAAGGAAGAAAAACCAAGTGAATCTTGTAAAGTCATCTATGATCACTAGATAGTATAAGGTCCTTTCTAAACTCATTACAGGTGGGGCCAAAGAGATCCATATGTAACAAGTGTAGGGGTGTAGTGATGGAGTTCTTTTCCTTAGGCTTGTGAGATACCTTATGTTGCTTCCCTTCAGGCATGAAACACAATGGTCATCACTTGTAAACTCTTTCTTTGGCATTCCAGTTACCAAATCATGCTTAATTAATTATTCATGTTCTTAAAGTTTACATGGCACATTCTTTTATGCCATAGGAAAGACTCATCACTATTGGCTTTAGACAGAAAGCATGAAACTTCTCTAGAGGGAGAGGTTTCTTGCAAATCAATCTTGTACATGTTTCCTTTCCTGGGGGCTCTAAGCAGGATATGCTCATGAGGAATGACCACACCAGGCCTAAGAAACTGCACTCATGCTCAATAAAGAGCATGTTATGACTCTAATCAAAAATTGAGATACACTCAGAAGATTGTATCCAAGCTCCTAACAAAGTTTACCTTTTCTATGTTGAGCTTACCATTTGTGACCACCTTCAAATGTAACCACCTTCATCTCCTCCAAAATCAACTGGTCCTGCATCAATCCTTTCAAAGTTCTGGAGTAGTGACCTATTGCCTGTCATGTGCATGGAACAACCACTGTCTATGATCCAGACATTTCTGTTTGTCTTCAGCTGTCCCTGCACAAAAGAATGATTAGTTACATTTGGAAACCCAAGCCTTGCTTGTCTTGGGCTCATTTACCTAAGGTAATTCAACAGTAATAGATCCTATGATTGTTTTAAGAGGATCTTGAGCTATTATTGATGGAAAATTCTCAGTCACTTGGTCTTTCTTAGACATCCACATCACCTTTGGAGTCTTGGACTTGACCTTAAAAACTTCGGAAGCTTTTGGAACTTCAGAAGTTTTGATGACTGAACCTTCGGAAGATTCTGCAGACACTGCAGACTTTAGTGCTTCGGAAGAACTCCTTTCTTCCAAACCAATCTCTTTCGAGGGTAATTTCCACTTCCCTTCTTCTTAGACATGGAGCTTCCGAAGGAAACATATTTTCCTTCCGAAGCTTGAATCTCTTAGAACTCTTTGAAGCTTGTTTTGGTCATATGGACAGTACTTTAGGATTGAAGGGACAATCCTTGGCAATGTGAGTGGTACTTTCACACATGACACAATTCATCTTCTTCTTCACAAGTGCCTTTTCTTTGGAATAGGACTGTCTTTGGTCATATCCCTTCTCCACATTCATCTTTGCAGATGATGAGACAATCCTCTTGGGCTGAGGACTGTGCTTGGAGTTTGATGGTCCAGGCTGTGCAACAGTGGTACACAGCAGATCAGTCTTCTTCTTGCTACTGAGATGAGTTGAACAAGAACCAGAACTCTTAGCAGAAGAGTTTTGGTTGATGTCTTCAGTCCCTACCACTTTAAACCTTACAGAGATAAAAACTTGTTTCTGCTTAGAGTCAAAAGTAGTCTTGATCTCTTGAGCCTTCCTTGCCTTTCTTTTGCTCTTTCTGATCAAGTTATTTCTCATGGACTTGGTCATCACAGTCTTCACTTTCTCCTCAGAAGGATAGTGACCCTTCTTGGAATCCTCCTCTTCACTCTTTTCAGAGGGATTCTTCACTATCTCTTCTTCATCCCCTTCACTCATGGGATCTATGAGAAGAAGCTCATCTTCACAAGTTCCACACCTAGGAGATCTTACTGACAAGATTGTGTGTGGAGGAGCTATCTCATTGGATCCCAGTCCCTGCCTATTTTGATAGCACACTTTGTTGTGCACGGATGAGGATATCATGTTCTTGAAGGTCTCTTCTTCAAGAACACTCTTTTCTGCCCTGGCTTTACTGATCACAAGCTCAGCCTGGCACTCAGTTAACTTGGTTATGAGATCTTTGATTTGAGTCCTAAAATCTGTGTGTCATGTTTAGAACTGAAATGGTTTTCTCTAAGTCCTCTATTTTCAGCTTATAATCATTTTCAGACTTTCTAAAATCAGATTTTAAAATGTTTAAGGACTCAAGTCAGATCTCAGTTCCAAGTTGTAGGACCTTACCTATTAACTTTAGCAATGCATTCAGAAGTACAGAGATATTCTAATACCTTGGCTTTATCATGATCAGCCATTAGTGCTTGGTTTGGAGAAGCATCTTCCTCCTGAAAGCTCCAGTCAAAGCGTCCTTCTTCAACAGCAACAGCAGCTTGCTGCTTTGACTTCTCATTCTGGAGAGCTTTGTCGGTGTAGTTTGGTCTGGATTGTGTTTGGCCACCATTTGTTCTAGGTGCCTTACACTCTCTGCAAAGTGGCCCATCAAGTTACAGTTGTAACACTTGACTTTGCCTTTGTCCAGTCCAATCTTTCCACTAGTTTCATTGCTTGGAAACTTCCTTCCAGTCCTCTTGTAGAACTTCTTGGCTCTGTGAGTGAGAAGAGCCATCTACTGGACTATTTCCATATATTCCAGATCATCTGGATGGATACAGTCTAGGTCTTCAAGAGTGAAAAGAGAGTTTCCACAGCTTTCATCAGAAGACACAAAAGCTTGAGAAGAGCGTGTCTCTTAGAATGGGCTTCCTTGAGTGTAGTTCTCCATTGGTGTCTCTGGGAAGGTGATGAAAGGACCCTTTGGTGAATTGTCAGGGTAGCATAAGAGATGATGTTGGGTTCTATTCTATCCCTTTTAATCACATGTAGGGCTAAACCATTTGATTGTTGGAGTTGCCAGATGAACCTTGCATGTTCATCTCCATCTGGTAGCCACTGAGAATCCCATATAACTCTGTCAGAGTAAGAGTTTTGAGATTTTCAGTTCTCTTGATCACCACGCAGTAGTGTGTCCATTGCCTAGGAAGTGAGGATATGAACTTCCTTACAATGTCTCTGTTTTCAAGAGAAACTCCTCCATCCACTAGGGTATCCACAATCTCAACATATGAAATACTGCTGAGTCATGGTTTCACCTGTTTTGAAGGTGAAGTTTTCAAACTGCTGCTTCAGGAGATCCTTCTTGTCTCCTGGCTTCAGAAGACTTCCTACATCAATGTCAGTGCATCCACAAGCTGTTTGGCTGTTTTGCACTTCTTGAAACCTCTGTATACAGAGTTTGGAAAGGCAGTTTGAAGGGTTTCATGGCTTTTCTGTCTATCTCTACTCTCTTCCTATCTTCATCAGAGTAGTTAGCCAATCTTTGGGAATTATACCAGCACCAGTAGCAGAAGGGGTGCTGGGTATGAAAGGTCCATTCTCAATAGACTCCACATTCTGAATCAAGAGACCATGATGAACCTTCATTCTTAAACACCAAGTATCAAACTCATCAAGAGTGATCAGTGGGGACTTGTTCATGGTTCCAGTTTCCATATCAGTTTTGGAAATGGCTGCATTTGAAAAGTTTAGTATTTATGTGTGTGAGGGATCTTAAGATGGTGAGATCTTGTTAGGATCTCAGCATCTAGTTTGATCAATTAGATTGGATTTGCAACGGAATGAGCCCATGAATTAACAAATTTAAACAAACACGAAATTTATCAATGAAACAGTGTTTGTTATAGAGAGAGAATTTCTGCCAAAAGGAATATATTCATTCAATCACGCTTCGGCTGGCTTCCACCGCCGTTACAATTAGGTCATCTTTCTTTTATAAGGGAAGCTGACGTCAGCTGATGTCACTTGACAGTGACATCTAAATGTTATTTAACTACTGAAAGTTAACACAAACTACTGAAGATGTCAAACAGCTGACATCTTCTTACAAAAATACCAAGTGTTAACTATCACTACAACTACTGAAAAGAAACTACTGAAACAACAACGACTAAAGAACATGCTCTTCAGTCGTTTTACAAATACTGAAATAGAAAAGAAAACTACTGAAAGGAAACCATCACAACAACTGAAGAATGCTTCTTCAGCTGTTGTGACAAACTCTGAAGGCTTCAGTACTTGGACTTCTCGAACTAAGCTGATGTCTTCAGATGTTGTCTTCAGTCTTTGTACTTCAGTGTTGATCTTCAGTACTTTAGTCTTTAGCTGTTGATCTTCAGACTTTGGTCTTCAGCTGTTGAAGTCTTCAGTACTTAGTCTTCAGCTGTTGATCTTCAGACTTTGTCAAACAGCTGATCAAGTCTTCAGCAGTTGTTGTGATGTCTTGTGGGACTTAAAGGTTTTTCTGATCTGGCTCATTGGTTCATTTGGTCCAACAACTCCCCCTGAACCAATGCAGTCAAAACCTTTAATCTTATTGAAGATGTCCCACTTATTATGGCAGAAAGATTGGTCTTTTTGTCTTCTAGATCAGGTCAGAAGTGACACTTGTAAGCACAGGCCTGGGAAGAAGTCTTAATGATCTGTTTGACAAAGGATGGATGGGAACTCTGTCTTGGGGAACTGGACACAGAGCTGTTACCCCATCCATGAGAGCTACTTTCCAACTATGAGTCTGTAAGACTCCCTTGTATAGGCCTCAAGGAAGATTACTTGTTCCTCCATGGTAAGCTCTTTTGCTTCTCCTTCAAAGAGTGACTCTGGCCCATAATACTCAGAGAGGTATTTGACTTGCTTCCCATTTTTTAGTTCCACATGTTATGACTCTATATGCGAATTCATCTAGGTGAATACCCTCTAAGAACAACTGGAGCTCATTCTTCTAACTTCCTCAAGCCTCCTATACACTAACCCCTTTTTCACCACTTTATTCTCCAGCATTTGTGGGGTCAGTTAGCTTTATAGGCTTTCTTGAAGTCATCTAGGATCTCCAAGGTGATACTACAAAGGCCAGTAAGATCACTTCATCTACAATCTTCTTTACTTGGCCAATGTATCTCTGTGGAATATTTTTCTTTTGAATCCTATGAGACACCCTGGGATCAGGCCAAATCCTCACTCTCTCTTTTTGATATTGAAAGGTATGTCTGAGAGTGTATAATCTCTGAGCATGTTTCTTCATATTGATGATTGAAGATGTGGCAGCGTATGCTTTGTCGACTCTTCTCAACAGTTCCTCATCATGTTGTTTGTGAAGCTCTTCTTCTTCTAACTTCACTTTCACAATTTGCCTTGAGATTCAGGAGTAATTGTTGGAGGGTGACTTATGGCCTTAGGCAATTGTATAACAGCTGAGATTGGCAGCCTGTCTTCATCTCATCATTATCTTCTTCTTCCTCTTCTAGCCTCAGTACCCTTCTTTCTTCTTCTGGGGTACATCATCGGCTATTGGTTTTGTGGGTAAGGGAATTGGTTTAGTGGGTTGTGGTTGTGGTGGTTTTGGTTGGGAATTTTGACAGGCTGTTCTAGCATTTTGGATGTAAGTGAGGCTTTAGATTGTTGACCAGTTCAATCCTGCTCCCAGCACCAGCTTCATTCAAGGCTTCAATGACCAGCCCTTTGGTATATACTTCAGACGAACAGATCTTGGTGGTTATTGCCAAGATGTTGTCCCTGGACCATGACTTGATTTCAATCAATGATCTTCCAAGATGCTTAGCTATGAACCTGATCATGATTTCCAGCCTTTCCCTTTCCACACACTGTAACTTGCCCATCTTGCTTGGATTTCTTCATCTCCAATCTTCTAATTTTGAGTCAAGTTTTCAGTGTCATGACCTTGCCTAAAACGCTGATCAATGATGTTATCCATTGATCGGCTGTGTGGGCATCAGCCTCCTTCACCATTTTCTCCAACTCCTATCCTTCTTTCCACTCTTCCTTTTCTTGTATGTGACATGAAAGTCTTTAGTACTTTCAGTCACTTTCTCTATTCAGCTTCCTTCTCCTTCTCCTTCTCAGTCTCTACACCCAACTCCTTCTTATTTTCCACCTCTATCTCTTTTTCTATCTCTTCCCATCTTCAATCCTCTTTCGTATTGCTTTCACTGACTGAATCTCCCCTTTTTGGTTGCATTGGTTGCAAGGGTTTGATTGTCAGAAAGCTTTTGCTCACAACTCCTCTATCAAGGGTTGGATAACAAGGGAAGCCTCTCATCAAAGGTTTTAATCACTATATCAGTGATAATGTGGGATGAGAGGTAAGGAATTTGAAAGATAGCAGCTATTTGCTCAGGGGGGTTCTGTCCCTGAGAGATAGTGCCAGAAGTAGAGGCAGGTGGCTGAGTGTTTTGGAGTGGCTCTGTGTATAAGAGACCTTCAGAGGAAGGTGCCATCTGTTGGTGTATTAGGGCAGATGGACTTAGATCCTGAGACGTTTTGGTTAGCAGCTCTTTGAGTCTGCTCACCTCAGCCTCTAGGATGTGTTGTGGGCTAAGACATCATAGAAGAAGCCCAGGTCATCATCAGTTTGTGCTGAATCATCTGACTTCCTGATAGAATCAGGATGTACATGCACTGTGTGTAGATCAGTATAAGCATGTGCCCCTTGGTCTTGGTTCCGGGGACTTCCAGCCTCAGGACTTTGTCCTTCATTGGCTGTTGCCTCTGGTGAGGTCTTATAGATGTTACCCTCTTCATCCTGGTCATTTTCTGAAACAGGGGAAGTGGCAGCCTCACCAGATGTTCTAACCTCCTCTGCTACACTAGGAGATTGAACAGTATAACCCCTGTGCTGTGGGTTAGCAGCAGCATTTGGATCCTCCCCCTCAATTGTTGAGGCTATCCTAGTTTTGTTGGTATCTGGGGAGGGGGTGAGGAATGCAACTGACTCAGCACTTTTGCAACTATTATGGTAGGACTTTGGGGGGCGGTTGCAGTGGGAGATGGTGTAAAAGCAGTATGCACCCTGGGAGAGTGGTGCGTTTCAATGGCAACCTCCTCAAATGAGGAAGGTTCCAGATGTATAGGCCCCGAATGTGGTTGCTGCAGGCTCCTGTTGAGAGGACCTGAGCGGTTGAGGTTGGTGAGTACTTGTACTACTGGGGGATTATAGCCAGTAGATATATCCTGCGTTTGTGTTGCAGGGACATCCTCAGGGGACTCATTTCCCTGAGTAGCCGTTTTGGGATTCTTGTGTTTGGGTTTGGTGGGGACTTGGATTTGGAGGTGGTGGTTGTGGGTTCCAGCTGCGTGGTTTTTGCGCAGCTTGGCAGCCTGTTTGAGTGACTGGTCTGAGTTGTGCTTGAGTATACCTCAGGCAATACAGCCATGGCAGGGACTCCAAGGCCAACAAGTCCCTCAGCTTTCAGCTGGTTCTCTATAATGGCCATTATGAACCGTGGATATAATATCCATCGGTTAGCAATAGGTTTTGAGACCATATCCTTAAGTTCAAAATATTATTGCAGAAAAATTAAGTTTTGTTGCTCAAGGATAGAGAAGAATACCTGCTGCCACCTGGTTGACATTTGATCCCAAGAAGAAGTCTTAGGGGCTAGGCAGACATTCACCATATGAAAAAAGGTGTTCTGCGTCATGGAAATGCTTCTTTAGGATGGTAGAAGCGCTGAGGTTACCCTGGTATCCATGTGGGCAAAGGATAGATCAGTGGTGCCCTTTGAATATCCAGCGGGGAAGGTGGCATCATCCAGTTGTAGGGTTTGGCGAAGGATTGCCGGAGTGATGACCACCTTACGGTAGTTGACGAACGACTGGAGAGACTCGGTGTCATTTTCCCCCGTGGTAAGGGTGACGTCGTCCAGAACTGATTTAGGGATTCGGCATAAAGGTAGGATTGATAAGGAAGGCCGTTTTGTATGGAGAATGGACCATTAGATCAATGGCAGTATCAAACTTCGTCCAGAAGGGTGATTTGGTAAGGTAGGCAACACAGTTGTGTCTTGGTTTAAGCTGCATGGTCGCCATTAATGTGAGAGAAGGTTCAGAGTTTTTGAACGTTAGGTTTGAGATAATGAAGCTCTGTAGGATTAGGTATTTATAGGGTATGGGTTATAAAATAACTAAAGGGTTTGGTGTTAATCATCAGTAGTTTAAACGAGTGATGACATGGTATTAACCTTTAGAGGTTGAAACAACTGAAGTCTTGGTTTTAGGCATCAACAGTTATAAAACTACTAAAACCATGGTTTTGGCTTCAATGTTGGAAACAACTGAGGACTTGGTGTTAGTCATCAGTAGTTGTGAAACTACTGAAGACATGGTTTGTCATCAGTTGTTGTAAACGATTGAAGACTTGGTGTTAGTCATCAGTAGTTGTGAAACTACTGAAGACATTGGTTTTGTTCAGTTGTTTAAGATGAAACAACAGTTGTAAAACGACTGAAGAGAAATCCCATCAGTAGTTTTCGTCAATTCTTAGCTTTTCAGCTGTTTCATTCTGTCCTCAACACTTACTCATCAGACTTTTTAGCTGTTTTTAGTATTTCATAGGACATCAGTACTTATCTGTTTTTACTGACATCAGTAGTTATAACTGCATCAGTTTCTTTAACAGAATCAGTATATATTTGTGAGATGTTTACTAATGATCATCAGTACTTGTTTACTGAGATCATCAGTAGTTGTACTTATTCTAGCTGCAGCATACCAAGCCTTAACACTAGGTTTTGGAAAGTTGAACTATCCAAAGGCTTAGTAAAAATGTCTACAAGCTCATCAGCACTAGGCACAAACTTTGATCAATCAGACCTTTTTCAAAACAGTCCCTAATAAAATGGTGTCTGATCTCTATATGTTTGGTCCTAGAATGCTGGACAGGATCTTGACAATGCAAAGAGCTGAAGCACTGTCCATTAATAATGGAGTCTTAGTCTCTGTAATGTCATAATCCAAAAGTTGGTTCTGAAGCCAGAGTACCTGAGATGTACAACTTGCAGCAGCAATGTACTCTGCTTCAGCAGTGGATGTAACAACAGATGTTTGTTTCTTACTCTGCCAAGAAATCAAACAGTTGCCTAGGAATTGAATCCACCAGAAGTTGACTTCTGGTTAACTTACACCCTGCATAGTCACTATCAGAAAAAGCAACTAATTTGCAAGAGGGTCCAGTGGAATACCATAAACCTAGAGATTGTGTACCTTGTAGATATCTAAAGATCCTCTTGACTGCAATCAAATGAGACTCTTTAGGAGCATCCTGAAATCTAGCACAAACACAAGTTGCAAACATGATATCTGGTCTAGAAGTTGTTAAGTACATCAAGGACCCAATCATACATCCATAAAGTGTTTTATCAACAGCTTTACCTTTCTGATCTGCATCCAGTTGAGTGGTGTGGCACATGGGAGTAGAACAGGGCTTACAGTTTTGTAAATCAAACTTATTCAAAAGATCTTTTGTATATTTAGTGATGAATGAAAGTCCCATCAGCCTTTTGTTTGATTTGCAATCCTAGAAAGAACTATAATTCTCCCATTGCACTCATTTCAAACTTCTTTTGCATTAAATTGGTAAAATCATCACACAACTGGGGATTAGAGGATGCAAAAATAATATCATCAACATAAATTGAACAGGTAGCTTATGCTGATCCACCTTCTTAATGAACAAAGTTTTATCTATGGAGCCTCTAGTGAAATTATTTGAAGAAGAAAATTTGATAATGTCTCATACCAGGCTCTAGGAGCTTGTTTCAACCCATAAAGAGCCTTATCAAGCTTGTATACCCAATCTGGATGTTTATTATCCTCAAAACCTGGGGTTGACACACATAACCTTTTTTTTTTTTACCATATAAAAATGAACTTTTAACATCCATTTGAAAAACTTTAAGATTATGGAATACAGCATAGGCTAAGAACAATCTAATTGCTCCAATCTGGCTACAGGAGCAAAGTTTCATCATAATCAATACCTTCTTCCTATGCAAACCTCTGAACAACCAGTCTGGCCTTGTTCTTAACAATAAGCCCATTTTCATCTGTTTTATTCCTAAACACCCATTTAGTGCCTATTGCACACTTACCTGGGGGTAGAGGAACCAGTTCCACACTTGCTGCTTGTTGAACTGAAGTAGCTCAAGCTGCATGGCTTCAACCATCCATTGTCCCTTAAAGCAATGTGATAGTTCTTTGGCTCTTGCTGACTATGAAGAGAGCATAGAAGCAGAAATTGGACAATTGACTTCTTGTTGAAACTCCAGCATTGATATCACCAATGATTTGAGACATTGGGTGATTCTTCAGCTCTTGATAAACAATGAGATCTGTGCAAGTGTTGTAGGACCTTCAGTAGCAGCAGATGGTGATGCAGACTCTTGAAACAAGAATGAGATGACAAATCAAAAGATGTAGAGGAATCAGAGATCTCATCAGCATTTGTTGTGGATGGAACTGCTGAAGCTACAAGGACATCAAGTTTAGTGGACTCATGCAGTTGATCACTAAACTTGAATAGGTGAGTATTGATATATCATCATCATCAATACCACCAGGTGGAGAACTGTTGACAGGAGCAACAGCTGAAGCCTGATAAGGAACATATTGCAATATGTCCAAATCAAATAACTCCACAGGGTTTTGTGGAATCTTGTCCTTTGGAGATTCATTAAACTTCACATGCAGAGTCTCTTCAACTATCTTTGTTCTGCAGTTGAAGACTCTGTATACTTGCAAGTAGATGAATAACAACAAAATACCCTGCATCCACCTTAGATCAAATTTGTGGAGTTGATCCTTGTGTTGAGAATGAAACAAGGACACCCAAAGGCTCTGAAAAATGAAAATAGAGGAGCCAAATGATGTAGAACTTCATATGGAGTCTTCATCAACCTCTGATTTACTAAGGCTCTATTCTGCACATAGCAAGCTGTGTTAACAGCTTCAGCCCAAAAGGTCAGTGGCAAACCAGAGTCAGCCAACATGGACCTTGCAGCTTCAATTAGAGTCCTGTTCTTTCTCTCTACTACTCCATTTTGTTCTGGAGTCCTTGGGATGCTAAACTGCCTCTTGATCCCTTTGTGAGATAAAATCATCAAGTGTATGGTTTCTGAATTCTGTTCCATTATCACTTCTGATACACTTGACAGATAGGGAATACTGCTTCTCAACATACAACACAAAGTTTATAATCGTCTGAGCAGCCTCATCCTTTGAATGCAAGAAGAAAGTCCATACAGATCTGGAGTAATCATCCACAATTACCAGACAGTATTTCTTCTTTGCCATACTCATTACTCTCACAGGACCAAAGATATCCATGTGTAGTAATTGCAAGCAGGCAATGGACTTAGGTTCTTCAATAGGAGGGAATGAGACTTTGTGCTGTTTTCCTTTCAAACAAGCAGTGCAGTTGTCTTCACATCTGAACTCCTTCATAGGCAATCCCTTACTAAACCATGATGTATCAGCTGATTCAAGTTTTTAAGATTCACATGACCCAGCCTTCTATGCCATAGAATAGATTCTTGAGGAGAAGCCTTGGAAAATAGGCAAGGATGGCCTTTGAGATCTATTTTCTTGGAAAGATCTAAGGCATACACTCTTCCTGTCTTGTTGGCCCTCAGGAGAGTGTGATCATCCAACATTATCAATCAAACTCAGAACTTTGGATGACAGAATCCTGTAGTTCTGACTGGTGAAAAGAGCAACATGGCCTTTATCACACATTTGACTGACACTCAAGAGATTGTACTTGAGATTCTCCACATGGTTAACATCATCAAACCTATTTGCCCATTGGAGACAAAGCCTTTGCCAATGATGTAACCCTTAGCATCATTGCCAAAAGAAACAAAACCCTTCTTCCTTGAGAGTAATCATGAAGAAGAGAGCTGTTCCCTGTCATATGCATAGATCCTCCACTGTCAACATACCAGATGCTACTGTGGCATGTTGAGAACCCTGCAATCATAATAAATTAGTAGTTTTTGAGACCAAACCTTTTTGGTTGTGGGTCTATTCACATCAACAGATGGTAAACTAATAGATTTGCTATGAAGAACAGCCTGAGGGGATGGAGATGGTGAAGAAGAAGAATCCTTTGGCATGGATTTTCTTCTCTATGGTTTCAGCACAGGAGCATCTAATGGTTGACTCTCCCAATAGATGTTGAACCATCATAACAAGTTGTGTCTGATTCTGTGATAAATCCTTCAGCTCATCAGACACATTAGTGCTTGAGATTGATGGATTCTGTGTTGTACCATCTCCCTTTGAGCAACCTCAGCTGTTGCCTGATTAACCCCTTCCTTTTTGGATTTCTTTTGGATTTTGGGGTTACAGGTTTTGATGTTGCTGGTACAAACTTGGTTTCAAACTCAGTTTTCATTTTATCCATTTTTCTTTTTAATGTTTTATTATGTTTGAGTTTGGAGCCCTTTTTATACCAGCACTCATCAGTAAAGATTTGAATAAGCCACATATTTCACATGGCTTTTCTTCATCTTAAGTTGATCATCTACTGAAGAAGATGAAACTACTAAAGACTTATTCTTCAGCAGTTTGCGACCAGTACTAGCAGTTTTCTTCCTTGCAGTACATGCTTTCTTGATATCTTCTTCAGTAGTTTTCCCACCCTTTCTACTGGCAGTTTTCTTCCTTTAGTACATGCAGTAGTTTGGGTTTGTTCTCCAGGTGTTATGACTTGCTCTAGTACTTCAGTACTTTATGAAATACCACCTGAAGTGATCAACCTTTTGATCATGTGAGTGTCAGCATTGAACCATCAACATCAGCTGATAGGTTTTGGGAGGAATAATGCTGACTCCAAACTCTGATGGTGCTGTATCAGATAGTAGATCACATGATGAAAAGGATTGGTTATTGCTTTCTCCATCAGATTCTACCTTTGCTCTGGGAGTAAAATCTGTAGGAGGAGCAGAGTGATTATAACCAATGCCAAACTTCACATTGGAAGCAGACTGCTTACTGAGAAGCATTTCAAAACCCTTCCAGGAATGTACCCATCGATCACACTCTACCTGGGTAGCTGCAAGTGTTTCTTTGAGGTCTCTGTACTTCTCTAGAAGTACCTCTTCCCTAGCCTTATCATCAGTGATTTGGCATTTAAGTTTGTAAATCTCATCATTCTTATCATTAAGCACAGACTCAAATTCAGCTTTTCTTTTGGATATCATTTGTTCTAGCTCAATGTTCTTGTTAATTAAAGCTACATTTGCTTCTCTAATAGATGCAAATGCGGCTATGCATGTTTCAGAACATAGCTTGGCTTTGGCCTCAGAGGATACCTGTGATACCTATGGTGTGGAGGCATTAGAGGATAAGGTATCAGCAGACTCCAGGGCCATAAGAGCAAGGTTTCCAAAAGTATTGTCACCACCATGTTGACCAGCACCAGAAAACAGTGTTCATGACCAGACATATCATCTGGTAAACTGCTCCAGTCAACAACTCCTAGGGTGAAAAAGCTGTGTTGTTGAGGTTGAGATTGTTGATGAGATTGGGAACGTTGAGGCTCAGGAAGAGCAGATGGTTGTTGAGCAATGGGTACTTGAACTTGAATGGTTTGTGGCATGTAATAGTAGGGATATGGATATGGCATTGGACCCTGAGGGACAAAATATGCAGGAGATAGAGGTTGTGATTGATGACCAGAACTAGCAGGATGTTGCCCTCTGTTTTGTTGAATATTACTTGGAAAAGTCACAAAGGGTGTAGAGGAGATAGATCCAGATGATCTACACTCTCTTGCAAAGTGCCCAAGCCTGTGGCATTTGTGACACCTCAACTTACTCTTGTCAAAACCAACTTTGGTTTTGCCAGAGAGTCCAGGGAATTTCCTACCAGTTCTCTTGTAGAACTTCTGAGATCTGATATTAATCAAGGCCATTCGGCTCAGAATATCCATCTCTTCTAAGTCATCATCAGCTATACCTTTCAAATCATCCATAATAAAGCACAAATTGTCACTATTATAGCCTGACTGACTATCAACACTCACAAATACATGATGAGAACTGTTTGAAGAGAAAATTATATGCACATCATAATTACTTTCTGATGAAGCATTTTGATTCATGACCGACCAAGGCAGTGTTCCCTGGTACAAAGTCTTCAGTGAGCTTTCCTGATGATGCCAGTTTCCTTTTCTGCTCTATCTCTCTTTCAAATGTAAGCAGTTTCCCATGAAGTTGGGTGAGAGATAGGCTATCCAGATTTGCATTAGAGCGTAGGACAATTGTATATGTGTCCCATCTCTCAGGCAGTGATCTGAGGAATTTGTGGTTCATCTGGCTATTAGTGTATTCATGTTTGACCATTTTCAGCTCAGAGATCAAACATGAAAACGCTCAAACTGTTGAGTCAGAGTCTCACCCTTCCTATGAGCAAATGTCTCATATTGTTGGGCAAGTATTTCCCTATTGTTTGCTAAGACCTCATCAGTACCACCAAATGTTCTTTCAGTGCCTTCCAGAGGTCATGAGCAGTTTCATGATGCCTAAGCCCAGAATAGATTTCATTAGGCAGGGCCATGGCCAGAATTCCATGAGGTTTAGCATCAATCTCAAACAGTTTTCAATCCTCATCAAAGTATTGTTCCTTCTTCTTCGGAACCATTTGTTTGGTTTCCGGATTGTTCACCATAGGCTTATGTGGACCATGTACCACAAATGTCCAACAACCTGAACTGTTAACAGACAGGTGATGGAGCATTCTTCGTTGCCATATGTTATACTCAGTCCTAACCAGCATCGGAGGCTTGTTGAGGAACCAGTATTGTGAGGGTCATTAGAAGGAGTAGTCATATTCAGAATTCAGACAAATTCAAGGTAAACAAAGTAAATCTAGCTCAAAACCACTTAGAACCTCAAACAAAATGGCCAGAAGCAACAGAAACTCTATCTCTATAACCGATTCTTGCAAATTTGCTAATTCGATCAAACGTAGATAGCAAAAGAACAGTTTCAATGATCAATTGTTAAATCGATCAATGATTAACCTGCTCTGATACCATTTGTTAGGATCTCAGCATCTAGTTTGATCAATTAGATTGGATTTGCAGCGGAATGAGCCCACGAATTAACAAATTTAAACAAGAACACACGAAATTTATCAATGAAACAGTGTTTTTATAGAGAGAGAATTTCTACCAAAAGGAATATATTCATTCAATACACGCTTCGGCTGGCTTCCACCGCCGTTACAATTAGGTCATCTTTCCTTTTATAAGGAAGCTGACGTCAGCTGATGTCACTTAACAGTGACATCTAACTGTTATTTAACTACTAAAAGTTAACACAACTACTGAAGATGTCAAACAGCTGACATCTTCTTACAAAAATACCAAGTGTTAACTATCACTACAACTACTGAAAAGAAACTACTGAAACAACAACGACTGAAGAACATGCTCTTCAGTCGTTTTACAAGTACTGAAATAGAAAAAAACTATTGAAAGGAAACCATCACAACAACTGAAGAATGCTTCTTCAGCTGTTGTGACAAACTCTGAAGGTTTCAGTACTTGGACTTCTTGAACTTCAGTTGTTGTCATCAGTTGATGTCTTCAGATGTTGTCTTTAGTCTTTGTACTTCAGCTGTTGATCTTTAGTACTTTAGTCTTCAGCTGTTGATCTTCAGACTTTGGTCTTCAGCTGTTGAAGTCTTCAGTACTTTAGTCTTCAGCTTTTGATCTTCAGACTTTGTCAAACAGTTGATCAAGTCTTCAGCAGTTGTTGTGATGTCTTGTGGGACTTAAAGGTTTTTCTGATCTGGCTCATTGGTTCTTTTGGTCTAACAGATCTTATATCAAGAGCCTGAAATGCTCTGATACCAAATGCAGGATCGTTGAAGGGTTATAGTTACAACACAACAACACAAAGAGGATATTAACTAAACTTTAATCAAACAGTAAACTGGATTAACCAAGTGTTGAGATACTAAGAACACAAGTAATGCAAGAGAGACAAAACACAAAAAACACAAGTGTATGGTTTTCAAGAGTGCAGTATATTGCCTTCTTTATGTTCTATTACAAGTGTTACAAAGCATATTCGAAAGATACAAGAACATGAGATACTTATACTACATTCTACAACCGGCTATACTTTGAAAGCCAGCTGGATACATTTGACTAGACACAAACAAAATCAATTGTAGAGTCAAAAGGTAGATTGCCTTTTGACTTGTGACTATGACATGTCATAGCTCACATCCTTATCTATTACAAAAAGGATAAAGTACATAAAGTAGAAAGTTACAGACTCAAGACCTCAATGTACAGTTACCAAAAGCATGGACCTTTTCACCAACTCATGTAAGTTGGTGACTTGCAGAGGTGCAGCGGAAAGGTGTCCAGCTTTATGGAATAGTACATCAGATAAAGCATGTTACTAAAAGTCTTCGGAAGAAATCTGTCTTCATGTGTTGAAGCTTCGGAAGACTTTGTCTCTGAGGCTTCAGAAGACTTTATGTTTGGCTTCGGAAGATATTGGTTTTGGCTTCGGAAGATTTCACACTTAGAGTATTTTTGTTTCATGTGTGAAACTTCCTAAGCTTCTTCTTTAATGCACTTGTGCAGCATGCAGGAAAGACTTAAAATGTTTAGGTTGCACCAGCCTCTTCATTAATCTCTACACAACCAATACATGTTCATCTTTAATTGCATATCGTTCTAGAACTCACTTATGGCTATTTAGGATTTAAGGGAGATGATTTGAGAATGTGAGGTGCTAGCATAGCTTGTGGTTAACCTGTTCCATGCATCTTTTGCTATGAGGGTAGATGTGACAATGGTTGTATCGCATCATATCTTTATCACATGTAACATCATTATCTAAAAATCTATGAGTTTCAGCAATTCACTGTCTTGATATTTGTTTATATCAATTATCATTGACATATCACGTCATGTTTTAGATCTACATCTTTTGTACGAAGACAAGTTTACTATCATGTATTTGAATGTTCATACATTTTTAGTTGGGTCCAAATTTTAAGTACAACTGCTTCCTGTACGATTATTTTATATAATTTTCAAGATTAGAACATAATCTATGGACTATGAGCGTTTGTGTGAGCTAACAAACCCTAAAGGGCAATAGAGGACAGTGAGGCTAGAACTGCAGAAGTCCTCTGGCATCCATGGACATGGGTTATGTCATGTTTGCCTATTGATCACTAGAGTTATATTGTGTCCTTTTAAAATTTCTACTGAATTTGTTAATTTTTATTGTATATCGGTATATAAAGTAATGTCTGATTAATATGATTTTTGGTATTTAATGAAATTTATTAAATTACATAGATAACAAACATATTTCATTCCAAGTAATTTATTAGATTTTACGTTTATTAAGAACATATAACAAAATTTAACATTATTATAAACATCCATAATTATTTACGCATTTCGGAAATTAATTAAAAATTAATAGAACACAGTCAATCAATAATGAGACTACTAGAGACATAAAATGATTGTTAAAAACCAATTTTAGAGATAATGATCTATTACACCTTAACACAAACATCGGGTCATAAAAGTACAATGATCAATCTTTGTGGCATGTTTTGTTTTTTAATTCCCTTTTTGGACTTATAACTAGTAATATGATATTGGGTCTTGCTATACATACCTTTTATTATACTAATTTTACTTGTTTGACCACTCCCTTTAATTTCTTAACTAATATGATTTAAACTGTATTTTTTTTATCTTTTAAATAATAATAGTTGTCTTTATAATTATGTTAATCTAATAATTTAAATTATATGCACCTACATTAAAGTTAGATATCCATGAACTGTGTATCGTTTATTCACATACACAATGTGTTCAACGGAAAAATTAGCGTTCATCCTTCGTATAATTTTTTATCAAGTACAATCACTATAAAAACACTCAACTGTTTATCTGAATTCCAAACAAAGATATTTTCTAATACTTCTTTTCCTTATGAATGTAAGAACGAAATGCGAAGCAGATATACTCTTACGGAAGATAAAAAAGATTCGCAACAACAATGTTTATAAAGATAATAAATACTTTACTTTTATCATCAGTTTAATTATCGCTATAAGATCAAACAAATTATAAAATAACAATATTATTAACTAATATTAATGAAATCTTCTGTCGAAAATGTTTTATAATCTAACAAAAGTGACTTCTAAAAAGATTTCTTACTTTTGAAAAAAATTGTTTTCTTTTGTTTATCTTTGAATATATATTATTTTTTTACAAGTATACTATGCTAGTGACCTGATTAATAGAGGGTATCACACTAAAAGTAAGGATAATAACATCTTTTAATTTTTAAGGGGAGAATATGATAAATTTTAAGATGATTTTTTTTAAAGAGGGAGTATGACAAGTAGAAGATGGGGTATGTATAGCTCATCCCTATGAGATATGAATTAGTCTATAAGTTTTTCTATTTTTTATTAATTTATGAATATTAGAGTTTGGCTAGAGACCATATATAGTTGTGTTTTGTTTGGTTGAGTTTGCCCATTATATTTTAGTAGAGTTAAGTTTAGTTTCCTTTCTAAAGTTTGATTAAAATAATTATTTTTCTTCAAAATATTTAGAAACATTAATTTATTTTCAAAAGTTTCATACATTGTTTCAATTCAGTCCAAAAATTTCACAACTTATTTTAATTTAAATTCAAAATAATAAAGCTTTTGGATTAAAATTTAAACAAGTTATGAAAGTTTTGAAGGTAAATTGATTTTTTTAATGGTTTGGAGGAATATAGTCACTTTTGATAAACCTTGGAAAAAAATTTGAAATTAAATCTTTTAGTATTTTTACAGTTCGATCAGAGTTTTGGTTTTTTGGACTTTGACCACTAAAGTTTATAATATTAGAGGTCGGTCATCAAACTATCTATATTGAAGTTATATTATTCTGACTTTGGCCATTAAAATTTACTATTTTATACTTTTGCCACCAAACTTTGCTTTTCTGGTGTCAAACGAGCCGTAACGATAACAATCAAAATAACGCGATGTCATGTGTGGGAATAAGAACCGAACTCCCATAACGTCTTTTTTGAGTTTAGTTACTAAAGTTTACTATCTTAGAATTTTGTCCCAAGACTTCATTTTATAGTTTCCTACGAGCTCGCTCAATAACAACCAAAATGCATAGTGATGTGCTTCAAAATATACATATAAAACACATCAATTGCACATGAATTATTCCAGAAACTCTTACTAAAAAATGATGATTTGATACTTAAATCATTTATATTTTGTTTTCAGGCTTGGAAATGACCATCATAAACAAAAGGAGCTTAAATAAGAAGAAATTAAAGAAAACTAAGCTTTTGTAATTCAAGCATGGGGTCGTGCTTCATGAGGCACACCCCTATGCCCAGCCTAAAACACACCCCCGTGCTTAAATCAGCACACGTCTGTATGTGTTGGTCCGACATGACAAAAAGTATGGTTCCCCGACCCGAGGCACGGGGCGTGCCCCAGGACGCACGGGGCCGTGCCCCACCACAGACACGAGGTCGCACCCCATTGAACACGAGGTCGTGCCCGACAACATCTAAGCGTACGAGCCGACCAACTTTTACGTACATTGTACTAGCACGGGGTCGTGCCCGACAACATCTAAGCGTACGAGCCGACCAACTTTTACGTACATTGTACTAGCACGGGGTCGTGCTTAAACAAATCTAGAAAGCCTATAAATAGGACTTCATTTGCAACTTTAAGAGTAGCTTTTGGGTGGTGAAGTCTTGGTGTTCCTCTGGGGAATCTAGCCTTTGGAGGTACTTAGAAGGTTTTGGAGGTTCATTCAACACTTAGAAGAAGCTTGGGATTGTTTAGCATCATCCATTATGGATCACCGGTTTGATTGGTCTAATTTACCGATGATTTCATTACTATTTTTTATCTTTGTTGTTATGTTCAAGCTCATTATGAGCTAAACTTCATGTGTTATCCTAATTTAATGAAACTTATGTAATTTGTGATGAACTAATGGTGTGATATATATATATATATATATATAATATATATTATATATATATATATATATATATATATATTATGTTAGTGTTATGGTGGTCTTGAGAAAACTTTTAATGGGTAGCATAAACTTTTGAATAGGAAGTTATAACTTTATGATTTGTGATTGTGATTGTCATACACGGTTGAAAAACGTATGATCAACTTTCATTCGTGAAATCGGTCTTCATAATAAATCCATGGCTAATGAACTAGAAATGGTTATCAGAAATCATATCATCTTAACTTTCTATTCATTTGTGGGTTCCCTTTTATTAGTCTGAGAAATCTACAATAATTGTTATGGTTTTCTAAAACTAATGGTATGTTAGAAAGTAACCTGATCAACTCTCTTTTTAATATTAAGTTTGCTTTCAGAAATCATATGTCAAAAAGGTCACAAAAGATTTACCTACATTACTAGGGCTTTGATCGAAGTAGTAGACTCAGCCTGACGTGATCCTACTCATAACGGAGCGAATAGATGAGAAATCGCGCCAACTCACCTTTATAAACATTAACATAATTACATTAATCAATATTTTTAATCACACCACTAATTTATCACTGTTATATAGTACGATCTAAATTAGGACAGTAACCTTACTTCACTAAAAGAGTCACCAAACGTCTCAACATATCTTTATCTATTTTTATTTATCGTTATTATGTGTAACACCCGGATATTTTCTTGAAGCTGACGAAAGAAGAAAAAGAAATAAAGTCCAAAGTTGGGGGACCAAACTTGCCAAAATGGGAGAAAGATTGGATGAGTAGAGGAATAAGAGTGGAGGGCAACCCACACCCTCCCCACACTTGCAAAAACTCAGCCAAAGAGAGGAGAGAAGGAGAAAAGGGAGAAAAAGGGAGAAAAAGCTTGGTTCGAGTGGATTCGAGCTTAAAAATCAAAGTGTAGCGGGTCTAATCGAAGCCCTACTCGACGGTGTTGCTTGTGTGAGTTCTAGGACTCCTGTTTTACCCGTTTTCAATTGATTTAGGGCTGGAATAGATAGTGAAAACCTATTTTTTAAATGTGTGTTTGACCCGTGTGTATGTGTTGTGTGTGATGCGAGTGGTGTTTGTTTCTGGGCTTGTGCATGCTTGAATGGTGTTATGGTATGCTTTCCTAAGGTTTAGGATGGTTTATTTGGGCTTAGAATGGGTTTGGAAGAGCTTGGAGGTTGAAAATGGCAGATTGGGTTCGGGATGAACTGCATTCTGCATCAGCTAGGGCTAGGCGACCGAATGGAGGCCATACAACTGAAAGGGATGCGATTGAGGTTCATTCGCATGTGAGTCGTGAGACTGGAGTTCATTCACTTGTGAGTCGCACGATTGAGGGCCATTCGCATGGGGAGTCATGTGACTGAGGGTCCATTCGCCTAAGTGCCCATTCGCATTAGTTTCATCCGTATAAGGTGTTCATTCACATTAGTTCCATTCGCATGGGACTCATCCGCATTGAGTTCATCCGCATTGGGTCCATTCGCATAAGGCCCATTCGCCTGATGTTCATTTGTATGATGTTCAGTGGCATGGAAGGCCATGCGACTAAAGGGTGCCCATACACCCAAGTAGGGCTTGTGCACCCGAGGGAACGTAGTTTAATTACTGGCTTTCGGGGGGAAAGTGCAAATGTAAGTTTTAACGTGGAAGTTTTCCGTAAGTTCATGTAAGATGACGTTGGGGCCTTAGAGGTTATGCTTGGCATGATGATGATGTATGATGTTGTATGATTATGCATGATGCATGTTATGTATGTATAATGAAGCCCTATTTGTTGATGTTGACTGTGTATGATGATGTTCCTTATTATTATGTATAATTATTTTCCCTTGGCTTTATGTGGAATGTTAATGAATGAAATGAAAGTATTACGTAACGTAAAGTGGAAGATAATGAAAAGAGGAACATGATGAATGAATGCATGCATTATTGAATGATGAAAGTAATGAAAGTCTTGCAAGCCTTGTATGTCGGGACACGTCCCATTGTAAGGTGTTAGCCCAACGGTGTGCGGGTTCGCTACCCTTCAAGGATGCACATCGGGGTCTTTCTTTGTGATTCACCATTTGTATGGAACTATTGTTGCTTGCCTGCGGTATTGTGGCCAGAGGTGTTGTGCACCGTGATGGAAGGTCTATGATAGGCTTCGGCCCAGTACCATGAGACAGAAGGGCATAGCACATGACAATGGTACATCTGAACTTTATCTTCGGTACTGTGGCCAGAGGTGTTATGCACCGTGATATAAGGTCTATGATAGGCTTCGGCCCAGTACCATGAGACAAAATGGTAAAGTTCATGGTTTTGACAGAAAGAAAAGATATAATGATGAAAAAATGAATGAAAGTAAGAATGTATGAATGAATGGAAGTTAATGAATGATGAAATAATAATGGTTTTATCTATGTCTACGTATGGTGTATGATCGCATGAAAGTAAAGAACAGTTTTAATGAAAGAAAAATATGTTTTACTATAAAACTAGAACTCACTCAGCAATGCTGACTTTTATATGTTTCCAGCTGGTAGGTAATAATTTCTGAGGATGGCACGGGGCGGCTACTCAGCTTTTTTGGATGGTATCCATTCTTATAACGCTTTTGTGATGTAATGCAACATGTATTTTGTAACTTGATAACGATGTATTGTTTTGCAAAATACTTTGTTATGAAATGGAATGTTTTTCTTAAATGTTTCCGCTGCAACGTTTTATGTAATATGATGAAATTATATGTTTTATGTGCGATGATCAACCAGCTGTAAGCGTATCGGGAACGGGGCCTTACAAGTTGTTATCAGAGCCAAAGTTTAAGTGAAATGGGTAAATTTTCAAAATAAACCTTAACTTAAACTGAGAATGGGACGGAAAGGAAAGGGATGCCAATCTGAGTAACTGCATGTCATCAGGTATTTTCGTAATGTTAACTGGTATTATGTGCGCATGTTATGTGGTTTATGTGTTGTTTGTAGATTTAAATACCAATGTAATCAGAATAGGTAATACTTGGGGTATGAAGAGTAAAGTAAGTGGCTAATCATAACTGGCCACTGTAATTAAGGACTTACTATACTTGACATAAACTGAGTTGATCCCTTGAATGACCGTGTTGGTGTTTGAATCTTTTAATGTGCGTGTGAATGGTTGGTGGTAGATCTTCAAAAGCCTCTCGTGGTGGTGGTCGTGATAGGCTTGGAGCTGAGCCGCGACCCAAAAGGGGAAGACCTAGAGTTGAAAAGGTGGTTCCTGAAGAACCCGAGACTCCTCATCCGGAGGGTGGCGATGAGAGCGCAAATTTGAGAGCCTTAGTAAAGGAGGCTATTATTGAAGAAGTCCATCAGGTCATGCAGATGATCTTACCGTCTATAGTGACCGAAGTTATCAAGGCTGTACGGGAAGGGGAAAGGAAAGAGAGGAATAGATCCCCGGGAGGATGGGAGCAACCGAAGCCTGAAACGGTTCTCTCTGATGATGAAGAAGAGGAAGAAGAAGAGCCCACACTGGAGGCGGCACGAGGCTGTAACTATGGGGCGTTTCAACGATGCAAGCCCCCTACTTTTGATGGTAATGACGTTGCTGCTGCTGCTCACCGGTGGGTGAGAGAAATGGAAACTGTATTGAACATCAACGAGTGCCAGGAGGATCAGAAAGTAAAGTTTGTTGCCCACTCTTTTGTGGACTCGGATCTGTGCTGGTAGGACAATATAGTCCAAGCTGATGGTAGTTGGGCTATTGGGAGGATGAGATGGTCCGAACTGAAGAAGTTGGTGATTGAGAAGTTCTGTCCTCATAGAGAAATTGATAAAGTTGAGAGAGAATTCCTGCAGCTGGAGGTGGGAACCATGACACATCGCAGGCACATGATCGCCGCCTAGCCAAGCACGTTTAGGTCGGCGGTTGACTTGGCAGGGAGATTGTATGATGAGAGGGCTGTAGTGGTGGTGGCTGAAGGTAGCAAGAAGGGCGGTGGTGATCGGAACTGGAATGGGAAGAGGTTTGGTCGGGGTGATGCCTCGACGGGTAACAAGAAGGCACGGGTGGACGACCGTCGTGTGGTTGCATCGGGTGCGGGTTTGAAGAAGTGTGGTAGGTGTGGAAAAGAGCATAGTGGGGAGTGCAAGCTAGGGTCGAACTTGTGCTTCAAATGTGGGAAGGTGGGGCACATGGCAAGGGACT